>JAJPUD010002316.1:284519-332766 GCA_023553655.1 Myrmecobius fasciatus | reverse complement strand
AAAAAAAAAAATGCTCAAGAGAATGAATTTAAGACAACTAGAAGCTGTCTTTAAAAGATTAAATAAGCTAAAATAGTATTTTGTTTGTGACACGTTATATTTCACTAGGGTAAAGAGATCCTGATGTGGAAATTTCCTCCACTAATAAAGATTAGAAACTATTTTACAACTCAGGCTGAAAGTTTCCTGGAATACTAAGAGTCCAGATGATTTGCTTTGGGAATATACTGCTAGCTGTGTCAAGGTAATTTTTACTTGAATCCTGGTCTTCCTATTGTAAAGCCAGACATCTTAACTCTTTCTTCCATGTCTCAATTTTTCAATCTAATTAAAAAATGAAAAAAAAAAAAACCTAAAAGTCATAAAATTTTAAAAATATGTTTGCCTCTAAAAGCACAAGGATATTCACACTTCATATTTTGGCCTGACTTGCCAGCATCCCAATCTCCAAAACACAACTTGCTTTCCTCTCATGTCTAGGAAACTTTAGATTTTTTTCCCCCATCCTAAGCTTTCTCTGTTAAACAGGCTATCTTCTATCCCCTGGCCATGTATCTCTCCTTCATTTTTTCCTGGCCCCTTCCCTGGAATACTCCATAGAACCAGCTGCAGTTTCTCAAATGACTAATATCTTTGCACCTTTAGGAATAGGAAACCTTTCAAATCTGTCTAAGCAGGATCCCACCCCCAATCTCTTATAAAGCACTCGAGCTGCCATGATGCCTGAGCCAAGTTAACTGTCCTGAAGAGGGAGTGAAGACCATTACAGACTTCTTACCATAAGCCCAAAGCTCCCTGGCAAGATGCCTAATTGTATCTCTTTTCTCTCCCCTTCTCAATCCCATTCCAGCTTTAGCGATACAGGTCAGGGGGCTGTCCTGATTAGGAAATAGGATCTTAGATTCTTGCGATATTATTCTAAAGACAATCAACCAGCTGCCCTAGTATCCTTCCCTTGTTGTCCCTGCCTCCCAATCACCTGAGTATCTCCAGTTAAGTCATGTGGCAATCTTTAAGTCCTTCCTGAAATATATCAAATAAAAGGTTTCAATTGCTTTCAACATTGGCTTGTCTAAACCTTATGCAAAGTTTCTTTTACCTCCTGCAATAGACTAAAATCCTCTAAAGTTTATTCCTAATTTCTCTCTCTCTCTCTCTCTCTCTCTCCCCTCTCTCTCTCTCTCTCTCTCTCTCTCTCTCTCTCTCTCTCTCTCTCTATATATATATATATATATATACATATATATATAAATAGTGAATCATCCAAATTCCTCCCTCATCTTTGCACATAATTATCTTATTAGTTGCCAAGTTCTACCAATCACATTTCTGCAACCTCTACCACAACTAACCCCTACTTTCTATTCCCACTGTCATCAGCCCAGTTCAGGTCCTCATTACCTCTCACCTGGAGTGTTAACAGTATTTTAACTGGCTTTCCTAGTTCTGGTTTCTTTCCTTTCCACTCTTTCATACTGCTCCCAAAGTAATCTTCCTGAAGCACAAGTCTGATCTTGTCATTGCCTTGCTCACAAAACTCTAGCGCTCTCCTCTACTCCCAACACAAGCCAGAGAAGGGAGGATATATGCTAAAACATTGAAGGGCAAAGCGAAAAATCTAAGAAAATCTTTGGTGCTGTTGTCAATGAGATCCTTCCTGGCCCCTGGGGTGGGGACTGAAAAGTGGTGCCCAAGGAGATTAGGCTGCAGCTGAGCAGGGGAGTGACTCCAGAAAACCCAAGGCCTCACTAGGCAGTGAAGGCAGCTTTCTACATATAACACATATAAGTGCAGGACCCCACCTGGAGCATGTAAGGGGTGGGAAGCACAACACCTCCCCTGCAGACAAGGAGGGAAAACCAAAGGAAAAGGGAAGCCTAGGATTGAGGAGGGGGAGACCTCATGTTACAGAAAGAGTACTTTCAAACTTATTTCCTTGTAACAGGAAAAGGGCCAGAATCAAAGTTCCTCATGATTTGCCCATTGAGTTTCCATGAGCAGAAAACAGAAGTTGGGCCAAAGACCTGGTCAGAGTTCCAAGGTTCCTGGGGAACTGTCAGGAGAGGTTTACCTTTATCAGTTTTAGTTCCCCTGCAGTAACATGGGAAATAACAGCAGAGGTAGCAGCTGCATAAATGGAAAGAGCACTGCATATGGAATCAGAGGGTCCAGGTTTGAATCTTGGCTTGAGTATTTATTGCATTTGTCACCTGGGCAAATCATTTAACTTTTGTGTCCCATTTCTTTACCTTTAAAATGAGGGAGTTGAACTAGGGGATTTCCAGGTCCTTTTTTTAGGACCTTGGACCACTCACCTCCTCAGATGGTGAAAGCCTGATGGGACCAGCTCAGGCCTCTGTACTGAGGCTCCCGAACATTTCACAGAGCTATCAGGTGGCATCCACTAACCTGAGCCCTCGCTCATTTGGGAGGATATCATGGCCAGAGCTGGGGTAGGAGATGACCGATATGCCAAAACTGGAGGCTACTTCCCACCAAGATAGAACTATAACCTGAACCTAGGTGCCCCTTCTCTACCAAGCTCTGATTCCATCTATTTTCCTCCTAAAACAAATGTCCCCTTTACCTTCAAATCCAGGTCCAGCAATCAAGACTGCTAACCATGTGACACCAGAGGATCCTCCTGAAAGTCCCCTTTGCCTTATGGAAAAAAGTTTGGGATGGACACAGATCATTTTTTAAATTAAATTAACATAAGGTGTGAAGAAAAGAAACTCATCACCAACAAATTAAAACTTTAAGGTGGCCAATCATCCAGAGTTAGCAATCCCAATTATAAATCACGCATTTTACACTCTATCAGTTCTTCACAGCCCCCAGTACACTCATCAAAATAACTCATGCTACTTTACAATCAGGAAACACTAGAGGTATTAAAGGATTTTCACTATCCTACCTGGCTTATATAACTTCCAAGTTATGGGAACTGTTATTGGCCTGCAATATTGGTTTGTTGATCAAATCTCACAGAACCAAATTTCAAGGTGGCATAACTGTAATAGTAGTACAGATCTTAATCAGAACACTGATTAAGAAAATAAGCCACATCAAAAACTGCTATGAATTCAGTAATACTTTGAAATAACTTTGCTTTTTACTGATCATATTATACCTATAAACATTGAAAAATACTAATTTATATACAGATATTAATTATTCTGGTTATTAAAATGTTACCTTATAGATTTGCACACGAATTTATGAACTCCTTGCAAAAGTTCTATGTCCCCCTGAAGTCAGCAGCCCACCAAAGAAAGCACTGGTCTCTGGAATTACCGTATTGGGAAAAGCCGAGCCTCTTTCCTATCTCTAGGACCTGGCTGAATATCAGTGTATGGGTGGATCTCATCAATGTGGGTATTCTCTTTCATAATGTAAATCCCAACCCACCCCCTACCTACCCTGCTTAACTATTATTCCTATTTGACCATGTCAACAAATTCTCTTAAGGATACCAGTGGCAGACAGATTACTTACTGAGATCCCTTTCTCTCATTTCTGACAGTTTTTTCAATAATATGTTTCTTCCATAACCTTTACTATTTCTCCCAATTTATTACATATTTGTATTGTGACACTGCTTGCTCACAACTATTGTTCCTCATCTCTGAGTAATGTTCAACTTCAATTCTTTCCAGGACATCCTTTGGATAATTAGGGTCCTCCAGTCGCTGCTGTTTTTAGATGACATTGTGCTGGTTGCATTGAGAGCCAGAGCACTGAAATTCATAATCACTTAAAAGAATTCAGCCTGATTATTCAGACAAGAAAAACAAGTGGATGAAGAATTCATATTAATGCAGGCTATGATGGCCATTTGGATAGGAAAACCTGAAGAGCCCATTCATCATTACAGACAATTTTGAACACAGCAAATGTACAATGAGGCCCAGAATTACAAAAGACAGGAAATTGAGAGTTGAATAGTTCTTTAGACCTCCAAGATTTCCCCTAAAACAAAGGCCTATCTTTTTTTTTTGTTACCAATAGTCTTTTGACTATTCAAGGAACATAACAGATAAAAGCTCATGTTGATAGCATATACATACCCATGAAAATGTTGTTTTTTAATTATAAGATTTCATAATATTGTAATTCAAAATTAATCTGAGTAAAAATTGAGATAGTATTTCATACATGTTCTATGTGCCAGGCACTGTGCTAAGTCTTAGGATATAAATACAAATAAAGTTCTGGCCCTCAAGGAGTTTAAATCTAATGAGCAAAGATAACATTATAAAGGCAGGTTAGGAGAGGTATAGTCTGGTTTAAGAACTGGCATGGAGAACTGAGCTCTATCAAGTTTAAAGCAAAAGTTAGTCTATTCAGAGTAACATGGATAAAAACTATGTGGAAATCCATAAATGACTAAAAAGTTTCACTTGACATTTTCTATTTGCAATAATGATAATTATTATCATCACAATAATAATAAAACTTGAACTCCTTTAAGTCAGATATTTTTTCATTCATGTTTTTATATTCCCAATGCATAACACAAAATTTCATACTTGGAAGGCAATTAATAAATCTTGGCTGACTGCCAAAAGGAATATTTATTATTAAGGACTGGAAATTATATAAACATTTTGTTTGGAATAAGATTTACCTTAAATTAGGAGTTATTTTCTTATTTGCAAAAGGAATGAAAATTGATAAGAACATAAGAAATTTGAAATATAATTTTTAAATGTAAATCAGCTTTACATATTGAACATTTTATGGATGACTCACTGTGCTATATAAACTTTTAGGCAAGTCACTAGCATTTTATAATTGGGAGTCGTATATAAAAGATGTAGGTTATAGGTACACACAATAAGCCTGAGAAACCACAGTCTAAAATGTAAGTTGTCTAAGTCAGAGCTGGCCTAGAAAATGCTAAGCCCAGAGAACCCAAAGTGATAATAAATAGTAAATTAGAGAAGAATGTGTAACATAAGGACACTTCTACTTTGGCTCCTTACAAAGAGGTCTCAGATTCTCAGAAGAGAGACATGATAGTTCCCATAATTCTGTGGTGGAGTTACACCTGGAGTGAAATTTTTGGATATAAACAAACGAGAACAAATGATATTGGAATCATAAGAACAAGGGTAATTTTTCTCCATCAAATAGGTTAAAACTTCCTTTGCATATACTGAGTTTTAGGAGACATGTTAGGGTTTCCAATTTATAAAAGTTAAGCAACTTGTCCAAAATTTCAAAAAGAACACAAATCCCAGGGTGCTATCAGTCCTTAAATAAAAACTAGTTTTCTATATTTTATTATGCATTAGGTTATGCTACTTCATTCACTTGAATTTTATACTTTATTGTAAACTTATTTCCAAGAAAGTATTCAAAAAACTAAGTAGTAGTTGTTCAATCATGTCTCAATCTTAGTGTGTCCATGGACACAACAGGAATAAATAAGCAACTGGGTAGTTGTATGTGATGGATGGCTATGACTAGAAGTGACATTTATAGAAATAAGAAAGTTAAGAGAAAAAGGTTTGTGAGGAAAGGATGTTAGTTGGAAATGGTATAATCTTCATTACTTGAATATATAGAAATTGAAAAATGTCTACCTCCACAAATGAATTAAAGAATGCGATTCTTCATCCAAAAAGACAAAGTTATTATTCTACCTCTATAAAGTAAGTTCATCAAATTCCCACACTGGGCCATTGAACAGGGCTTCCAGTAATGAAAGGTCACTGATTCAACTTAATATGTACAAAAAGGTCAGCTTACCTTCAGGCTACATGGTATATGCCTGATTAACCTATTCCCTAGGGCAGTCCAATCCTGCCAGTATAGCACTGGTATCAATAAACTTTCCATTTAAATAAAATTTTTCTTATAAAGTATTTTATACTGATTACTGTCTTTTTTAAAAAATAATTTTCTAGATGCTCCAAATCACTATTGATCAGAGAAATGCAAATCAAGACAACCCTGAGGTACCACTTCACACCTGTCAGATTGGCTAAAATGACAGGAAAAGTTAATGATAAATGTTGGAGGGGATGTGGGAGGGCTGGGACACTGATGCATTGTTGGTGGAGCTGTGAACAGATACAGCCATTCTGGAGAACAATTTGGAGCTATGCTCAAAAAGTCATCAAACTATGCATACCCTTTGACCCAGCAGCATTTCTATTGAGCTTATATCCCAAAGAAATCATAAAGGAAGGAAAAGACCCCACATGTGCAAGAATGTTTGTGGCAGCCCTTTTTGTAGTGGCTAGAAACTGGAAATTGAATAGATGCCCTTCAATTGGAGAATGGCTGAATAAATTATGGTATATGAATATTATGGAATATTATTGTTCTGTAAGAAATGACCAGCAAGATGATTTCAGAGAGGCCTGGAGAGACTTACATGAACTGATGCTGAGTGAAATGAGCAGAACCAGGAGATCATTATACACGGCAACAACAGTACTATATGACGATCAATTCTGATGGACATGGCTCCCTTCAACAATGAAATGTTTCAAACCACCTCCAATTGTTCACTGAAGAAAGCCATATACACCCAGAGAGAGGGATGTGAAATGTGGACCACAACATAACATTCCAATACTCCTTGATTGATGTTTGCTTACATTGTGTTTCCTTTATCTGATATATCGTTTGTGTAGATAAGATTTTTCTTGCACAACAATGATAAGTTTGGAAATATGTATACATATATTCGATTTGCCAATATTTTAACATAATTAACATGTAGTGGATATCCTGCCATCTAGGGGAGGGGTGGGGAGTTGGGGGGAAAAATATGTAACGGAAAGCTATGTAAGGGTTATTGTTGAAGAATTACCCACACATATGTTATGCAAATAAAATTTAAAAAAAATAATAATTTTCTTCACTTAAATGTCAGTGGATCTATTATGAATATTTAGAAGCTGTAAAACATAGGTAAAATTCATATTTCAATTTGCAAAGAACTGTTAAATTCATGTCATAACGTTCTATTCTGTGGTACAATATTCTAGCTTACTAATGATTCTGTATCTTAGAATAACTTCAAATTCCTAAATTTTGTATAAATACATTATATCTAGAATTTGAACATCAACTAATAATGATAATGCCCAGTGAATGTTTGCTTCTATTTTACTTATTTAAATAATAGTTGTATACTCAAGCCACTTGATGGATAATATGTTAGGAGAAATTCATTATGAATTCATAGCCAAATGATATCATAGCAAAGTAGAAAATTGCCAATTTAAATTCAAACTTTGCCGGAAATATGCATATCTACGTATTGTAGATATATATATATTCATAGACTGCTATTTATTGCTCTTTATATAAGCAAAATTATTACCCATAAGAATTTAAGAAACTTATTTTTTTTCTTCTTTAAATAAATAAAAAGGGGGAAATCGTTCTGTTCTTTTTACTTCTCCAGTGACATCATTTAACTAACAGAAACCCAAGTAATGATAGAGATAGGACCTTAAAGGTAATCTGTCATTTTACAGATGAGGAAGCTAAAGTCTAGACAGGTGAGGCCCAAAGTCACAGAAGAAGTAAATAGCTGAGCTGGGATTGGAAAGTCATTTTACTTCAAATCCAGGAACTTTCTTTTCCTATTTTTTCTCTATTTCCTATTCTGCCTCCTATCAGTCAGTCTATATCAATGAACTTTTTTTTCCTTTTCTTTTTTTTCGGAAGGAGGGGAGACAATCTGGGTTAAGTGATCTGCCCAGGGTCTTTCTTCTTTTTTTCTTTTTCTCAATCAATATTTATTAAGTTTCTATTACATACAAGGTGCTTGTTAAACATAGTAGATAAAAATGTGGAAACAACTGTGTACAAACAAGTTACACAAAAGATAAACTGGAGACAGTTAATGGGAAAAGTGCTATAATTAAGGGAGACTGGGAAAGCCATCCTATAAATAAAAGCTTAAACTGTCGGTCATGATCCCATATGGGAACATGTAACTGAATATGGGGGGGTATCACAAAAATTTGGCAACAGTAAAAGGTATCAAATATTCTGCCAAGATTTAATTCTTTATATAAAATTAAGCAAGCATATACATTATTAGTATGCAAATTTTGCTTTCATCTTTAATTAATAAATGGTAAATTTACATATATACCAAAGAATTGTTTTAAAATAAATTTGATTTATAATCAGCACATACTTGTATACCTGTGTTATATACTTGTTATACTTGGAGTTACATAAAAATTTCTCAGAAAGTTTAAAAAGCCCTGCTGCTGTCAAGGGGAGCTAAGACTTAGGGAATCTGAGAGCAAAAAAAGAAAGAGTATTCTAGGCATGGAAACAGCCACTGGAATGTCTTGTGCAAGAAACAACAATGAAGCCCAATCACAGAGTCTGTGAGGGGGGAGTATTTATGAAGGGCTCTGAAAGCCAGAGGATTCCCTATTTTATTTTGGTAGTGAGAGGGAGCCAGAAAAATGTATTAAATGAGGGTTGAGTAGGGCAGGGAAAAGAGCAGTGATATAGTCAGATTTTCACTAGGAAAATCAGTTTGACATCTGAGTGAAAGATGGACTGGAAAGGGGAAAGAATTGAGTCAGAGCCCAATCAGCAAGCTACTGCAGTAGTCCAGACTATGGAATAGCCCATAGTCTGAAGTGGTGTACAATGAGACTTTATGATGGGCATCAGTAACAGATTAGGTATGAAGTTGCAGAGGTCAATTAGGTTACAAGCCTTGGTGATTGGGAGAATGGGAATACTTTCAGCAATAACAGAGAAGTTGAAAAGAGAAAGCTTGGGGAGAAAGATGATGGCTTTAATTTCAGACATGTTAAATTTAAGATATCCTTGGAATGTCCAATTCAAGATGTCTAATAAGCAGGTAGAGATATAAGATTAGAGGTTCACAAAGGTTAAGGATGGATAAGAAAATCTGAGAATCTCAGCTTTTAAGGCTCAGTACAATTACTCTTTCCATATAGTGAGGGTTATGGGTATGGTGCCCACATGCTCTGGAATTTTTTGGCTTTCCCCACATACCAAGGAAGCCTGAATTATTTTGGTATTAAAAGATAAAATACATTGACGTATATTTAACGAATTTCTGAGTTTCTAAACTTTTTCTGTGCTATCTGCTGACTTTCATGTGCCATCTGCAACTTCCATAAAACTCCCCCCAAAAAAACATTTAATTTCTCACCTGCAATATATCAAAACCACAAAGGGGAAGTCCGAGATAAGGAAGGGCTAAGTGTAATCGAATCCATGGGAACTGATGAAATTATTTAGCAAAATAATATGAAGGGAGAAGAAAAGAGAATCCATTATAAAGCCTTGAGAAATATCCATATTTAGTGGGAGTGAGGAAGAATAGAGGGAGAAACAGGACAGAGTAATGTCACAAAAACTCAGGGAGAAGGTGATCAATAGTATCAATACAGTCTAAAGGCTGTAGAAAATTCAAGAAGGTGGAAACTGAGGTATGCATAATTAAAGGAGATGGATGGATTAAGTGAGAGTTCTTTTGAAGATGGGGAAAACATCAGCATGTTGGTAGGCATTAGGGAAACAGCCAGTAGACAAGAGATTGAAGAAAAGTGAGCATTAGAATAACAGGGAGGGGCAATCTGCTGGGGAAGACAGGATGCAATGGTATCACTGCACAAGCAAAAGACTTAGCCTTAGCAAGAAGGTACACTTCATTGGGTGAGACAGAGAAGGAAGAGTGCCAGAAATCATCTGGGAGATGCAAGAAGAAGAAAAAAAAGAGGAAGAATAGCTTTAATTTTTTTTTCAGTGAAGTATGAGGCAAACTTCTCAGCTGAGAAGTTTGGGTATGACAGAGCCATCAGAGGTTTAAGAAAAGATGGAAAAGATTTGGAGAAGCTATTGTGGTGAGTGGGATATTGAGTCACTGAGGAAGGTATAAAGGGATTTCCTTACTGTGTAGTAAGGCCTCAGTTGAAGTAACATTACATAAATATGCAATGGACCCACTCAGCAGAGTTTCATGACTTTCTCCAATTCCATTCAGCAACACAAATAGGAGAAAAGGAAAGAGATGATGGGGAGCAGACCAAAACTGAGCCTTCACCAAGCAAGACAGAAAATAAGATAAAAAGAACAAAAGATTCAAGAGCAGAGGACAGTGTAAGAGTTGAACTAGTTTACTAAGGGCTTAAGAGATAATTAAGAGGGGAGTATAGCCAGGACAGGGATGATAGCCTGGAAAAGAACCAAAAAGTCATGGTAAAGATAAAGAACAAGTTCTTCAAATAAGCAAATTCTGGGTTTTACAAACATGGAAGGTGAGCATTTGCAGACAATAGCCAGATCAACAGTATGGCCATCTCTATGTATAGCTGAAGCAGGGGGAGGGATTAAGTCATGGGAAATGAGTGAACCTAGCAACTGGGCAATAAGTTTGTTTGAGAGAACATCAATATGATGTTGAAGTCCCCTAGTTGAGAGCAGTAAGACAGACACCAGAAATATTTAGAAAAATAAAAACCATTCCTGTCACTCCAAAGGGGCTTTTTTAAATCACGGCAATACATATGCTAAGTGTCAAATGAGTGATATGATGTTTTAGGTGTTCAGGGTTGGTGGGGTCTTTGACTCAGGGCAAACATAGAAGTAGCCAAAATTCTAGTTAATTAATCAACATTAGAAGGCCCATCTTGTTCTAAAATACATGGTCAAAATATGATGAGCTATGTTGTGTTCTATAGCCTGTTAAGTTTGAGACTAGAACATTTTGCTATTCTCAAATTATCATATTATTGTATAATATCTATACAGGAGAAATATGTCTAACTGAATTAGGGTCCTGAAAGTACAGACTAAACTAAATTTTAATTTATATTGAGCATCAACTTTGTGTAAGACACTGTACTTGATACTACATTAAATACAAAAGTAATAAGTCTACAAATCAATGCACACCAGGTGCTGTGCTAGGTACTAGGGATATAAAGACAAAAAAGACAAATAAAATAAAATAAAAAGATTGCCCATGGAGAGAAGACAGGAATATAAATAAGTATACAGGACATATTCACAAAACAAGTACAAGGTAAATGTTAGCAGGGAGGGAATTAAGAAACTGGAAAAGCACCTGGGATCAGGAAAGGCTTCATATATAAGATGAAACTTGATCACAGTTTAAATGAAAAACAGAAATCCAAGAGGGAAAAGTGTATTCCAAATATGGAGGACAGTCATGGGAAAGAGACAGGATGGGAGATAGTGTCATGTTTGTGGACTAGCAAGAAGGTCAGTTTGGATGGACTGTAAAATCTAAGAAAGAGAATAACTGAGTAAGTCTGGAAAAGTAGGTTCAGAAGGCAATTAAAAGACCCTGGAGAGTACTGAGTAGAGAGCTAAATATATTAAGACCTGCATTTTAGAAAAATCACTTTGACACCTGTGTGGATAAGAGATTAGAGGCAGGAAAGACTTAAAGCAAAGACTTCAATTAAGAGAGATGAGTGTCTGAACTAAAGTAGTGGCTATGTGAGTAACAAGAAGGAGCTAAAAGTAAGAGACTTTGTATGTGTATATGTAAAACCATGCGATGTGGGGAATAAATGCATATATGGAATAAGGGAATAAAGGGCTAAGGTAATGCTATGGTTGAAAACCTGAGAGTACCAGAAAGAAAGGCTAATATCCTTGAAAGAAATAGAGAAATTTAGAAAAGAGGTAGGTATGGGGAGGAAGTTAATGAATCCAATTTCTGACATCGAGTTTATGAAACCTATGACATGCAGTTTGAAATATCCAACAGGTAAGTGAAAATGTTACTGAAATTCAACAAAGACTAGAGTTGACCATAAAGTTGACCATCTGCAAAGAGGTTAATTAAAATTATGCAAAATGATGAAATGAGAGAAAAGGATCCAGGTCAGAACAACAATTTATAGGGAGCAAAGGAAGACTAAAAAAGAAGCAAGTACCAGAAAGGAAACAAAAACAGCAGTGTCATAAAACCCAAAGAATATCCAAGAGGGGAGGGTGACCAAGAGTGTTGAAAACTACAAGGACATTGAGATGGATAAGGATTGAGAAAAGACCATCCCATTAGGCAAGTAAGAGATTACTGATAACTGTGGAGAGTGCAGTTTCAGTTGAACAATGAGATCAGAATCCAGATTGCAAAGGGCTAAAATGTGAGAATAGATGAAGTTAACATGTGTTGACAGTTTTTTCCAGTCTCTCCCCTCAACAAGGTCACTACTGAAGAAAAAGATTAATAATGATCACAGAAATAGCAGACATTTTTACAGTGTTTTAAGATTTGCAAAGAGCTACATATCCATTATTTCAAACGTATACAAATATAGTAGAGGACAGAATATGATGAGTGCCATACCACATGAGAGATATATTGAACTACAAAAATATGATAATTAGCATATGCTAAATGATAGGAACAAATTTATTTTCATAAAGCTTTTTTCAAAACATATACATTGATTATTTCCAACATTTACCTTGCTAAACCCTGTGTTCCAATTTTTTTTCTCCTTCCCTTCCCCACCCCTGTCCCTTTCTCTAGATGACATGTAATCCAATGTTAAGCATGTGCAATTATTCTATACATATTTCCACAATTATCATGTTGCACAAGAAAAATCAGATCAAAAAGGAAAAAAATAAGAAAGAAAACAAAATGCAAGCAAACAACAAAAGTGAAAATACTATGTAGTGGTCCACACTCAGTCCTCTCTCCGGGGTACAGATGGCTCTCTCCATCACAAGTCCACTGGAACTGGCCTGAATCATCTAGATGTTGAAAAGAGCCATGTCCATCACACTTGATCATTGTATACTCTTGCTGTGTGGTTCTAGTCATTTCACTCAGCATCAGTTCATGCAAGTCTCTCCAGGCCTCTCTGAAATCATCCTGCTGGTCATTTCTTACATAACAATAATATTCCATAACATTCATATACCATAATTTGTTCAGTCATTCTCCAATTGAAGGGCATCTATTCAATTTCCAGTTTCTAGCCATTACAAAAAGGGCTGCCACAAACATTCTTGCACATGTGGGGCCTTTCCCCCCTTTATGAGCTCTTTGGAATATAAACCCAGTAAAGACATTGCTGGATCAAAGGGTATGCATAGTTTGATACCTCTTTGGGCATAATGACATCAACAAATTTAAAAACTTGTCTCTGAATATACTGACATAATCATTCGCTTACCCTTTAAAATCTAGATAGCAGTGCTAGTCTCCTTAAGGAATCTATTACTCTTTATGGGCAGGTGAGAATTACAAGGATTTTAATGCTAGAAGTTCTTAATATAAAGGTACTAAGAGTGAACTCTGAGGCAGCTAGATGGCAGTGGATACATGGAGTCAGAAAAACTTGGGTTCAAATGAAGCTTCACACACTTATTAGTATGAGATCCTGAGCAAGTCACTTACTTAACTGTATTTACCCTAGTTTCCTTATTCGTAAAAGAAGCTGGAGAAAGAAGGAAATGGCAAACTACTCCTATGTCTTTGCCAAGAAACTCCAAATGGGATCATGAAGAGTCAGACATGACTAAAACAGTTCTTCATCAACAAGAATGTGCTCACCTTTGTTCAGATTGCTTATTCAACTCTTCCCCTCTAGAAGCCTTCCTGCTTCTTAATTTGAGGAAATTCAAACAGGTTATGCCACTTAGTGATAAACCTTTAATTTGGTATAGCATAGTATTAACACATGAAAAAGCAACAATTGTCTTTGAGAGCTTAGATAAAATTATATAATGGTATCTCTGAAAATCAAGTCCAACCTGTAGAATAGTTCCAAATAAAAATCAACAGATAATAAACTAAAAAAAGCTACTTAAAAAAAGCAGAATAGAAACATTTATGAATCAAAATGCTATATCACAAACAAGCAATTCTTAAAATGCCCTATTCCAATAATGTATGTTCTTACAATAATACATTGTTTGTTGGGTGGGAGTTTTGTTTTTTGGCCAGACAATCAGGATTAAGTGACTTGCCCAGGATCACACAGCTAGTGAATTTGAACTCAGGTTCTCCTGACTTCAGACCTGGTGCTCTATCCACTGCACCATCTAACTTCCAAGAAAAACAATACTGACAAACAAATCTGTAAAAAAAAAAAAAAAAAAATCATAGATCTCCAAGTAATAATGGTCATAATAAAAGAGGTTCATCACCAGAAGACTGTACAAACATGGAATTATTTTAATCCTTCCTTCAAACCATGACTCATGAACTCGTGAAAGTGTAAATGGATTATGATTTAAGAAATAGACAAAGTAGCAAAATAATACTTAGTGTGACTAACCCTTGGTCGAACCCTTGGCCAAAATAATTTAAACTCTGAATTTTCTTTTCATTTGGGAACACTTCCTAATAAATACAACTAGGTCCTAAAAAGGATGATTAATTCAGTTAAAATCCCTCCAAAATTTTCCATACTACAGGATACAATATACACCCTCATCAACAAAAATTAAAAGGCCTAGTAATATCTTCACCTTGAATAATGCCAGATTCAAAAGAGTAATTAAGATGCCAAAAAACCTATAATCTGGATGGATTCTTTATGCCTAGAAAGTTTCCAAATTATGTCAGTGTTACCCAAGAAATATTAACTTCCATATTATGATATAAATACCCAGTAAGAATTTATGTTTTCATCTCTGAGACCTATATATGTTCATTTCCCTCACTACAACTCCACTGCCATATGCTTTATTACATTTCATACCCATTTAGCCCAAATTAGTAAGTCTCAATGTGTCTCCTTAAAATCATTGATCCCATCTATCCACATTTCCCTGATCTCCCACTCCTTAGACTGAAAAATAAGCATGTGCTCTCATATATGTAAGCAAATGATTGAGCCAATGAGTCAAATTAAAGCTGAGATTGAGCATATGTTTGAACCTCCTTAAAAAATAAACCTATGTTGGGCTCTCAGGATGAACATATAATCAGACCTGTGATTAAGTAAGCATTTGACTGGCAGTGCACATGAATAATCCCATGCACAACAATGAACAAATGAATGAGGCTGTGCATGTGCAAGAGCACATGAATGATGCTATAAAACAAGAGAGTAAACAGGTAGTCTTCTGGGAGTATAAAAGTGGATTATGTTATAAAAGTGACTGTTATAAATCCATGCTGGGTGCCAGTGAACCTCATTGAATTTAGGGCTGCTAGATGGCACAGTAGCTAGAGTGCTAGATTTGTAATCAGAAAGTTTAGTGGTGTCCAACTCTTCATGATCTCATTTAGGTTTTTCTTGGCAAAGATACTGGAATGTCTTGCCATTTCTTTCGCCCCTTCATTTTACAGATGAAGAACTGGCAAAAAGGGTTAAAATATCTTGCCCAGAGTGACACAGTTAATAATGTCTGAGACCAGTTTTGAACCCAGAAAGAAGTCTTCCTGTCTCCAGACCCAGCACTATTCACTATGCAATCTAACTTCATCTTTCTGAAGTTAGAAAAACCACAGTTCAAATTCCATCTCAAATCTGCACAAGATGGGTGACCCTGGGCAAGTCAATTAACTTGTTTGTCTCAGTTTTCTCATCTGTAAAAAAGGGAATAACAACACCTACCTCCAAGATGAGAGGACATCATAAAGCACAATGTCTAACATAGTGCTATGTAAATGTCAGTTGCTACTAGACATATTACTAAAATGTCAGTGCTATTATTTGGAGTGATAGCTAACTGATGCTTACCAAAGTGTAAGAAACAGAACCTATGTGTTAAGTTATAATTGTATGATTGAGCCTGTGTGTTAACTTATGAGAGTCTCAATCACCTATGAATGACTGAATAGGACTGAGACTCAATGTGAGGAGGATTGAATCTGTGAACATAATTATGAGTAAGCATGGGTGTAAAGGTGATTGAGCTTCCCTGAGCATGAGGATGACTGAGACTGGTGGAGCTAGTAAAAGGATGACTCGGTCTCCTTAAGCAAATAGATGAAAAAAAAAAAAAAAATGAGGCCACCTGAGCCTCTCCAGGTGGGTAAGAATGGCTGAGCCTGCCTGAGAAGGAGGACTGAGCTTGCTTGAGCAGAAGGATTGAGTCTCCGAGAAGCAGGAGGGCTGAGCCTGTTTGAACTGGAGAACTTAACCTCACAGAAGTAGAATGACTGAGTCTCCCTAAGGAGGAGGATGCCCGAGACTCCCTGAGCACCTTCCTCAGCAGGAGGAGGACTGAGTCTCCCTGGGGAGGATGCCTGAACCTCTCTGAGCGGGAGAAGAACCTCGCCTGCCAGGGTGTGAGGATGACTATTCCTCCGAGGCGATGCTCGAGGCTGGCCGCAGGGTGGGCGGCGGCAGCCGGGAGAGCCCGCGCCCGGACTTAGTCGGATGTGGGATTGAGCGTGCGCGGGCGCTCGGGTACCTTGTTGAGGTGGGGGTTCCGCGTCAAGTCGTAGCCCCTTTTCTGGGTGTAGAGGATGCGAGCAGGGGCTTCCATGGCTGCTGGACGCTCGGGGAGGCTCGGGCGGCGACGGCGGCGTCTGGAAGGTTTCGCGTGCGCTGGAAGAGCTGCGGGAGCTCGGGGGGGCGGGACGAGCGGCGTCGGGAGCGTGGGGGGGCGGGGAGCGCACGCTGGCTGCCTCGCCTGATGCAGGAGAGGCGGTGGCGGCGGCGGCCGGAGGCTGGACTCTGACAACTGCTGGGATTCTTGTGGTGGTTGCCGCCGGCGCTGCCGCCGCCTCAGGGGGGAGGGCCCTGCCACGGAGGAGGCGGTGGCGGGGGTGGAAGCGCCGGGAGGAGCCCCACCAGGCCTGGCCTGAGTGGGGCCGGTGTCCTCTGCCCGGCTGCCCGCAGCGCCGAAGAAGCGCTGAGTCATGGCAGGAGGGAGGTCGGCCTTGGGAGGAGGAGCGGCGAGGCCGGTGGCGAGGCCGGTGGCTCTGGCCGGAGCTCAAATTCCCTGAGGCCACGAGAGGGGAGCTCGGGCTGCCAGCAAGCGGCGCATCCTTTCGTGACCACCTCTCGCGGCCCCATCCCCGCGTGGTCCTCACTGCTGACCAGCCCCGCCCACCACTCCTGAGCTCCCTGCCCACTACGGGTGGCCCCCGAGCCCCAGAGACTGAGCTGCAAACTCCATCACCCCTTTTAAAGCAAATGTCATCTATGCATTTTCTCTCCTGTGGTTATATATTCCTTCTGTTTTCTTTTACTATATTAAAGAGGTATCATTTTTAAAAGGGTAACCACCATGTCCCTCCTTCTTGTAGGATCATAAGATTGAGAGCCGGTACCTTGGGTGCATTGTACAGATTTGAAAATCAAGGTTTAGGGTAATCACAAAATTTAGAACTAAAACAGGCTTTAGGGGTCCTAGAGCTCAACTCCCGCCCCTCTCCCACCCCTTCTTTGTACCAACTTGGGAACTGAGCTCCAGAGAAATCATGAAATGGACTGGAAGGAAGTTCAGAAGACATCTTAGTTCCTTACAGGATCATATAGTTTTACAACTGTAAAAGACCAATGTAACCCAACCTCCCTCAATTTACAGAAGAGGAAAAAAGCCCAGAATTACTGACTTAAAAGTCACAAATTAATTTTAGCCTCAGGGATTTGAACCCAGTTTCTGTAATTGCAAATTTAAGTATTTTTTCCATTATGATCCATTTCCTGCAGTAATATGTAGCAGATCCTGCATTCAAACCCAGATTCTCTGGCTAAATGGTTTATTTTACTATTTTATACTAAATGCTTGGTCACTTGAGTCATCCAAATTTTGGGTGGAGGAATTGCTAATGGAAATGTAATAAGTCTAGTCAGAAGCCAGAATGAAAGAAAAGAGAAATCCTGAAGCCAGAAAAGTTAGGCCTGAGGAAAAAAAAAAAAAAGAAATTTATTATAATGTGAAGGGAAATTAAGGACTGAGAACAGGATCCCAACTTAAAAGTAATTCCTTTCAGTTTCCTGTTATTCAGATCATTTCTTTCCAAGGGATCTCTGGCATTTTCTCAAGTCTTGGGGACATAAAGCCATCTTGGAGGCCAAGTCTTTTGGCAGAGCAAGTGGGAGCTAGACTTAGTATATGATATTACAGACCTGTTTCTTAAGAGCAGACTGTCGTCTTGTGTCTATGTATGTCTATGTATATATGTATGTGTAGCACAGTTCCTCAAAACATAAGCACATAATGTTTAAAAAAAAGGGGGGAAGATACCAGTTTTAGAAACAACAGATGTCTCTGAATTCAGAATTCAATTATGAAAAGAGTTCATGTATAGGTGCTTTAATATGCCAATAAAGAGGAGACAGTGAGTTGTAAGGCAAGATGATAAGCAGTTTTGACCAGCAGGATGATTTCAGAGAGGCCTGGAGAGACTTGAATGAATTGATGCTGAGTGAAATGAGCAGAACCAGGAGATCAATATACATGGCAACAACAAGACTATATGTTGATCAATTCTGAAGGACATGGTTCTCTTCAACAATGAGATGTTTCAAACCAGCTCCAATTGTTCAGTGATGAAGAAAGCCATATACACCGAGAGTAGGATCTGAATGTAGACCACAACATAACATTTTCATGCTCTCTATTAATGTTTGCTTACATTATGTTTCCCTTCTCAGATTTTTTTTCTGGTAGATCCGATTTTTCTGGCAGAGCAAGATACTTGACAAATTGAATATGTGTATACATATTTTTTACAGTTATTTTAACATAATTAACACGTATTAGACTTCCCACCATCTAGGGGAGGAAGTGGAGGGGAGGGGGAAAAAATTTGTAACAGAAAGCTTTACAAGGGTTAATGTTGAAAAATTACCCATGCATATGTTTTGCAAATAAAAAGCTTTAATTTAAAAAAAAAAAGATAAGCAGTTTTGAAAGGGAAACAATTCAGTGTTGTAGCCGATACCAAAGACAGTGTGTTATGGTAGAAAGAATAGTTTTTGAATCAGAGACCCTAGTTTTGATTCCTTTGCTGGACTGCAGCAGGGAACTTTTGATTTCATTAGTATAGGAAAATACTAATGAGAAAATTACTCAAGATTTGCACAAGCTGTGTAACTTAGAACTTGTCTGGGATATTTAAAGGTTAGATACCAAGGCAATATTTGTGAGAGACTGCTGGAACCCCGATCTTTAGGACTTTGAAGCTGGCCCCCCATTCACAGTGCCCCTCCAACTCTCCCTTTCACCTATCAGCCAATCTCTTAGCCTTTTAGGGCCTTAATTTCCTTATCAATGAAATGTAAGGATTGGAATTGCACATTTTTAAAAGTCCCATCCAGGGCTAAATCCTTTAATTTTACAACTTGCCACAAAAGGTTAAGGAAGTTGAATTTCAGCAACTCACATAACCCATCTGGCTGCAGTTTTACAGATGAGTTTTCAGTTTACAGATGTGTTAGTTCATTTAATCAATGAATTTTTTCACCTGTAAAATTAGAGGTAGAATGGATGGTCTCTAAGGCACATTTCATATCAAAAATTCTGTGATATGTTTTTCTTTGTTCTGATTTGAGATTTCTGAAATGATGAGTTATAAATATAAAACTCACAGAAACCTGCCTCTTCCTTTATAGTTTTGTATATAATCTACTTATCTTTCAGAGAGAGCTTGGTGGAGTGGATTATGTTGGCCTCAGACCAGGAAACCCTGAATTTGAGCTTCTGATAGATTCTGATAGAGCTTTGTGACTGTCTGCAATTCAATTCAAAGACATTTATTAAGTGCCCACTATGTGCCAGTCACTGTGCTATGCTCTGGAGATACAAAGAGAAGCAAAAAGATAGTTCTTGTCATCAAAAAGTTTGCAATCTAGGGGCAGCTAGGTGGCGCAGTGGAGAGAGCACCAGCTCTGAAGTCAAGAAGACTTGAGTTCAGATCCGATCTTAGACACTTAATATTTCTTAGCTGTGTGACCTTAGGCAAGTTACTTAACCCCAATTGCCTCAGCAGCAAAAAAAAAAAAGAAGAAAAAGTTTGTAATCTAATGGCAGGCAACAACATGCAGATGAATATATACAAATCAAACTATATACAGGATAAATGGACAATAATTAAAATAAGGAAAGAAAATCAGAATTAAGAGGGGTTAGAGATGGCTTCCTGTAGAAGGTAGGATTTTAGCTGGGACTTAAAGGAATCAAGTCACTTAACTTCTCAGTGTTCCAGGACAAAGATGTCAAAAAGGAGGCCATGACACTCGAAAGAGGGCTTGAACCAGATTAAAATGTAAATTGGGAAACATTTAACAAAATAAATGAAAATGCATTATAAAAATGTATTTTTACATAAATATGTGATAGCTAATAGAGGCAACTAGGTGTCTCAGGTCCCTGGTCCAAGAATAAGAAGGATCTGATTTCAAATTCAGCTTCAGACTCTCATTAGCTATCTAATCCTGGGCAACTCATTTAACCTCTGTTTACTTTAATCTTCTTGGAGAAGGAAATAGCAAGCCCCTCCAGTATCTTTGCCAGGAAAATCCCAGGACAACATTGTTTTCCTGTGGTCCAAAGAGTAACAGAGAGTAGAACACAACTGAACAACAATATATAAAACACTGTTAATATGTGGTTTTCTAAGTCAATATGTGGCTGGCGGGGATCTTCACATACAGTCTAGTGGCCCACATTTCAATTTGACTCTACTAGGCTAGTCATTTCGGTACAAATAATATTGATGGAATTTTCCTCACTCAGATGCTTCCCACACTGATGAAATCACAGGTCTGGTTCCTATCCTGATGTATCCATGTATTTCCTAAATTGACTATGAGTGTACAAATTATACTGTAGTCAAGAAAATCTCAGAAACTAAACAAAATTTTACATTTTTTACAATTCTTTGTTATTGTCCTGTTTCCCTTTAAGTCAAAGAAAAGTCTTCAGAGGAAGATAACATAGAAAAGAGTTTAAAGATCTGGACTCTATTTCTAGTTTTATCTAGTTTTGAAGTATCTTTATGATCAAAAAACCAAGAGAGAAGATTTTATCCAAAAAGAGGTAATCTTGTTTTTTTATAGATGTTGTAGAGAAATCAAGAAGATGGAGAATTTTTTAAAATTTAATTTTGGTTAAATTTTAAGTTCCAAACTGTCTCCCTCATCTCACAATAGAGAAGGCCACCATTATACACATTTAAATATCTGTAAAACTGTACTATTAGTACTTTTTTATCAGTTCCTGCTTTGGAGGTAAATAGTATCTTCCCTCATAAGTCCTTTGTAGTTGATTTGAATATTTATAATACTCAGAATAACTTGATCAATTATAGTTGTTCTTTGAACAATATTGCTGTTACTATATATATATAATGTTTTCTCATTTCATTCTTTTTTTCATGCAAATCTTTCCCTTTTTTTCCCCTAAAATCAACCAGCCCATTATTTCTTACAGCACAGTAGTATCACATCACAATCTTATACCACATATTATTCAGCCATTCTTCAATTGACAATTTTCTCAATTTTCAATTCTTCACCACCACCAAGAGAGCTGCTATAAATATTTTACAATATATATATAGGTTCTTTTTCTTTTTCCATGATCACCTTGGGAAACAGACCTAATAGTGATATTGCTGGGTCAAATGGTACTCACAGTTTTACTGTTCTTTGTTGCAGTCCAAAATGGTTGAATCAGTTCATAGTTTTATAATGTATTAGTGGTCCAGTTCTTCCACAAACCCTCCAATAGTTGTTATTTTCCTCTTTCATTTGAACCAGCCTGACAGTTGCAAGATTATTACCTCAAATTTTTTTAATTTGCATTTCTCTAATCAATAGTGAAAAAAATGCTCTTTTAATTTTTTTTGGTAGGACTATACCTTCATTAAAAAAGCTGCCTGTTCATATTCTTTGATTATTTATCAATTAGGGAATAACTTATAGTCTTACAAAGTTTATAAAGTTCTCTATAAGAAATAAGACCTTTATCAAAGAAACTCTAAGATTCCCCCCCCCCATTTTCTGCTTTCCTTCTAATTTTAGTTACATTGATTTTATTTGTACAAAACATTTTTGATTTAATGAAATCAAAATTATCCATTTTATTTCACAGTGCTCTCTATCTCTTGTTTATTCATAAATTCTTCTACCCATAAATCCAATAAGTAATAGTATACTATGTTCTACTTTTCTTGAGATATTTCCATTTATATCTAGGTCATATATCCATTTTGAGCTTATTTTGGTAAATGGTATAAGATCTCAGTCCTTACCAAATGTCTTCCAGACTACTTTCTATTTTTCCCAACAATTTTTACCAATTAGTGAATTCTTATCTCAAAAGCTTAAATCTTTTACATCTGTCAAACACAAGGTTACCATAATCACTTACTACTCTATGTATGTATACTCTGTTCCACTGATCCATCATTCTGTTTCTTAGCCAGTATCAGGTAGTTTTGATAATTTTTGCCTTATAAGATAGTTTAAGATCTAGTACTGCTAAACCTCCTTCCTTTAATGTTTTTATTATTTAAGAAAAAAGAGTATTGAACGAGTGAGTCAGTTATAAAGTTACTGGTAACTTGAGAGAATAGTTTATTTTAACAAGAGTGTTAAGATATTGAATTTCAGTTCCAAGGGATTGAAGAAAAACTAAATGGTGTGCTAGGTGTACATCAAGCCTTCTTACTACTTTAAGTCCTCTTAGTACCTAAGTAAATGAACCATATTGTACTAGGTTTGTTACTAAAATTGGAGAAGAATATTAGATTGATAGTAGGGGGAAAAATCTAAACACTAGATTTTTCCTTATGTTTCTGGTTAAGTCTTTGGCTTTATCTTAAGAATCCCAATAATGGCTTTATATCACATTTTATATTTTTTTTATTATCACATTTCAACTTATAGCAAATAATATTATTACATATGTTAACAAAGGCCTGATTGAAGTCCTTATGATCCTTTATGATTCTAGAAGCAGGCTTCAGGATCATTAGAACCTTGTCTTCCCAGATCAGTTAAGTTGCTGTGGAAATTTACTACATTGAATTCAGTGGCTCATTCCTATTAAGTTCAATCTGTCAGGTTTCTATTGTTCTTAACTCACACTTATTTCTCTCTCTTTTTTTTCTGGGCAAATATCTGGTCCTTTCATTTCAATTCAGCATCTATTAAAAAGTATTTGCAAGGCACTGTACTTTCATCTTTATTATTTTAGAAATATACTTTTAAAATAAACATTGAATAAAAGAATGACATTTAGAAAGTCAAACAAGCTCACTGTGCTGCACTTTACTAGTGAAACAGTAACAATACATGTTTAATGTATCTCCCTATGCTAGGAATTTATAAAGTACTTTATTAATCTCACTTAAGCATCATAAAATTGAGACTTAGGTAAGTGCCTTGCCTGTCCTAAACAGGCAAAGATAATAAGTGCAGAAGATAGAGTTCCAAGCCAAAAGTCTTAATTATTAATGTCAACACTCTTTCCACTGTGCTTGCTTTAAAGGCACAGGTAATAAATGTGAAAGTACTTAGGAAATTATATAGTGCTAAATTAATATTAGACATTTTTTATTCATGCCAGATGTATGATTGTTAATTTTGGGGAGAAAATCTAAACATTGAATTTTCTCCTTAAGTTTATGATCATGTTTTTGGCTTTACCTTATATAAATATGAGTCACAATAAAGAGGCATCATAAGACCTTAACTTACCAAAAGAAAACAGAGATATTTATTTTATTCTGATTTCCTTTAAAATTTCTGCTTTAAAAATCTCACTCCCTGACTCTTCCTCAAAGCTTTTTTTTTCTACACAAAATGGTATATTTTTATAGAGATCCTTTTATAGCAATCCCATAGATGTTTAATAATATAATTTCTTATGATTAAACATTACCTTTCATTGAAGAAACAATTTTTATCAAAAATTGAGATCCTATACTGTGCTAAACTCATTATTATTAGGTTAAGCACATGACAATTAAAATGAATTTGTCCTAGAAAAAAGGTAAGCAAAAGTAGAACTGAGAATACTAACATATAGTGCTAAAGAAAAATAAACATATTCACAGAATCAGATCATAGCATTTCTTTATATAATATAGATGTGGATATTTTGCAGGTTAAATCATGTCCCCTAAATCATAATTTCAAGTAGTAAAGATCCTAAATAAAAAGCCTGTTATAAAATTTTTGCTTTCATACCATTAGCCTATAAAGTTAATGCTAAAAAAGCTTTATAAAGAGGTTCAAGAGTACTGATGTTGTAGTAATGATCATTATTTTCCTCTTCTCCCAGCCTTCCTATATTTATTCTGGTAAAAACAATTCTTATTGTCTTTAATGAGAATTTCACTCTAGGAAAAAAGTCCTAAGCATAGGAAGCTATTACACATCTCTTTTATATGACTTTTCTTACTTTATAGCTACTAAAGCACCAGAGAAAATTATTTTGTTGATAGAAAATCAATTATGTCCTTTTTTTTAAGTTCCTATGAATCATTTTAAGTAAAAGGATATGGAAAATCAAAGTCCCAGAAATAATCTCTTTTGTTTTAGAATCTTTTGTTAAGAAACTTCAATTTTACAGTTACTACAGAAAATCATTTATGCTGTTCCCTTCTGGTGCTATTTCATGTCATGGAGGTGACTGATGGAGTTTTAACTCCGGTAGATACTTTCGAGGGAGAGCAGGTTACAGTAGGGGGCCACTTCTTTCTGAGAAGTCTACCTGTCTGAAGAGACTATCAAGTTTTTGTTTACAACAACTTTTAAAGGCTGTCTGCTAAAACAGAGAAAGATTGTAATCTCTGTAGGTAGAGGGAGTGCCCCACATTAATGAAACCATGGATCCTTGAAATGTGGGAATAATTTTCAATGGATATGATTCTGAAGCTAGTCATGAAGATTTGAACTTGTACCTATTTTTGTTACAAAAACCAAAATGCTTATTTCAAAATCACAATTAATTTTCCATGCTCAGTAAAAATAAATGCAATATTCAATAGTCTTTTCCAAAAGAGTATATTTGATTTTAAGAAATATCTTAATATAATAAATGGGTAGAATTTTTATGTACCCAATGGAGTGCTTTGATTAATTTATGTCATGATTTTGTTTTTTATTTTTATAAAGACAAATGCATAAAAGAAATATGACTAGATATAGTACTTTGCAATATGCTAAGTGATTACTGGGTAAAATACAAATTCAGATTTTTTTGGTTTGGCATCATTATGAAATGCTCTTTTTGCTTAATATCTTTGCTTTTGAAAAAAAATATAAAGCATTCTTTTCAGAATTCCTTTCAGGCTTAGAATTCATCATGTATCAAATGAGATAATTATTTATAAAGTGCTGAGCACAGTGCTTTAAACTTAATGTTTATTCTTTTATCCCTTATTTTATCATTTCAGCACTCATTATATTCTTCAGCCACATAATTTTATCAGTCTGTTCCAGTGTACTTAAGTCTTTGTTTTAAATGCAGTTTTCTGCCAAAATAGTCAAATATTCAAACAGTAGATTATGTCATCCAGTGTTACATATGTTTCTAGCACATGTGTGTATTTACAAATATCTATATATGTGTGTACCTATATGCTACTTTGAACTCAGTTTTTTTGTTCTCAAAGTGCTATAAAAATTAGCAATCATATTTATATCTTTTATCTCTTTTTCTTCTTCTTCCAGATACCAAATTATTTAGTTGCTGAATCAAATTTGATCAAAATTTGCCCAACTGACAGAAATATCTGAGGGAACATAACATATACTTCAGAATAATCTAGACAATTCTAATTTTATTTCAATAGTGCTATTGCTGTTTAGGACAGTTTTGGAATTTTTATTTTAAAATGGACAGTTTGAGAGATAAATACTCTATTACATTTCTTATTATATAATAGTTATTTCTTTAAAAAAACAAAACAAAAAACACCAACAACAATGGAAAATCGAGGTGGATTTAATCATTTTTGGCTCTTTACAAACCTCAGATCGATCTGCAAAAAAAAAAAAAAAAAGATTTGGCACCATAGAAGGGAATAAATTCAAAGTAATTTATCAAAGACTTTAATTGTGAATTGAAAAATAACAATTCCAAAAATGTTTTGAATGATGGCTTTAGCAGATCATGTTGAACAGGAAGCCTTACATTTGAAGGTTGCCATGGACACACTATTCATCAATTAACAGTCAGCACACTAGTAATGAACCTCTTTGTACTTTAGCTAGACTGCTTCTCAGAAAGCAGATACAGCACATCATTGTAACTACACCTTCAGGCCATACAAAGTATCAGAACAGAACATTATGGAAGATAAATTTTGAGATATTTGTCAAATCACATTAGAATTTGCTGTTCTTCAGTGGTTTTTTAGTCATTTCCAATTCTTCATGACCCTATTTGGGATTTTTTTGAGCAGAGATACTAGAGTTGTTTGCCATTCCCTTCTCTAGCTCATTTTACAAATGAGGAAAATAAGGTAAACAAGATTAAGTTATTTGTCCAAGATCATGCTTCTAACAAGTGTCTGAGGTCAAATTCAAATCCAGATTTTCCTGACTCTAGATCTAATACTCAATCCATTTTACTCTAGCTGCCTCCCATATTAGTATGTAGTAATGTTAAATTTTAACTTTTAAAAAGAAAGCACTTTGTAATCTATTGTAACCAAACTAAAGTATTATGATAATACTGCTTATATTTAACCCAGCACACAATAGGTTCTTTTTTTTTTTTCTTTTTTGCTGAGGCAGTTGGGGTTAAGTGACTTGCCCAGGGTCACACAGCTAGGAATTGTCTGAGACCAGATTTGAACTCAGGTCCTCCTGACTTCAGGGCTGGTGCTCTAACCACTGCTCCACCTAACTGCCCCAGGTTCTTAATATATATTTACTTATCAATTAGTTTTAATCTATTTTAGATGTGGTACTGAGATGTGGAATTAGTTCAGCAGTTGCCAAGTATGCCCTTATTGGCTGATTTACTCCAAACTATTATCCAGTATGATTATTTTGTTTCTACTTTTCATTTTCTTATAATTGTTTGAAGTTTTTTTTTTCAGTTGCCTATTTAAATTGTCCAAGATTATTTTTTATGAGTTTTAATATTCAGAATCTTTTTTAAAAACACAAAGTACTTGAAAATAGAATTGATCTTACTTATTTAGCCCCAGCTTTAGCCAACATGCTTCTCCGTTGAATAAATCATCAGTATGGTTCAGATACTGAACAATAACCTGTAACTTGCATAATGAATCTGGCTTACTGCACATTCCCCATGGCATCAGTGCAACTTTTAGATTGATGCGATCATACTCGGGTGGTTAACTACATATAATGTTTTTTTTTTCTCCTTTTTTTCATGGGACCATGCTACTTGAGAGTTAAAATAGGAGAACCATTTCTATAACTATAACATTTCTAGTAACAAAAGACTGAATTCTGTTCAGTATAATCTTAGTGGTAAGTATATTTTTTTCTACTCTAATCCATTGAAAATTGGTATCCCACATGATAAGTTTATGGCAATTCTCATTTAACTGAAATATTATTCTAAACAATATATCTCATTTCCCTACATTTTTAAGTATAGTGGAATGATCTCACACAATAATAATTGAAAACATCCAAGCGGTTCTTTATTGCAGCCAACATTGAAGGCTATTAATAGTATGTAGTAGTTTAGTAGACTTTTATTAGTAAAATGTATTAAACATATAGTTTTTTTAAAAACTTGAAATAAGAATTGAGTTGAAAAAATAATTTGTACTAATCTCTTAAAAATATTAATTTCCTTCCTTTTATTGCAAAGGTAATTTCCATTGACAAACTGCTATCACTTCATCATCACACTGCAACCCTGGCTATAAACACTTCATGCTAGCAGGTAATGAAGTCAGCCATGCAATGTAACCCTGATATTGCTCAGATAAAATTCTTGTAGCCATACTCTGACAAATACCCACGGAGGTTCATCATGTTCTGCCAAGTCTGAAAACAGTCAGAATATGTAGGTAAGTGCAGAAATCACTTTAAGAAAGGACCAGAACTTCAGAAATAAATTTAAAATAGAATATTATTAGAAAATTTCACCTTCCTGGATTCAGATTTAATCTACCTTAATAGATTTGATTGCATATATTAGTTAATACAGATTCCCATTTAAAACTGATTAATTGAAATGCAAGCCATTCTCCTACTGATAAATGGTCAAAGGATATGAACAGACAATTTTCAGATGAAGAAATCAAAACCATTTTTAGTCATGAAGAAGTGCTCTAAATTACTATTGATCAGAGAAATGCAAATAAGACAATTCTGAAATACCACTACACACCTCCCAGATTGGCTAAACATTATAGGAAAAGATAACAATAAATGTTGGAGGGGATGTGGGAAAACTAGGACACTAATACATTGTTGGTAGAATTGTGAACTGATTCAACCATTCTGGAGAGCAATTTGGAATTATGAACAAATAAGTATCTAACTATGCATATTCTTTGTCTCTACTGGGTCTGTATATCAAAGAGATCTTAAATGAGGGAAAGGGACCCACATGTACAAATGTTTGTAGCAGCCCTTTTTGTAGTGGCTAGAAACTGGAAAGTAAATGGATGCCCATCAGTTGGAGAATAGCTGAATAAGTTATGGTATATAAATGTCATGGAATATAATTGTTCTGTAAGAAACAACCAGCAGGACGATTTCAGAGAGGCCTGGAGAGACTGATATGAACTGATGCTGAGTGAAGTGCAGAGAACATTGTACATAGCAACAAGATTATGTGATGCCAACTCTGATGGACTTAGCTCTTTTCAACAATAAGGTGATTCAGACCAATTCCAGTAAATTTGTGATGGAGAGAACCATTTGTATCCAGAAAGAGGAATATGGGAACTGAATGTGGATCACAACATAATATTTTCACCTTTTTTGTTCTTGTTTGCTTGTTTTTGTTTTCTTTCTCATTTTTTTTCTCCTTTTTGATCTCATTTTTCTTGTGCAAATGATAAAATGTAGAAATATGTATAGAAGAATTGCACGTGTGTAACATATATTGGATTATTTGTTGTCTGTGGGAAGGGAGGGGGAGAAAGGGAGAAAAATTTGGAATGCAAGGTTTTACCATGGTAAATGCTGAAAACTATTTTTGCATATATTTAAAAAATTTATACTTGAATAAATGAATACTTTTCAAACAGATCTTTTTTCAGAACCTTAAAAATCCTCTCAAAGTTCTTAGATTTTCCTTACTATTAAAATGAAAACATTCATATTCAAAAAAGATTGAGTTTGTTATAAGGTTTAAACATACACAATTCAAAAATTTTCAATTTAAAGAATAATATGATAAAGAAAAAATTAATTGCAAAAAGTTAGTCCCAATTAATTATTTTTTTTATTTTTTTATTTTTTTTTGGCAATTGGGGTTAAGTGACTTGCCTAAGGTCGCACAGCTAGGCCACGTTAAGTGTCTGAGGCCAGATTTGAACTCAGGTCTTCCTGACTTCAAGGCTGATGCTCTATCCACTGCACCACCTAGCTGCCCCAATTAATATTTTTAAATGAGAGTTTCAACCCACAACTTAGAACACACTTCCTTGACTAGCAGCCTATGGAATATATCTAGACATTAGTATCTCATGACCTACAAGCTGACTTACTGGAAAGCTGGTAGAAATCAAATTCTAAACTATCATTAGGCCCCAAGCATCCACTTGTGATGTGACCAAAAACTTTTTTAAAGTAAAGGATAAGTCTAATCTAACTTTTTAGTGTCAGACATCCAGGCTCTTAGTGCTTCTAGAGGAGAAAGAGAAAGACACAGACAGAGACAGAGAAATAGAGAGAATAGTGAAGTTATATAGAAGATTCATTCATGTTTGATGAAGAAAGCTTTTAGAATACTCTTAGGCCAGAAATATAAAATTTGAAGAGAGGCTTAGTTTGCCAACAGAGAAAGGTTGCAACATGGCCAAACCACTTTCCCTGAAGAAAAGGTTGCGTTTTTCATGAAATAGGTTTTGGGCTAGTGAAGAAACTTATGGACATAGTAGAAAGATTATTCATTTATTTAAAATAATTTAAGTATGTGGCTTTTGGATATTTATAATAATCTATTTTACTATTTAGATTTTGAAATTCTCTTTTCAGCCTTGTTCTTAAATTTGTCAATCTTCTTAATGATCTTTGAGAAAAGAAAGGAAAACTATGGGATCTTCCAAATAGAAGTCTTTCTGTGAATTGTTAATATTATAATTTAGGGGCATGATAGTTTTTTGTTAGAGAAAATGGTTCAGGGCTAATGAGGTCATTACTGAATGTAAACAACAAGACATGTTTAATAACCTTGACTAGGATAAGGTAAAGGGAGATCCTACTGGACTTTTTTCTTTTTACCATTTGGGGAATGAATATGCAGTTTTATTGGAAAGGTAAGAGGGAATTCTTAAGGTCATATCTTCAGCAATATGTTTTCTGTGCATCAAGGAAAAGCAGTTTCTGTGATGATGAATGACAAGTAGCAGTGATTATTGTTCTCCATTTTTTTCAGGTGTAACATGAGTCCTTTTCCCTATTAACAATTCAGATGTCTAGCAAGCATGAGGTTTGTTTTTGTCGTTAGCTTTTTCCAAATGTCTAAGATCCTGGAAATACAAGTTTCCTATTTATGCCAGCCTCGACAACTTTGCTTCAGACTCCACTACTTAAAAAGATAGCTGTATTTGCTTGAGAGGGTAGAGTAGTGAAAACAAAGAATGGAAAATATCTTTTCAGCAAAAAAGTAACATCATAATCTTCTCTAGTTGGAACATGACAAGTTAAACATAGTACTAATATTTTAAAAAGCACTTCTTAACAAGGTCATATATAGAAAAAGGTCTTTTATAGTAAATTGAGGAATCACTTAATTTAGCAAGAAATCATATTATTACAAGTTTCACATACAAGCTTTTACACATTAATTCACACTATCATCTTTGTGAATTTTAGTCTGCCTATGAGTACTTTATACATCCATATATATTACATTATATAGTTTATATTATATATAACATTATAAATATGTATATATCATATAGCTATGTTGAGATAAATTATTCATTTTAACTATTATGTAATGATACAAATCTCAATCCAAATATATTTCATTTTAATTTTTAATATATTATTTATATTTCTTTTCCTATTCTTTCCATTTTTAACATATGAAATCTATCTTCTGTTTCTTCACTGAAGAAATGAAACAGGAATGAGACTAATAAAGTCTTCATTTGAATCATTATTACTTATCAACTTACATGTATTCTTTATCAACAAGAAAAGTAGATCTTCATTTTGAAGAACTACATGTGGGAACAAAGACAAAAAAAATCAGGCCATATTTAAATTTAAATTCAAGTGCAATAGTCATGGAGGTGCTTAACAGGTCCTTGAACAAGATGGTAGCAATATGGATGAGAGAGCATTTAAATCAATACACTTTCCTCTTCCAAACTGCAAAACTCTACACAATCCCTACCATCATCATCATCCTGAAAAAAAAATATGGTGTGATGTTGCACTTTATCCCAAAATAATAATGTTGAACTCTACATAATGACTCACACAATAATTTCCATATTCTTTCTTCTATCAATTATAGGAAGTCTTGAAAATCATCTTTTAAATCCCATTTCTACTTATTAAAATATTGGGAATCTACAATATATTCATTATAAAGGAAAGAAAATCATAATGAAAGAGTCAAATTTTCCCAGCTTACAACTGTCAAATCTCTAGACATATGCAAATTAATAAGCATTTAAAATACATTGTGTACTGATCATAATATTGACAATGTTCATGTTTTGAAAATGTATAAATTAATTTCTAAAATTACTGTTACATGGTTGATATTACTATGCAATAAGTACTTCTATTTAAGAAAGTCATTTTGGATGTTTAGAGAAGCTATTGAACTAAAAATAGTATTATTTGGAAAGAACCTTTATTAATTTGCTCCACGAAATGGTGAAGTTCTGCAGTTGTATGTTCATAAGAATGAGCTTTTTGGAGAAGAAAGTAGGTCACTAGAGAATCAAGACACCAGACAGTTACAAGAATGTAAATGAAGCAATTGAAATGTTGGCAAGAATCATTATATCAGGAATACTGTTTTGGATACTGTGAACATGCATTCATTTGGCCATTTAAATGGCAATTAACCTTGAGTGTCAATATAAGTGGCCAATATGCTGACTGATCTTGGTTGCTAGTTAAGCAGTACATAAAATCCTGTATGTAGCCTCAGAGTTTTTCAGTCTGAACATTCTTGATAAGTATATATAGCTAGTCTCATGGATTCTACTTCAATAAAGTATGATTTGTTGCTGAATTGTGAAAAAAAAAAATTTAGGTGCTCAGAACCAAATCAGAAATTTTTTGCTATTTCTCCATAGAAACTAATATAAAATAATTTCAAGTAAATTTTTTTAAAAAAACTTGATTGTTTTTCCACTAATAAATATAAAACTGTACTCCTTTCCAATCCTATTTATAGCCAAATGGTCATTTCAGTATGAGAAGAAGTAAACCAGTAAGGAAAAAAAAAGAATCCCATAAAAAATTCTCAAAAAGTATTTCAGTAATAAATTTGTTATGACCATAGCACATATCATACCCAAATATGTCCTGAATTTTATAGATGGAGAAATGGAAACAAAGATATATTGAGCAAGGCTTCTTTGATTCAGAGTTCAAAAAGTCTAATCAGCCTTCTTCCTTTTCATCAGTGCTTTTTCTTACTTTCTCCAAAAGCATAAGGCTAAGAAAATAGAAGCATTGGGTTTTCCCATAGTATCCTATGGACCAACCAAAGGGGAATAGAAGAAACAATGTGTACTTAATTTTATATTCTGGATATCTGGACCAATGTTCATTTTTATGGCAAAGTTAAAGAATATTCCTGTCATTACGGAGTAAGTCAGTAGCCAAGATGGAATTAGTAATTATAACTTCATAGATGTGTTAGCATTTGCTTTGAGTTACATGTCTTTCATTAGAGAAATCATTTAATTTTCAAGCTGGAGAAAACTTTAGAGATATGTTTTTCTTAATTTGATTAACCAATTTTTCTATATTTCTATTTTTCTGTGTTTTCTATATTTCTATTTCATAGAAATATTCACACATATATAGCCACCAAATGTTATATACAATCTATATTCTTGTGAGTAAAAAGATGTTATTTACTGAGAAAGGTAATTTTTACAGTATTTCTTGGCCTGTTATAGAGAGGAAGTCCAGCAAAATTATGAACATGCACATAAAGCCTACTATATAGAGAATCAATGATTTTTAGTTGAGTGAATGGATTATAACTTCATTTTCCTGAAATGGAATCAGATCTAGAGCCTATACAAGCTGAAGTTAGACAATGTAAATGTAGAAACAATAGTATGTTGTTGGCGTTTCTCTTACAACCAGGTCAATCCATGCAGAGGGAGGAAGGCCACTGGAACAAGGAGATGCAATAGATTAGGACTTCTGTTGTAATGATGCACTGGGGTCTCAGTGGTCTGAGGTCTATATATACTTTTCCTTTCATCTGTGTCCTTGTCCATTGCTGGTATATTTCCTATCCCAGAAGGAACACTGTGTGTTCCATAGGATACATCTTGAGTGTCTATTCTATATTAAAATGCTTTTAGAGGTCTTGGCTCTTGGAATATTAATTAGTTGGCAATTTGGCAATAGTTGGCAGGTTCAGCTATTATATACCTGACAGAACCTAAGTCTCTTCCCTTTCCCTTAAGGAATACTTTTGCCCATGGTCAGAAATCTGATAAAAGATTAACATCTGTAATTTAATATGAAATATATTTATGACTGGGTAATTAACTCCAAGGTAGGTAGTTGATCCTATATAGCATAATTGATGAGTGCTAGATTTAGGGGCAGGAGGATCAGTTCAATTCAATCAGTTAATCTATCACAAGGTTACTTTTTGAATCTTAGACCAATCTTCCATGTCTACAAGTTTTAAATGAGCTGTGATCTGCTTAAGAGAGGTTCCCATGACTGGGCCTGGTGGGGGGCGGAGCCAAGATGGCGGAATGAAAACGTGACTCTCTGCGTCTCCTCCCATCTTCTCTCAAATCAACAATAAAATAAGCCTCTGAACTGATCTTCAAGTCAAGGAATTCAGAAATACTTGGATACTGCTTGCTGATATCTCTGAAGAACTTCACATCAGGTTTGTCTAACTCAGACAGAGGGATAAAGAAAGGTGTAGGCTGGAAGTGAGGGTGGGACTCAGCTCAGCTCATTGTGGCAAAAACTCCAAACTCCAAACACCTGGAGTTTATCTGAGGCACTTGGGACACTCTGCCCTGATTGGGGGCAGGTGTTCTGGCAGACTTGCCTTGTTTAAGGAGTAATTCGGGCTTAGTCCTAGCCCCCACCAGCCCAACACCTTAAATTAATTCGCCAAATTGCCCCAGGACAAAGAGCTTTAGCCACTGTTTTTTCAAACCTTAAAGAGATATACATGCTGTCTAAAAAAAAAAAAAATGAAGAAGCAAAAGAGAGCACTCACCATAGACAGCTTTTATCGAGACAGAGAAGGGCTGACCCCAGATCCTGAGGTTCCTTTAGACAAAACTTCAGAGGATGTTATTAAGGACCATCACTGGTCCCCTTTTCAAAAGGCCTTTCTGGAAGATTGCATACAGAATCTCAAAAGAGAGCTGGAGGATAAATGGCAAAATAAACTGAAGTCAGTGCAAGAAGCCCTCCCAAAGAGATATGATAAAGACACCAATTTATTGAAAAATAAAATTAGTGAAGTGGAAAAAGAGTGCAATGAACAAATTGGCCAGTTACAAAAGGAGCTTAAAAAGGTAACTGAAGAAAACAACACTTTAAAAATAAGAATTGAACAAATGCAAATGAATGACTCAATAAGACTTCAAGAATCAGTCAAACAAAAACAAAAAAATGAAAAATTAGAAGAAAATATGAAATATCTCCTAGGAAAAACAACTGACTTGGAAAATAGATCTAGGAGAGACAATCAAAGGATTATTGGACTTCCTGAAAGCCATGATGAAAAAAAGAATCTAAACAATATCTTCCAGGAAATCCTGAAAGAAAACTGCCCTGAGATTGTAGAATCAGAAGGCAAAATCACCATTGAAAGAATTCACCGATCACCTCCTGAAAGAGACCCCAAAATTAAAACCCCAAGGAATATCATGGCTAAATTTCAGGACTATCGCACCAAGGAAAAGATTATGCTAGCAGCTAGAAAGAAACAATTCAAATACCGAGGATCAATAATTAGAATCACACACATTGAAGGATCAAAGGGCCTGGAACCAGATATTCCGAAGGGCAAAGGAACTTGGATTACAGCCAAGAATAACCTATCCAGCTAGAATGAGCATTATCCTCCAGGGAAGAAGATGGTCATTCAATGATATTGGTGAATTTCACCTATTTCTAACGAAAAGACCAGATCTGAACAAAAAATTCAACATCCAAACACAGAACTCAAGAGATGCATAAAAAGGTAAAAAGGAAAGGACTCTTGAGAACTTTATTTTTACTAGGGGGATACTTAAAGTTTGGAGGTATAATTAACTAAATATTACTTTAATAATATGAAAAAGAGAACTAGAGGGGGAAAGGTTGTCATACTGGGGAAAAGAAGGAAAAAGTGGTAAAATAAGATCAAAAAAAAAAGGAGGTAAAAACAAGGTAAAATCTCTTGAAGAGGTAAAGAAAACCTAATATAATTGAGAGAAAGAGGGGAGGAAGATGAGCATTGTGTAAATCTTACTCTCTTCAGGTTGGGCTCTAAAAGTGTATATCAGACACTTGATTTCACATAGAAACTTGTCTGTTGCTAGAGGGAAGTGGGAGGGAAAGGAGGAAAAGAAAGGGATAAACTAATAGAAGGGAAAATAGAAGAATCAGGGGAAAGGAGTAAAAACAGGGGGAAGGGACCTAAAGGGTGGAGTATTGTTTGGGGCAGGGGGTCATCAAAAGCAAAGTACTGAGGAGGGGGGAAGGGAGAAAGGGGAAAGGAAAGGGGAAAACATAACTTGAGTAAATAAGATGGCAGGAAATAAAGAATTAGTTATTCTAACTGTGAATGTGAATAGGATGAACTCTCCCATAAAGCGGAAGCGGGTATCAGACCTGATTAAAAACTAGAATCCCACAATATGTTGTCTACAAGAAACACATCTAAAACATAGTGACACATATAGGATGAAGGTAAAAGGCTGGAGCAGAAAATATTATGCTTCAGGTGAACAAAAAAAGCAGGGGTAGCAATCCTTATCTCAGATCAAATAAAAGCCAAGATAGATCTAATCGAAAGAGATAAGGAAGGAAACTATATCTTATTAAAGGGTACCCTAGATAATGTAGCAATATCAATACTAAATATATACGCACCAAGTGCAATAGCATCCAAATTCCTAGGGGAGAAATTAAGAGAGATGCAAGAAGAAATAGACAGCCAAACTATACTAGTGGGGGATCTCAACCTTGCTCTCTCAGAATTAGATAAATCAAACCACAAAATAAACAAGAAAGAAACTAGGGAGATAAACCAATTGTTAGAAAAGTTAGGTATGATAGATCTATGGAGAAAGTTGAATGGAGACAGTAGAAAGTTTACTTTTTTCTCAGCAGTCCATGGAACCTATACAAAAATTGACCATGTGTTAGGGCATTAAAAACCTCAAAATCAAATGCAGAAAGGCAGAAATAGTAAATGCATCTTTTTCAGATCATGATGCAATAAAAATCACATGCAATATAAGGCCAGGAGAAAACAAACCAAAAGTTAATTGGAAATTAAATAATCTAATCCTGAAGAATGAATGGGTGAAAGAGCAAATCATAGACACAATCAATAATTTCATCCAGGAGAATGACAATAAGGAGACAACATACCAAAATTTGTGGGATACGGCCAAAGCGGTTATAAGGGGCAATTTTATATCTCTAGATGCTTACTTGCATAAAATAGAGAAAGAAAACATCAATGAATTGGGCTTATTATTAAAAAAAAAACTAGAAAAAGAACAAATTAAAAACCCTCAATTAAATACCAAATTGGAAATTCTAAAAATAAAAGGAGAAATTAATAAAATTGAAAATAAGAAAACTATTGAATTAATAAATAAAACTAAGAGTTAGTTCTACGAAAAAACCAACAAAATAGATAAGCCTTTAGTTAATTTGATAAGAAAAAGGAAAGAGGAAAATCAAATTGTTAGTCTCAAGAATGATACGGGAGAACTTTCCTCCAATTAGGAGGAAATTAGAGCAATAATTAGGAGTTACTTTGCCCAACTTTATGCCAGTAAGTTTGATAATCTAAATGAAATGGAGGAATATCTACAAAAATATAGATTGCCCAGGTTAACAGAAGAGGATATAAATTATTTAAATAGCCCCATATTAGAAAAAGAAATAGAACAAGCTATTAACCAACTCTCTAAGAAAAAATCTCCAGGGCCAGATGGATTTACATGTGAATTCTACCAAACATTCAAAGAACAATTAATTCCAATACTATACAAACTATTTGAGAAAATAGGGACAGAAGGTATACTGCCAAATTCCTTCTATGAGACCAATATGGTGCTGATAGCTAAACCAGTAGGGTGAAAACAGAGAAAGAAAACTATAGACCCATTTCCCTAATGAATATTGATGCAAAAATTTTAAATAAGATGTTAGCAATGAGATTACAGAAAGTCATCCCCAGGATAGTACACTATGACCAAGTAGGATTTATACCAGGAATGCAGGCTGGTTCAATATTAGGAAAACTATCTGCATAATTAATTATATTAATAACCAAACTAACAAAAACCATATGGTATCTCAATAGATTCAGAAAAAGCATTTGATAAAATCCAACACCCTTTCCCATTAAAAACACTAGAGAGTATAGGAATAAATGGGCTTTTCCTTAAAATGATCAGTAGCATCTATTTAAAACCATCAGCAAGCATCATATGCAATGGAGACAAACTAAAACCATTCCCAATAAGATCAGGAGTGAAACAAGGCTGCCCACTGTCACCATTACTATTTAATATTGTATTAGAAATGTTAGCTTTAGCAATAAGAGAAGAAAAAGAGATAAAAGGAATCAGAGTAGGTAATGAAGAAACCAAATTATCACTCTTTGCAGATGACATGATGGTATACTTAGAGAACCCTAGAGACTCAACTAAAAAACTACTAGAAATAATTCACAACTTTAGCAAAGTTGCAGGATTCAAAATTAATTCACATAAATCATCAGCATTTTTATATATTACCAACAAAGTTCAGCAGCAAGAGATACAAAAAGAAATTCCATTTCACATAACAGATGATAGGATAAAATATTTGGGAATCTATCTGCCAAGAAAATGTCAGAAACTATATGAACTAAACTACAAAACACTTTCCACACAAATAAAATCAGACCTAATCAATTGGAAAAACATTAAGTGCTCATGGGTAGGCAAAGCAAATATAATAAAAATGACAATGCTACCCAAACTATTCTACTTATTTAGTGCCATACCAATCAAACTCCCAAGAAATTATTTTACAGATCTAGAAAAAATAGTAGCAAAATTCATTTGGAAGAACAAAAGGTCAAGGATTTCAAAGGGATTAATGAAAAAAAAGGCAGATTGAAGGTGGCCTTGCTGTACCAGATCTAGAACTATATTATAAAGCAGCGGTCATCAAAACTGTTTGGTACTGGCTAAAGAATAGAGCAGTCGATCAGTGGCACAGGATAGGTTATCAGGACAATCTAGGCAATAACCTTAACAATTTAGTGTTTGATAAACCCAAAGACCCCAGCTTTTGGGATAAGTACTCACTATTTGGCAAAAACTGCTGGGAAAATTGGAAACTAGTGTGGAAGAAATTAGGGCTTGACCCATACCTAACACCACATACCAAGATAAGATCTAAATGGGTTCATGATCTAGATATAAAGAGTGATTTTGTAAGCAAGTTAGAGGAACGTAATATAGTTTACCTCTCAGACCTGTGGAGATGGAATAAATTTATGTCCAAAGAAGATCTGGAACTCCTAATTGAACACCAGATGGATAATTTTGATTGTATTAAGTTAAAAAGTTTTTGCACAAATAAAACTAATGCAGACAAGATTAGGAGGGAGGCATCAAATTGGGAAATCATCTTTACATTTAATGGTTCTGATAAAGGCCTCATTTCTAAAATATATAGAGAATTGTCTCGTATATATAAGAATTCAAGCCACTCTTCAATAGATAAGTGGTCAATGGATATGAACAGACAATTTTCAGATGATGAAATTAAAACCATCTCTAGTCATATGAAAAGGTGCTCCAAATCACTATTGATCAGAGAAATGCAAATTAAGACAACTCTGAGGTACCACTACACACCTGTAAGATTGGCTAAAATGACAGGAAAGGATAACGATGAATGTTGGAGGGGATGTGGGAAAACTGGGACACTAATATATTGTTGGTGGAACTGTGAATGGATCCAACCATTCTGGAGAGCAATTTGGAGCTATGAATGTTATGGAATATTATTGCTCTGTAAGAAACGACCAGCAGGACGATTTCAGAGAGGCCTGGAGGGACTTGCATGAACTGATAAACTCTGCTGAGTGAAACGAGCAGAACCAGGAGATCATCATACACAGCAACAACAGTATTACATGATGATCAATTCTGATGGACATGACTCTCTGCAACAAAGAATTGTCTCAAACCAGTTCCAATTGTTCACTGAAGAAAACCATATACACCCAGAGAGAGGGATATGAAATATGGACCACAACGTAACATTTTCATGATCTCTATTGACATTTGCTTGCATTGTGTTGCCTTTCTCTGATTCTTTTTTTTTTTCTTGTAGATAGGATTTTTCTTGCATAACTTCTCAAACATTTCAACATTATTAACATGTAGTGGACTTCCTGCCATCTAGGGGAGGGGAGGGGACTGGGGGTAAAATTTGTAATGGAAAGCTTTGTAAAGATTAACGCTGTGGAACTACCCATACATATGTTATACAAATAAAAAGCTTTAATAAAAAAAATTCACTTAAAAAAAAAAAAAGCTATCAAACTGTGCATACCCTTTGACCTAGCAGTGTTTCTACTGGGCCTATATCCCAAAGAGATCTTAGAAGAGGGAAAGGGCCCCACATGTGCAAGAATGTTTGTGGCAGCCCTTTTTGTAGTGGCTAGAAACTGGAAACTGAATGGATGCCCATCAACTGGAGAGTGGCTGAATAAATTATGGTATATGAATGTTATGGAATATTATTGCTCTGTGAGAAACAACCAGCAGGACGATTTCAGAGAGGCCTGGAGAGACTTGCATGAACTGATGCTGAGTGAAATGAGCAGAACCAGGAGATCATCATATACAGCAACAACAGTATTACATGATGATCAATTCTGATGGACATGGTTCTCTGCAACAAAGAATTGTCTCAAACCAGTTCCAGTTGTTCACTGAAGAAAACCATATACACCCAGAGAGAGGGATATGAAATATGGACCACAACGTAACATTTTCATGATCTCTATTCATATTTTCTTGCATTGTGTTGCCTTTCTCTGATTTTCTTTTTTTTCTTTTAGACAGGATTTTTCTTGCATAACTTGTCAAGTATTTCAACATTATTAACATGTAGTGGACTTCCTGCCATCTAGGGGAGGGGAGGGGACTGGGGGTAAAATTTGTAATGGAAAGCTTTGTAAAGATCAATGCTGGGGAACTACCCATACATATGTTATACAAATAAAAAGCTTTAATAAATAAAAAAAAAGAGAGAGAGAGAGAGAGAGAGAGGTTCCCACAGTCAGCAGATCACATTGGTCCTTGACATTATTTTGTACCTACCAGATGCTTAATAAATGCTTATTGATTTATTTTGACATTTATGTTTACCAACTAGCATAAAAATATGCCTTTGTTATTCTTTGAAACATGAATTTTCCTTCATTATGGTTAAAAATTGTATTAACAACACTTTGTACTTGACTATCATCTAATATTTTTAATGCAAATGGCATCTTCTCAGTAGGAATTAGACCTGTCTAGAAACCAAATAGTTATTTTGTTAACAGGAAGATAATAATTTTCTTTTAGTATATAGAAGTTTTTTTGGATTCTGGAAGACTTGCATTTGACTCCTATCTCAGATCTTTATTATCTTTGTGATCATGGGCAAGTCATTTAATCCCCCCAGCCTCAGTTTCCTCATCTATAAAATAGACAGTGACAGCATCTGCCTTACGGGATTGCTTTGAGGATCAAATGATATTAATATATAAAGTTCTTTGCAAACCTTTAAAAGCAACATCTAAATGTTAGCTATTAATGTGATTTTAAAATTTTACTATAGAATGAACCCATAACTTTATTGGAATAGGAAACTACTCCCCGTATACCAAACCAGGTCAGTAGCTCTTCTGCATCTAACAAGGCGGGATTCCTGAGGCACTGAGAAGTTAAAAGACTTGCTTACAATCACCTACTGTCAATGTAAACTAGAGGCCCACTTTAATCCAAATCTTCCTGACTCTGCAGCCAGCTTTCTATTAACTGTGCTATGCTGCCTCTCTAGTCCAAGTATTGTGAGCAAAGATCACTAATAGCAACTGAACTCCAACTGCTAAAATGTATAGTTTATTAGTTCATCTTATGTTAAAATATGGGTAATTTAAAATAAACCATTTTAAAAACAAAACACGGAAATTAAATTTACTCTAAAAATATGCCTTGCCATATTTTTTCACTTTCTCCAAGAGTTCAGCAACATTATTTCTCTAAAAATATTATGTTCTTATAAATTTCACAGCAAATTTATTGAAAGAATATTATCTTGCATATAATCATGGAATTTTAAAGCTGGAAAGGAAATTAGTCATCTGAATATAAGAAAATTTTTTTTGTCTGTGTGGAAATACATGGCAGGATTTTCTTGTATAAACATGGTATCTCATCTTAGCATCTAATTAATTGTTTCTGCTTAATCTAAAATAGTTTAGGAATTATTCCACTCAAGTGTTTCAAAATCTAAAATTAAAAAATCCCCCAAGACCTAAAATTTTTATTTTATTTCTCCTAATACACCATGTCCAACCAAAGTAGACTACCAATTGTACCCCAAAATAAACAGTGCACCTCATATTTCTCTGCATTCCAGGATTATCCTTACCTCTATGTCTTAAAATTCTTTACTTCCTTCAAGGGTCAGCAGCTCTGGTGTCCCTTGCTAAGAGAAGCTTTTTCTGATATCCATGGTTGTTACTGTTCTCCCTCCACATATCACACACACACACACACACACACACACACACACACACACACACACACACACACACATTTATGTATGTGTAGATGTATGCATACATATGTGCATATATGTATTGATTACATTTACTCACATGTATGTATGTATTGCATATCTACATATACTCTGTGTGTGTTGTGTGTACAGACATATATACACACACTTCAATGTGTGTTTATGTGTGTATAGTATCACCTCAATGGAAGATAAACTTGAAGCAATAACCTTTTCATTTTATTCTTATATTCCCTATACTTAATATAGGTTAGACACATAGCAGGCACTTAATTATTATTGAGTTGAATTCAGCTCATTTCCATTTGCTATTAAGAAAAAATGTGTATGTGTTAGGGAGAGGGGAGATGCCTGCCTTTTATACATAGATTACTTTTTCCTATACTTATTCTACTCCAAGTCAGGCCTTCAATGTATCTATGTATTTTGGTAGGATTTACATGCAGAAGAGTCATTAACTCTTATCTTAAGAAACAGATTTAAATTTTCTTTACCATTTCTTTTTTGATTTTATACAGAAATTGGTAGAACTCATTATTCCATCTGAAATAATTCTATTAAAATTAAATTTATTCTGTTAAGAAAAATTAGTCATAGTATCCTGAGAAGGGCAAAGTTGTGTCTTCACACGAGGAAGAAAATTCCTCCATCCTCAGACCCTACCCCACCTCTTGTTTATCCAGCAGCAGAAATGGAGAGTATAGGAGAAAGTAACATGCTATGCTGGTAGTGAACCATATCCTATGAATAAGACATCATCATATAGTCTCTTTACAGAAAGTGAATATTCAATTTTCTGAAAGTTGTAGAAATGCCACTCAAAAGGCTAGTAAATAAGCAACCTATTGGAGGAGAGAGGGATTTCCAGATTTGAATTCCAGATCTATAAAGCCTATCAATTGTGGGTAGCATGCTATACTAAAGAACACTCTATTTGTAGTCAGAGGACCTGGGTACTAATGCCAGCTTTGCTGCTTTGGACTTGAATAACCCTGGGCAAATTATCTCATTGGTCATACTTCCCCTTTCATAAAACGAAGAATAGAGGAGGCTGCACTAAATGATTTTAAAGGTCTCTTCCAGCTGTGATTCCTGTTATCCTATAAGAAAGAAAGGAGTTTAGGGAGGACAAAATTCCTCAAGAATAATCAAAAGTTGGTAGTTGATTACTACATAAAGTATATCCAAATAGTCATACTTAGCAACCAATTCCCTGACAACAAGAAATAATTCACAGCACAATCAAGAAAATGTTTTCATTCCTTATAATTTTCTTTCAAAGCCAAATGCTTTCCCACACAGTTAGAAATATGTATTTGGCCCTCTGAGAATTACTTTATGCCAAGTTTGAAAGTCTTAATTCCAAACACTTCTCTTGAGTTTTTTAAGTATACAAGAAAGGATCCAGAATATTGTTTTAATAGCTGAAGAGTAGTGATTCTTTTTAAACATTAAATAAATCATTTCTGAACAAAGATATGACAAGTGTAATGTCCTCTGACAAGCTTTTTTCAGCAATGTGATGAAATATGGAAATGTGGAAGTAAAAAAGGACTTCCACAACCAGGATTTCTTTTGCTACCGCAATGCAACAAGAAATATCAAGACTCTAATAGATAGGCTATGAGGGCTTACATGGTAGAGGTTATAACTGATCAATCGGCCATATCCCCAAACTGTTGATTAGTGGCCATTGAGAGATTTCTATTGTGGGTGCCACAGTCTGTCCTTGTTCAACAATCTTTATTAGCATCTTAAATGAAAACTCAATGTACTCTGTGCAATATGCTTATCATATCTGTTAGTGGCTCAAGACTGCAAAAGAAAACATGCAACAGACGGCAAAAAAAATCAGCAATATCTTCCATGTGCTCATATTCAGGACTAGGGAAAACTTAGAGTAGCCAAATTGGAAAATTTGAATGCAAATACTGACTGCTAATTATTCTTTGTCTCTACATAATGAAGTTTACAAGTGCTATTCAATAATGAAGTGGGCTATTTTCTAAAGTAAGTGATTCTTCATCATGGAAGGTAGTTAAGGAGAAGGTGGATGGACATCTATCTATCAAGAATGGAAATCTTTTTTTTTTTTTTTTTTTGCTGGGGCAATTGGGGTTAAGTGATTTGCCCAGGGTCTCACAGCTAGAAAGTGCTAAGTGTCTGAGACTAGATTTGAACTCAGGTCCTCCTGACTTCAGGACTGGTGTTCTATCCACTGCACCACCTATTTGCCCCAAGAATGGAAATCTTAAACTGGGTGGGAGTACAGTTCCAATTATGAGATTCTATTATCTCTGTGATTCAGGCACCTTCTGCATTCCAAGGGTTTCTTCAATTCAATCTATCTTTTGAATTATCTTTAAGCTATCTTGTAGTCAGCAATATTTAAGTGTTTCCTATGTACAAGACACTTGGTATTACTAAATGTAAATATTCCACTGCTAAATCAGTTGGTGTTGAAAGTTGACAATGCAATATGTTGCAAATGCAATGTACCATACGAATGACAACTATGAGAAATTCAGAGAAATGTGGAAAAACTTGTATATAACTACTATGGAATGAAGTAAGCAGAAACAATAGTACAATATACACAAAGACTATGATCAAGTGAAAAAAAAAGAAAATTGAACTTTGAATAATTGAAATAAACAATTTTGGTCCCAGAAAACACCTTGACTTTCTTTGGGAGAGAGGTAAGGGAGTACAGGTGTTGATTGTTGCATATACTGTCATACACAGATTCTCTTGACTGGTTTTGATTAACTGTTTTTCTTTGTCACAAGGGTAGGCCTAGTTTGGGGATAGGTTTTCATGACACTATTCTCTCCTTGTTTTCTTTCTGTCTATCCAACTACTCTTTCTCGGTTTTCTTTGATAGTTCTCCACACTCTTTTCTTGTGCCCCATCTCATTTCCCTCTATATTTTATCACTTGGCCATCTTATTTTTTAAAATTTATTAATACTTTTTATTTGCAAAACATATGTATGGGTAATTCCTAAACATTAACCCTTACAAAGCTTTCTGTTACAAATTTTTCCCCCCTACTTCCCACCCCTCCCCTAGATGGCAGGATATCCACTACATGATAATTATGTTAGAATACTTAAGATTACTTAAGAAATCGAATATATGAATTATTGCCACACATCATTTTTTGTGCAGGAGAAATCATATGTACAAGAAAGAATAATCCGATAAAGGATTTACAATACAAGCAAACCTCAATAGAGAACATGAAAATGTTATGTTGTGGTCCACATTTCACATCTCTCTCTCTCTGGGTGTATATGGCTCTCTTCACCGAAAAATTGGAACTGGTTTGAAGCATTTCATTGTTGAAGAGAGTCATGTCCCTTAGAACTGATCCTCATATAGTATTAACCTGGCCATCTTATTAGTTCCTAGGAGTTCAATTATTATCTCTATGCTGATAATTCTGAGTTATAGTCCTAATCTCTCTCCTGAGCTGTCATATCTCAAACTGAAATGCTGTGGGTGTCTCAGATTTAATATGTTCTGACCAGAACTAAGTATATTAAAAACAAAAATAATCAACTTTAATCCCAAACCCTCTGCCTTCTAAATGTCCTTATTACTGTCAAGAATACTATCTTCCTCCTGGTTATCCAACCCCATAACGTCAGTGTTATCTTTAACTCCTTATTCTAACTCAGCAATAGATAGATTGTCAAATCTCCTTTGCATTTTCCATTATAAAAGAAGTTGGTTTTTTTGTTGTTGTTGTTGTTGTTTATTTCTCTCTTTCCAAAACACAGATTTGTATCTTTGATTTGCTATCAAAAAAGAAGGAAGGCAGTCTTTGAAAACAATGCAAGATTTATGTAGCTACATCCTGATACTAGAAAGTGCTTCAGAGGACTCAATTATTCATGTAAAAAAATTCTTGAGGATGGTGGTGGTGGTGAAAAGGGTCTTTGTAGGAACACAAAGGTGAATTAAATGGATGGAACAGACCCGCTTGTAGTTACCAAGTAAACTTAAGTCAATACTAAATATTTATGATTCTTGATTCCAGAGATACATTTTGATCTGAGAGTTATTTATGAAAACTGTAGTTGTTTAATACTTCCTAGTTGTGTGACCCTGGCCAAGTCACTTAACCCCAATTGCCTCAGCAAAAAAAAAAAAAAAATAGAGAGAGAGAAAAAAGAAAACTGTAATTGTATACTGATACAATTCATTCTTTTCTCCTGAACCAGAAATACTTAGTAGTTCTTAGACAGCTCTCCAAAAGAAGTTTCCTCAGCCCTAAGAATTTTGAGTAGAGGGCAGTAAGCTTTCTGCAGATGAAGTATTGATGAGATAGATGAAAAATAATAAGGCTGATTGGTAGTTTGCAGATTAGGGTTATGCTTTTGTGATTGGGGGAGAGCAAGCTTCGCATCCCTCAATACCTGAATGAGACAAAAAAGGTGTAGGATTTTGCATGCTCTCTACAAACCATCTAGCCCCAACTATTGTCATCCAGCTCTTCATGACCCCATTCGGAGTTTTCTTGGCAAAAGTACTTGCCATTTTCTTCTCATTTTACAGATAAAGGTTAAGTGACTTGCTCAAGGTCATACAACTAGTGAGTGTCTGAGGCCAAATTTGAATTCATGAAGATGAATCCAAACCTGGGCACTCCATCCACTGTACCACCCACTTAGCTGACCCCCACACATAGCAACTAATATTAATTTAGAAAGTGTTCAGGGTTTAAAAAGAAAGAAAAAATCCAGAAAACTTCCACATCTTAGCTAGTTTATGCCGAGCCCAATTCTGATGTTTCAGTTTCCTAGGGAAACACCTGGTGAATGTACTTCAGAGGTAATTATATAGCTTGGATTGTGGCAGAGATTAAATTATAAAACTTTAAGGCTAAAGTCTGTTCCAGAAGAGTGTAGAGTTACAATTCCATGGAATGATGCCTGGTAATAGTTAGTATTAGACATATTCATTATCCAACCTGCTGACTCAACCCAAAAAAGTGTTAAAGAAAAAAAAATCCTTTTAGATCAAGGATAACCTTTCTAATGAACTATTAGGTTGAAGGTCAGCCACCAGAAAGTATTTTATCTGTGGCCCATCCAGGGGAGAAACAGGAAAGTTTGCACCCTTATCAGATTAGAAGACTATAGGAATTTCTGGGATAATGGAAATGAGTCTATGCCTGAAGTTGCAATTTAAGGGCTCACAGACTTCAGGATAGTGCCTTGCAAATAGTAAGCCTTTGATAAATGCCTTAATTTCTATAAATCTCTATTTATAAATTTATATAAATATATATTTATATTTATATAAGTTGTCTGATGGATCTCATCCATTCAGGATTTTCCCAGATTCATCTCAGGCCTGCCTCTAATCCAGAACCATGCTTCTGGGAATAGATTTGAACTCAATAGCCTCTAGAGTTGGAGAAGTGGAAAATTGTCTATTCTGTCATATTAACAAATAATTCCTGCTTTCTAGAGGCTCACATTTCTACAGGGAGAGAACAATGCAGACAAAGCTGAGTATGTAAACAGAAGATATTTTACATTAAATCTGTGATTTTATTGATGTTGGAAACTGGGAACCTGGTCTATCAATTAGCCACTGTTTTTAGAGAATGGCTTGGGACACTGAGAAGTTAGGTGATCTGGCCAGAGTTACAGCCAGTATCTGACAGAGGTGAGACTTGAAACCAGGTATTCCATGACCAGAAATTTAGCCACTGTTCCATTTTGCTTTCATAAATAACATGTATATAAAATGAGGCAGGTGACCTTGCACAGCTTTCCCTTATTTAAATCCAATTTACTTGCTTATCGTGGCATTACCTCTCTAATGCATGGTCCTCTTCAAGAACTAAGGACAAACAAATATATATATATATATATATATATATATATATATATATATATATATATATAT
>JAJPUD010002316.1:272922-284509 GCA_023553655.1 Myrmecobius fasciatus | reverse complement strand
TATATATATATATATATATATATATATATATATATATATATATATATTTACATGTGTATATTATATGTGTGTGCATTTGTAATTAGAGTATGGGAGGGAATGGAAGGAGAACAAAAGCAACTGGAGAGTTAAGGGAAGGCGTTCTGCTGGAGGCATGTACCTGACAAGTGCTTTGGAAAAAGCTAAGGATTCTACAAGATAGAGGAGAGGAGGGACAGATTTTCAGGCATAAGGATATAGGCAAATTATGGAAGCAGGAAATATATTTCATGTGTGAGGAACAGCAAGTACACTAGTTTGACTGAAGAGGAGAATACATGAAAGAGAATAATATGAGACAAGTTTGGAAACATAATTTTGAAACATTGTGAAGGGTTTTCCCTGCCAAACAGGGTGGTTTATTTTTTTTTATTTCTTGTGCAAGAAAATGACACAAACTGTGCTTCATAAGTATCAACTTTGCATTTGTGTTTATGGATTAGATTAAATTTTGGATAGATTAAAGAAAGGAGAGACTTGAGGGAGGAAGATCATTTTCAAGGCTATTTTAAAGTGAGAAGAACCTGAATGAGTATAATTGCTGTATGAGGTAAAGAAAAAGGATGGATATGAGAGAATTTGAATCCAGAGGAACTGACAAATATAGATATGAGAAAGAAACCAGAACGGTGATTTTTTGACCATAGACTATATACATCTTTCTCTTGATTACCACATATTGATTCATGAGGTATTCCTGAGCCTGGGTTACCATCATAATGGACTTCTCAGAGACTCAGTGACTAATCTATGCCATGGTTTTCAAAACTAAGATCTGCACTAGAGAACCATAGAGTTTTGGGCAACGAGAATAGGGGTTATGTGAGAAAATTTCTGTTAGTGATATTTTCCCTCTGAAATATTAAATATGGAATTGTGCATCAAAACGTAATTTTCAATATGAGAATGTTTTATTTCTTCAATTTTACTCCCAATTTCCCCAGCTATTCCTTAATATCTATATACTTTTACATATAGTTTCTGTCAATATATTTCAAGTATAGAAGTATTTGGCATCCAAATTAGTCTGGAAAATGACCCCACAGTACTCTTCTTGTGAATGGCCTTTTGGTTTGGAGGATAAAAAAAAATGACAGATAAAATATCCATTCCATGATCATCCAGCTAAACTAAATCAGGTAAAATAGAGCCCTCAAAATCACTACTTGATATGTGAGATGGGGCATGCTTCTAATACATAGGCACATACCCTGCAATATTAGTAGGTTGATTGAGATGGGGCATGCTTCTAATACATAGGCACATACCCTGTAATATTAATAGGTTGATTGGGGAACTCATCAAATCAATTAGGGATTTCCCTTTTCAATAATCTAAGCACACACACATATACACAACATCAACCTATATGCAAACATACCTTTATGATAGTCTGCCCAAAGGGAAATAAAGTTGGAGTTTTCTCATTAATTTGTATTTTTAATTATTTTCAAGTTACAGCTTTGTATATTGGATAAAGAACCACTCTTAAAAACGTCAAGACTGTGGGTTCAAGTCCTGTTTCTGAGACATTAGCTGTGAGACTTTGGGCAAGTGGCTTAATCTTCCAGTGCTCTAGGCAAGTCTAACTAGTGGAAACTGTTACTGATATGCATTGTTATAGAGGGAGTTTCCTCATCTGGAGTTCCCTGCAACTATGAAATCAAGGGGCCTGCGTTCCTAATTATTTCTACTCATTTCTCAGTGTTATAGAATGCTTTTTAGCACAGTGTTGTTCTTTTGTTTTTGTTTTTGTTTTATTGTTTGTTTATTTGGGGGGAAGGGTTTGTATGAAAATGGGTAATAATAGATGAACTTGTATTTCTTTTTATCTCTGTTATTCTAGGACTTTATATGATAAAGCAGATTACTGTAATCTGAGCCCAAGTTCTGAGTTTCTTGGAAGTACTGAAAAGAAGGTATTTGGTTTCTGCTGCTTTGATTTGCTTTTTCTTGGTCATAAATAATTCTGGAAGAGACCTTAGAAATCATTAAGTTCAGTCTCCCCAAACCTATTCAAAAACCTATTCAAAAAGATGGAATAATTTGTCCAAGATCACATTAGCAATAAATACAATCTGAATCCAAACATATTGTTTTTTTCTACTTCTCTGGGTTGCCTCTTGAGGTAAAGTTACTCTCCTATATCCAACAATTAGTAAATATCAAAGCCAGGATTTGAACTGAAATTTTCTGACTCCAAATACAATGTACTTTCTACCATGTCATGAGATGAATTGTTCAGAGAGGAACAGAAAGAGAAAGAGAAAACAGAGAGAGAGAGACAGAGGGAGACACACACACACATACACACAGAAATCCTCAGATACTTGTGTTTTTATTTTAGACACAAAACTGTCAGCTATCCTTTTTTCTTCTTCTTCTTCTTTCTTTCCTACTCTTTTGTACTACCCTAGAATATGCTGGTTTATCTGCTGTCTATTCAACTTAATATGTTCTTATCAATCACTAGCCCTGGCCTTGGATGTTCAGTATCATAGTTTATATTCTTCCAGTGCTTTCTTCCTTATAGGAACAAGGTCAAGGAGGCGTATCTTCAAGGATCTGCTCAGCCAGCCTATAATAATAATACAAAAATTCTTGAAGGATCTGTTGCCAGCCTATAATAATAATACAAAAATTCTTGGGTGAGGAGGATATCATCCAGGGCCTATGTTAATTACCTTGATTCATGCAATTATAGAGAGAAGTAAAAGAAGAAGGTATTCATTTTCTTTTGGCCCTATATAATTTTTTGGGCTTAGTGGATTTCCCTATTGCTTATTAGAGGTGTTAAGATTGAATACTGTGTATATCAAAATATTTCCTTAAGTATATTATAAGTGACTTAGAAAGCTAAACTCTTCCCCATTGTATTAACATGTTTTTTCTTCAAAATTTCACATGTAGTTCTCAAGTCCTCAATGCAGAGCATCAACAATAAAGGCAGTACATCATTTGACTGCTTTGAAAACTCAGTATAAAAATGCCAACTATTGTCCATTCCCTAATTTCTTCCATTCTTGTCAAGTCACAAATACAGAAAAATAATGAGGACAGATGCAAGCAGGAAGATAATGGCAGGGAGTGAAATGAGCCATCCTGTGGCTGCTTGCCCTTTAACCCAGGGTATTTGATCTGTGATTATCACTGCTAAATTGCTGTATCAGTGTTGTGACCCATTTTGTTGTTGTGACCCAAAGCCCGTTTTGCTAGGGGCTGTAGCAATGGGCCCATTATTTATATATAATTTTCTTTTTGCCTAAAAATCTCCACTGTTTGATTTTTTATTTCTTATAAAAACTCAGGTCAGTTCTCCATTTTATGGAATTGTCTCATCTGGCAATAGTTTAAACATCTACATAGTTCAGAGCTATAAGGGGTCCTTTTAAAGAATATGTGAACCAGATGAAAAAGTGAGACCCAGAAATGTAAAAAAAAAAAAAAAAAAAAAAAACCTTAAGTGTTCCTGGTTACACAGGCACTGGCAGAGCTGAGATTGAAATCCTGATCTATACCAAAGCTTCTTAAACTGTGGTTCATGACCCCATATGAGGTCTTATAACTCTATGTGGGGGTCATGAAATTATGATTTATTATCAGTAAATGCTTGATTTGTATGCCTATTTTATATACCTGTATATCCCAGAGTCATGTAAAGATTTCTCAGGCAAAAAGGGATTGGTAGTGGAAAAAGTTTAAGAAGCCCTTACTATACCATACTAAGGGAACAATATTCTCTAACTGTATTTCTTCAATACTTTGAAAGTCTCTGATTTTGTTGGCATGGATACTCCCCCCCATACCAAATGTAGTTTATAAGATAATATTCACAATTTGCCATGGCTGAAAAATAGGAAGCCTCTTTGAACATAGGCTGGTTCTCACATGACAGACATGGAATCTGTCAGCCTGTTCTCAAAGCTTTCCCAGAACAATAGAACCTGACAAAATTTTTACTCCATTGACTTCTAGAAACCAGGATACCATGATGAAGCATCAGAGAAAGCTGTATCTTTCTCTTTCTGTTTCTCTCTGTTTGTCTCTTTTTCTCTTTCCACTTTCCTCTGTATCTTTACTTTATTGTCTATTATTGCCATTTGCATATATTCCCAGTTTCCACTGTTGTTGTTTTCTGACTCTTTGTCACATAATCCCCAGTTGGAATCACAAAAATCAGGCACAAATGAAATGAATGAACTGCAACACATCAATTAATCAATTAATATCAATTAGTTTTTACAAAGGGATATATACTAAGAAGGTATAAAAAACACAGAAACTTCTCTCAATAATCCATACACCCTCTCCACTATTTACCCATTTAGTCTCAAAGAAAGTGGGCTCAAATTTAAAGTGATTATTACAAAATATTCTCTTCATCAAGTTCACAAGCTATGAAATAGCTAAGAACTGAGTCATTCTCATTCTTGCAGAACTGGTTTCTGGGCCATTGGGCTAATTCACTACTAGGCTGCATTAGGACCACTCCTCACCTTGTATCAGTTGCTGCTGCTGCTAAGGCTGACTTTACTACAAACACAGAAAATCAGGAAAGAATAATCATAGTAAGGACAGGAGAAACAAAGGAAGCCTGATGTTGACAGCCACATAGTAGGCTAGATTGGAAGATAATCCCATTTGGCAAAAATATTAGAGTAGTTTGCTATTTTCTTCTGCTCACTTTACAGATGAGGAATTGAGGCAAAGCAGGTTAAGTGACTTGGCCAGGATGATCACACAGTTGGTAAGTGTCTTCAGACTGAATTTGAACTCAGGTCTTCAGCACTGTGCCACTTAGTTGCCCTAAATATAATAGTGAAACTATAAAATAGTTGTTTGGTGTTTTGTTTTTTTTTCCCCCAGTTAGAAAAACTGCTATGGCAAACAATTATGAGAATTGTAATAATTAGTTCACAGAAGGAACTTTGGTGTGGTCCAAGACCTGCAAACTTATTCAGAAGACTGGACTCATACCTAGAATCCTAATGTCTTGTTACCTCAGAACAATTTTATAGTTCAAACAAGGCAAAATTAGAGGAATGGGCTCAGGGAAGAACATACTTTAAGCTTTATTTTTTTAAATAATACTCAACATTAGGCTGGGAAAATAATGAATATGTGAATAAACATTTAAGATCTATTTGTAAAGTGTAATTAAGTATCCTGAATCATGTAAATAATTTGTTTCTTTCAGTATCTCAATGCATCAATTATTTCACTATTTGGGTATTTATTCCAACCATTCAGATTGCAACTCATCCATGTATTCTCATTCTGTGTAATTTTATCCATTATCTCCCCCCTCAGCCTTCCAAAAAGATTCTCCACAACATAACAGAGATTCTTCCTTAAGTTTTTTGACATTCTATGGGCACCAGTATTGTTCATCTTTTATCTCTCAATCTTGTAACATCACTGGCCCATCTCTTTTCCAATTATACGTTTCTTGGATGGCATATTTTATGCTATTTATTGCATGCAAACCACTATTAGTAATTCCTTGTGGAGTACTTAATGGTCACCATTCCCATTCACCCTTTTGGTGGGGGTATGTGATTTCACGGGTGTGTGGTACTCTATATTAGGAAGCTGTCTCCTAAGGCATACAAGTCATTGTTTTGCAACTTACAGTTTTAGAATTGCAAAGAGCAAAGCTTCTTAAACTGTGGGTATGACCCCATATAGGATCTCATAACTGAATGTGGGGGTCGTGAGATTGTGATTTATTACTAACAAATGTTTTATTTGTATACTTAAATACCCAAGGTTCATAAAAATTTCTTGGGTGAACAGAGGTCATGAATGAAAAAAGCTTAAGAAGCTCTTTCCTAGAGCACCAAGAGATTATGTGACTTACCCCTGATCAATCAATCAGTAAACATATATTAAGCACTTGTTATATGTCAGTCATTGTGCTAATGCCTGGGGATGCTACAAAAAAAAAAAAAAATAGAAAGTATCCCTGCTTTCAAGGAACTTACATTCCAATAAAGGAGATGGCATGTGCATAAATAGGTATATACAAGATACATGTAGAATAGATTGAAGATAGGCAGAGAGGAGAAGTGTAGGGTCCAAAAGTCCCCAACCAGGGAACTCAAAACCTCCTGGTGTACATTTAAAAGACCCTTCCAACCAAGGGTTGATATCATAGAAAGAGACTAGGAGCTCCAGTATGATTATACAAATCATTTATTGATCACCTGCAGTTACTTACATTGGAGCTGATTACAAAACATTATGCATTTTCTTTCACCAAATTTGGAACCATCTAATTGAAAGGGGCTAATGTGATTCCCCTTTTAACATTACCTAATAATGGGTTATAAAACTGAGCCTGTTTGTAGAGATGAGAGTGAGAAAATTCACTGGAGATCATTTATCATGCTAGCACATAGTAGATACTTAATGAATGTTTGCTGATTGAATGATTGCTCATTTGATGCTGAATTTATATTTTTAGAACCATTAGTTAAATCATTATTTATAGATAGTTTTAAAACTGTGATCCTTAGCACCTTTTTCTACCTCTCTGAACCTTTCACTAGAATACATAAGCTAAGAGCCTTTTAGTATTTTTCTTTGTTTCATGAGTTGTTGTAACCAAAGTGTTAATCACCTAGAAACTTGGTTAGCCTACTGTTGATGATCAGGTCCAGTTCTGTTAGTGAGGTTCTAATTCTATGTGGGGTGTGTCAGCTTATACAGGAGGCTTTTTAAGCAATAAAGAAAAGCCTTTTCCTGGTCCTTGAACCTAGCCTAGAATTCTTCTTCTTCTTTTTTTTTTTTTATTAAAGCTTTTTATTTGTATAACATATGTATGGGTAGTTCCCCAACATTGATCTTTACAAAGCTTTCCATTACAAATTTTACCCCCAGCCCCCTCCCCTCCCCTAGATGGCAGGAAGTCCACTACATGTTAATAATGTTGAAATGCTTGAGAAGTTATGCAAGAAAAATCCTATCTACAAGAAAAAAAAAAAAAGAATCAGAGAAAGGCAACACAATGCAAGCAAATGTCAATAGAGATCATGAAAATGTTACGTTGTGGTCCATATTTCATTTCCCTCTCTCTGGGTGTATATGGTTTTCTTCAGTGAACAATTGGAACTGGTTTGAGACAATTCTTTGTTGCAGAGAGTCATGTCCATCAGAATTAATCATCCTATATTCTTTTTGTTGCCATGTACAATGACCTCATGGTTCTGCTCATTCCATTCAATATCAGTTCAAGCAAGTCTCTACAGGTCTCTCTGAAATCGTCCTGCTGGTCGTTTCTCACAGAGCAATAATATTCCATAACATTCATATACCATAATTTATTCAGCCACTCTCCAATTGATGGGCATCCCTTCAGTTTCCAGTTTCTAGCCACTACAAAAAGGGCTGCAACAAACATTCTTGCACAGGTGGGGCCCTTTCCTTCCTCTAAGATCTCTTTGGGATATAGGCCCAGTAGAAACACTGCTGGGTCAAAGGGTATGCACAGTTTGACAACTTTTTGAGCATAGCTCCAAATTGCTCTCCAGAATGGTTGGATCCGTTCACAGTTCCACCAACAATGTATTAGTGTCCCAGTTTTCCCACATCCCCTCCAACATTCATCGTTATCTTTTCCTGTCATTTTAGCCAATCTGACAGGTGTGTAGTGGTATCTCAGAGTTGTCTTAATTTGCATTTCTCTGATCAATAGTGATTTGGAGCAACTTTTCAAATGACTAGAGATGGTTTTAATTTCATCATCTGAAAATTGTCTGTTCATATCCCTTGACCACTTATCTACTGAAGAGTTAGCCTAGAATTCTTTATCAAAAATTTGAAGCCAAATGAGTCTCTTATCCTGAAAGCTCATTGGTCTGGGATATTTATTATCTTATTTTACCTGGAGGCTTACAACCTTCAGTAGGAGCTTAGCATTTCACTATTTTTCATTGTCTGTTCATGGTTTCCAAGGAACCGAATTTTACCTGTTCTGTGGAAATTTAACTCTAGTTTGTCTCTCACATTAGGAAGGCTGGTCCTTGGAGAAGAAACACAGTCTGACAGTGAAACCACACTCAGATCTTTTCCAGCTTAGGAAAACAGCTGGAGTCTATATTTTGCTGTCATAGCCTTCCCGAGCCCAGGATGGCCTCCATGTTCCATGATGTATCTGAAGGCAAAGCAAGAAAAGACTCATTTAATTAAGTTCTTGTTTACTAAGTTTCAGGCACAGTGCTTAGCACTGAAGATACAAATATAAGTAAAAAGAGAACCCTTGCCCTCAAGGAGCTTACTTTATGATGGGAGAAGACCTCACACATCCAAAAAGCTGGAAATCTAGGAGACAGGAAGAGAGTCAAAAGTAGCGGTAGGGAGAATGAAGGATGACCAGCTTGATGGAAAACCCCCTAGAAGAATTCTCTAGAGGGAAAGTTTTGAAGCTCATTATCTACTCTTTTGTTTATTTATATAGGGGAGGCAATTGGAGTTAAGTGACTTGCCTGGAGTCACACAGGTAGGAAGTATTAAGTGTCTAAGGCTAGATTTGAAATCAGGTTCTTCTTATTCCAGAGCCAGTGCACTATTCATTGAGCCATCTACCTGCCCCCTCATTTTTTCTTGAGAAGGGAGTTAGCATTTCTGTGGGATGTTCCAGAGTGAAAGACTCCAGGTGTCAGGAAATTCCAGGGTGCTATTACAACTGAAACCTGGGGTCGAAATTTAGTCCCTCCCCTCCTCCCCCAAATAAATCTAGTCAAAGACTTGAGATAGGATTTTTCTGGAGAGATTGGTTTATTATACTGTACAAAGGCTTATGGCACACTAGGCTAGGTAGGCAGTCTCTCTCTGACTTCTGTTCCAAGCAGTTCTGAGCAGTATCTTGTTGCAAGGTATCCTTATCCCAGAAATGGGAATCTTGGGACCAAGGCAACTGTGTTTTGCTCTGCTTTATAAGCCATTTTGTTAAGTTTTCATAATAAAGTATCATAGTGACTCCAACATCAGAGAATAATCAACTAGAATGAGTTTTCATTAAATAAGTAGTTCTTTTTTGGTACCAGAGACCCAGTGTTTTCCAAAATCTTCTTAAACATTCATAGCCATGACATCTAGTTAAACTAAAACCCTTCTTTAGTCACTTAACACCAAGGTAAAAATCATTGTTGATGAAATCCACTTCTATAATTAAACTGAATCCAATGATACAATTAAAATAAATATACTATCATAAGGAAGGAATGGTAGCAGTATGATCTTTCACATAAAGAACAATATAGTTTTATAAATAGGCTGCTTTTGTTTTCCAAGCATTGCCAAGAAGTATTAAAATGGTTCCTTGGAAATCATAATTCTAGCACTGAAAGGCATCATTAAACTCTAAATATAGGAATAGTATCAGCCTTTGTGAATGTAAATATATTTGATGTGGCTTGAGCACCAAAATGATGCAGATGATATAGACACCAGATAGTCATTCTCTTTGGCAAAAGGTAGATTTATTTAGGGAAGAAATTACAGACAAAATGGAAGGATATGAAGGGTCACAATAGACACCAGGAATGGTAAATATGAAAAAATAGAGTGGGAGAGTATATGAAAGACAAGTTCCTCAGAGGAGCTCACAATTACCCAGTAGAAAAGGGGCACTCCATGAGGTTGGGGCTTGCCCCCAGTTAGCAGGCTAAATACTGAGAGGGACTTAGTACCCTAAAAGAATTAGCTGTAAGGAGAAGTGGGGTTGAGAAGCATAATGGAGTTAGGAGAGCTACCACATGGCATGGGGGAAGGAGAAAGAAACCATGAGGCAGAGTGCTATGATGGACTGACCCAAAGGAAGGCAGCAGCAATGGGATGGCTCATAAGTAGATTTTATAGGGAAACTTTAACCTTAAGGATGTGACTGGGATTTCTGACTGAGCATGGCAAGATGAGACTGCTGGAGACCTCTAAAATGGGTGCATCTCAGGAGTTTGTCCTAATTTGGATTTCAGACTGAAAGACTTCCCCAAAAGGGAACAAAACTGTCCTCTAATAGTACCTTCTTCTTACTTGCCTCAGGGATTAATTTTTATCAGTTCCTCTGCAAACCATCAGAAGACCTCATCCATATTAATGCCTCCCTTTTCCGGGCTACTTAAATTAAATGATTTGCCCAAATCTGACTGCTCCCTTTCCCCTTAGTGGGTAGGCAGAACTTGCTAGGCTCTTTCCCCCCAGGGTACCAAAATGTGTACCAGAGGAACCACGGAATCTTGGATTGAGATTTTGAAGTTTATGATTTGCTACTGAGAATTGTTTTGTAGCATGGCCTAATGTCTCCTTGGGTGTTTCCTGCATCAGTTCTTTAAGGCTCTGCAAACTTTACTCTCCTTCAGTTTCCTGCACCACAAAAATAGTATTTACAAATACCTCTTCTCAGATACTCCAGTAGGATCCTTTCATATAAATATGCAAATATAGATTTGAAACTCATCTGTGTGGGGGAATTACCCATCTTTGTCTCAGGGGCTGAATTATTGAGGGTTGCCATAAATAATGTAACAACCTTGAATGAAGGAACTATTTTTGTCTTTGTGTGCCCAGTTCCTGGTATATAATAGGCACTTAATGCTTGTTGATTGATTGAATGAGGTACATAGAAGTTTCTGAGATCATGGACCTAGAATGGGAAGGTACCCCAGAAGCCATCTGCATTAACTTTTTTTCTTATTCAGAGAAGGGAACTTCAGCATTGGGATGTTAAATAATTTGCCCAGCATCACAAATCTAATAACTGTCTAAATCAAGATTTAATCCCAGTTTGGGTTTTGAGGCTTAGCAGAGCATGGAGGCAGCTGGTGATATAGCAGATACAGCACTGGACCTAAGTCAAAAATACTTGAATTCAAAAGTGACTTCAGACACTTAATTAGTTCTAAGACCCTGGGCAAGCCATTTAGCCATTGTTTATCTGAATTTCCTCAACAATATATAAATGGGGGTAATAATAATACCTATCTCACAAAGTTTTGGTAAGAATCAGATAGAATTTCATATATATATACAAATATATGTCATTTAGCACAAAACCTAGCTCATAATAAGCCCTTAATAAAGATTCTATCTATTTATCTACCTACCTATCAAATTAAAATCCTGATGTGGACTTTGAACTTGCTCTCCTCCTTTGTCAGAAAGAAGCTCAAACTGCTATTATCAGGCATAACCAAGTCCCAGACTATCCTGTTTGTATAACTAGAGAGAATGTAAAAGTAGAACTTTTTATCAGCCTCCATCATCTATCCCTCCAACCTCTGGTCATCTTTAAACAACCTTTGAGATATTGATTAGTATATCTTTGGACAGGTCTGGGACTGGCCAAATTCTTCCATGGTACCACCCCTCCTTCCCTGAAAAATCCCCAAGGCTGCATTTGTCCTATAAAAGATGTGCTCATGGTGAAGATCTTTGCTAAATCCTTCTTAGGACTAAGCTCATTATGAGGTACACTTTCTTTCTCTTTCTCTCTCTCTCTTTCTCTCTCTCTCTCTCTCTCTCTCTCTCTCTCTCTCTCTCTCTCTCT
>JAJPUD010002316.1:262214-272912 GCA_023553655.1 Myrmecobius fasciatus | reverse complement strand
TCTCTCTCTCTCTCTCTCTCTCTCTCTCTCTCTCTCTCTCTCTCTCTGTCTCTCTCTCTTTTTCTCTCTCTCTCCCTCCCTTTTCATTAGTTGTTTTCCCTTTAATAGCATCTTTTTCCTTACTATAGCAAATTCTGGTTAGTCTACTAAACTTCTTTATGAATTTAACCTACAATCAATGACATACTCAGGCTTCATTGTATATTCCTTTCCTGGATTCTTTCCAACTCCTTTTCTTGGTAACCATATTGCTCTCCCAAATCTATTTTATATTTATCACTTCTGGTGTTTATTTTACCTCTTCATTTTGTCTGTAACCTCTTCTAAATAAATGTCCCTTCTGGCAAAGAGAATGACCATGTGAATTTGTCACATTTATTTTGAACTAGAAATTGATATACTGACCACATCAATCCAATCCACAGCAAGTTAAGGTCCTTTGTTATTCATCCTTCTGAAAGAGAGAAAAAAAACGGAGAATGCTAAACAAAATTCTTTCCTTCCCCTATGTGCAGCTATGTAGATTAGAGTTTTATTGTTAATTCCTTGCCAAATATATTGGTAGATGGCTTCACTGTATCCTTCAAAATATCAGCACCTCAGTGATGGCTCCAGTTATTATCTAACTTTCTTTTGTCAGTGATGCCCTCACTGGAATATGCCCAATGGCAATAATCCTTGAAATCACTTGTATCTCATGGTGGTGAGAGGATCCTAGCAGGACAAATAACTTGCTCAGGCTGAGATAAAAGCATAAACTGTGTCTTAAGAAAGACATTCCAAGATCTCATTTCCTTGGCTCATCAAGAAGTTAACTGAGGTGTCCAATCTTCTCAACAAAGTCCTTGGAATCAGTTTTATTCAAGTTCCTGACATAGCAGGAAATATAAAATTACTTTGTACATTGAAATTAATCAAAGAGATACATAACTATTCACACAGGGAAAAGGAATATATTTGTATAAAGTTCACTTTTAAAGCATTGGTTTAAGGATATATAGAATTTAGATAAAATTGGCCTTACTTAAACTTTCTCAGTCCCATAATAAAAATGGAAAACCATGTAGCAGCAAAATTATACCAAAGAAATCAGAAAAAGCAAACCTATTGGGAAATGGATGATGTAAGAATTCTATACACACACATGTGCAAGATATTTTTCCCTTGTTCTAAACATAAATCTGTTATGATTTAGAAAAGAGAAAAAGGGGAATCTTCTGCCTAATTCCACTGATGACAATTTAAATATCACTAGCATTTATTTTTCTTTTAAACATAAATGGAACCTTTAAGCCTTTCAGAATACTTAGTACTTAATTATGAAAGACCTCACAGGAACAAAGATGTTTCTGTTTTTTTCTTCTAAATTTCTTTTTTTTTTTTGCTGAGGCAATTGGGGTTAAGTGACTTGCCCAGGGTCACACAGCTGTTACGTGTCTGAGACCAGATTTGAACTCAGGTCCTCCTGACTTCAGGGCTGGTGCTTTTTTTTTTTCTTTAAAAAAAATTATTTACTTTCCCCCCAAATTATATGGAAAAAACAATTTAACATTTTTTTCCCTCAAATTTTGAGTTCCATATTATTTCCTTCCTTCTCCTTCCTCTTTCCCCTTCACTGAGAAAGCAAACAATTTGACATTGATTATATATGTGTAGCCATTCAAAACATTTTCATGGAAGTCATTCTATGAAAGAAAAAAAAGACAAAAAAAAACCCTAAGAAAAATAAAGAAAAAGTATTTCTGATTTGCATTCAGGCTCTACCAGTTCTTTTTCTGGAGGTGAACATTACTTTTCATCACAAGCCCTACAGAATTTCTGAGAATGACTAAGGTCATAAAATATATATGTTTTAAATTGCTCTTTATTAAGAGCAGTTCATGAAGATGTACCATCTGAGTCTGCTGAACCATGGGTATAAGCAGACTTCCAGGGATGGAGCCAAGATGGCAAAGTAAAGTCAGAAAGGTGCTTGAGCCCTCCTAGTTTCCCTTGAAAACCACATAAAACCAAGCCTCTGAATAGAGACTGATGGCGTGAAACCTCTCTCCACCTCAAGATAGACTGAAAAAGTTTCAAAAAAGGTCATTCTCACTGGGGTGAAAAGGGTGTTCAGTCTAGTTCAGATGGAGTCTGGGAAAACCTGTGAGAGTGTCTTAACCACAATAAATCAGCAACTAAGACCCTAAGTCCTGGGGGGCAGCTTCCAGTCCCAGCTCAGAAGGCAAACTCTGGGAAACCAGGCTGTTTCCTGAAGAGAGCAGGCAAAGGTACCCCCTGCAAACACAAGGGGCTCAGTCAAGGCTCAGAGCTGCAGAGGAAGCTTGGGACAGCATTACCTTTACCCCAGGAGCAGAGATTCACCTTAAAAGTAAAAAAAAAAAAAAGAAAAGAGGAAATACCAAGAGAAAAGGAAAGAAAATGAGCAAGAAACAGAAAAGAACCTTGACAATAGAAAGCAACTATGGTTACAGGGCAGACCAAATCATCAACTCAGATGAGATTTCAAAGAGTGAAATAAATTGGTCTGAAGTCCAAAGAGACTTTTTAGAAGTGTTCATAGAAGACTTTAAAGATCAAATAGGAGAGGTAAAAGAAAAAATGAGAAAGGAAATGAGAGGTATGCATAAGAAAAATCAACAGCTTGGAAAAGGAAGGAAAAAAATTGTTTGAAGAAAACAATACCTTAAATAATAGAATTAACTAAACGGAAAAAGAGATACAAAAGCTAACTGAAGAAAATCACACATTAAAAAGTAGAACAGGGCAAATGGAAGGTAAGGATTTTGTGAGATAGCAAGAATCAATCAAACAAACTAAAAAGAATGAAAAAATGGAAGAAAATGTGAAATATCTTATTGGCAAAATAGCCAACTTGGAAAATAGATTCAGAAGAGACATGCTACCTGAAGGCCATCATCCAAAAAAAAAAAGAGCCTGGATAGCATTCTATAAGAGGTCGTTAAGGAAAAGTGCCCCAATATTCTAGAAACAGAGGGGGAAATATTCTTTGAAAGAATCCATCAATCACCTTCAGAAAGAGATCCCACAAGGAAAACCCCAAAACTACAATCTGAAGGAAAAAATTACTGCAAGCTGCCAGACAAAAACAATTCAAATATGAAGGAGCAACAGTCAAGATTACCCAGGATCTGGCAGTGTCTACAATAAAGGATCAGAGGACTTGGAATATTCTGGAAGGCAAAGGACCTGGGGTTACAACCAAGAATTAACTATCCAGCAAGACTCAGCAACATCTTTGACGGGAGGAGGTGGAGTTTCAATGAAGTAAGAAGCTTTCAATCATTTCTGTTGAAAAAACAAGACTTTGGGCAGCTAGGTGGCATAGTGGATAGAACACCAGCCCTGAAGTCAGGAGGACCTGAGTTCAAATGTGGTCTCAGACACTTAACATTCCCTAGCTGTGTGACCTTGGGCAAGTCACTTAACCCCAATTGCCTCAGCAAAAAAAAAAAAAAGAAAAAACAAGACTTTAACAGATAATTTAATTTACAAATTCAAGAGAAGCATAGAAAGGTAAACAGGGAAATATATATATATTTAAAGATTAAACTGTTTACATCCCTAAATGGGAAAACATCTGTAGCTTCTGCTAACTATATCTGTTACTGGAGCAGACAGAGGAGGGCATTACCTGGACTGAGGATATGGTTGTGAATGGAATCTGATGTGATGACATTAAAGACATTAAGAAGTAGAACCAGATCTGCCCTGAAAAAAAAAAAAGAGGAAAAGGGAGGTATAATGGGACAATTAGTTCCCATGAAGAGGTGCAAAAGACCTATTAAAATCTAGGGAAAGAAGAGAGGGGGATGAGCATTGTCTGAAGCTTGATCTCATCAAGGGGAATATGTTAATCAATTGAGTCTAAAAATTTATGTAACCATATAAAGGAGAAGAAAGAGGAAAGAAAAGGGAGGAGCAGGATAGAGGGGAGGGCAAAAACACTCAGGAAAAATTCAGAGAAGGGGTGAGGGTGAAAGAAGTTAAGGTAGTGGGTGGGGTGGGTTAAAAAAATAAAATACTACTAAGAGAAGGAGGGAAGCATGGTAGGAGATAAGGTAGGGGGTGGGGTGGGTAAAAAAAAAAAAAAAAAAAAACCAGGACTAAGGACTGGGTGGAAAGAGAGAACAAAAGTATGTACTAGGGAGAAAGCAGGTTAGAGGGAAATACAGAGCTGGTAATCATAACTGTGAATGTGAATGAGAGGAACTTTTCCCATGAAACGGTAGTGAATAGCAGGGTAGATCAAAAAAACCAGAATCCTAAAAAAAAAAGAAAAAAAATCTCAGTTCACTAGAAAGCCTTGTAAATTATTGTAGTCAAAAAAAAAAAAAACCTACTTGAGAAAAAACATGTTATAAAAAAAGTTAATGCTTATATAGTACTTTAAAGGTAGCAGACCATTTTACATACATTATTTCTTTCTATCCTCCCAACCACCCTCCACCACTGTAGGTTTTGGTTCAATATCACTATGGAAGTAAGTCTTCACTGGGCTGTTCCAGGAATCTTTGTTTGATTTTGTGAAAATCAAATAATGTTTGTAAAATACTGTTTTTTTATCCCTGTCTTAGAGAAAAGCATAGATGGAATGCTCATCAAGCTAGAAAGGATAGTAATACACTAGATGACAGGGTCAGGATCCAAAAATTTTTGACAGGCTAAAGGATTTGGACCAAATTTAAAGGAGATGAAATTCAATAGGAATAAATGTCAAGTTTTATACTTTGGTTTAAAATTGGCTTCACTAGTACAGGATAGGGGAGCCTGGTTAGACAACAATTTGAGGACAGTTTGGGATTTTTAAAGGCCTGCAAGCTCAACATGAGTCAGTTGTGTGATGTGGCAGCCAAAAATGCTAATTTGACTCTGGAAGAAGCAGAACTTTAGGAAAAGAAAGGGGAAGGCTTTTATAGAGTACCTACTGTATTCCAGGTATTTGCTAAATGCATTATAAATAGCATTTATTTGATACTCACAACAAACCTTCAAGGGAGGTATTTTTATTATCCCTATTTTATATTGAAGGAAATTCAGATAAACAGAAGTTAAATCAATTAATCAATCAATTAGTCAATCAATTAATAAGTATCTGAGGCCAAATTTGGACTCCGGTCTTCCTGACTCTAGGCCCAGTGCTCTATCCAATGCACCATCTTTCTTCCCAAAGAAGGAGGTTATTGTCCCTCTGTAACAGGACTTCATGGATTCCCATTCAGTCTGTGATTAGGTTTTAGAGGAGAAAGAGATCTTGAACTTGGAGGAGGAAAAATTGCATCTTTATTTTTACTAACCTGTCATTGAAATTTCCCATTTCTTTAATTGTTATTTTTCAAAAAAGACTATCATTCTTGAGGAGCCCATAGGTTTTAACAGGCTACCAAAGGTTTCCATAACATATAGACAAAGTTTAAGAACTCTAGATCTATCCCATGTACCGTTCTTTGTATTGAATACCAGACTGCTAGGACATTGAAAAACTGAAAAACATCAGGAAGAACGCAAAGACTTCTATAGTTCATATCATAGGAAGAGTGGTTGGAGGAAAAAAACAAGAGCAATTGGTAGAAATTGCAAAAAGGCCATTTCAGACTTGACACTAGAAAAAATTTCCTCACAGTTAAAGCTGTCCAAAAACGAAGTGGGTAACCTCCAGAAGATTTTGGCAGTTTTCAAGTAGCAGCTGAATGGGTATGTTATAATAGGAATCCCTTTGGGTTTAGACTGGATGGCCACCGAAGTCTATTCCAATTCTCAAATTCTGTGTCTATTTTTATTCTCTTTTACTGATGGGGAATCTGAGCTTCAAAGAAGTTTTGTATTATTTATGGCCAGACAGCTTAAGTGTCAGTGATGAGATTCTAACTCAGATCTGACCTGTGTTCTTGCTTCTATTCCATGTGGTATTCTAAAGAAAATGGGATATAAGCATATACTATCAATATTGGTACCTAAGACAAGCTTCATAAGATATGCCTGAAACAAGCAACATGAAGTGTGTCCTCAAATCAAATTTTGAAGGTCAGTTCATTTGGAGGAAAAGATAAAATTACATTGTACCATGGTTGGTAGGAAGGATATTAAGGCTTCTGGATAATGGCTCCAGTCTTTAAAGAACTTAATTGATTTTAAGGCTGGAAGCAAAAAAAAAAAAAAAAAATACATAGATACATATATATGTCTATCTATCTATCTATCTATCTATCTATCTATCTATCTATCTATCTATCTATATCAAGGGATAATTAACACAGAATGCATGATAATTAACTTGGCAAATGCCAGGGTGCTAATCTTAATTGTTGTTGCTTTTTTTTTTTCTCAAGTAGGAATCTAAGATATTTAGATGATTTTTTTTTCCTTTGGATTCTTTATATAAGGTGCTAACAAATTCCATAGACAAAGAAGAATAAACTTTCAATACGTAAAGATCCTAGCAAGACTTTACTTATTAATATATTATTTATTAATATAATTACAAATTATTTATCTATGTATCTACATATATTTAATCTGTGTATATGTAATCTACATATATTTAGTAGTAAGCAATATTGACTCATTTACATTAGTTGGAGCTAGCTACAAAATCTCCAAGAAGCAAGACCATTTATTTGTGCCCTTCAAAAAAAAAAAATGGTACAGTGTTACAGAGTCTGGATAGTATGGAAAGTTTTGCATCATTTAAAGTTTTGCTGCCCCTGCTACAACATATCTATTGTACTTCTTGAACTTTCAGTGCTCACTGTCATGATTATACAATGGGAATGTTTAGTGAATTAATCTACTAGTCGTCAGATATGGGCAGAAAAATTGTTTCATGTGGTCTAAGTATAAATAGCATCCAAAGTTTTTTTTTGAATTCCCAGAAAAAAACAGGAGTAAGGTTAAAATGTAGGATAGTTATGATGGGAAATGAGCTTTAATGACCAAGTAGAATTACTGGAGAGCAGAAACATACATTTAGTTCAGGCTGTTTATCATAAATTTTTATTTTTTTAATTATTTATTTATTTTTATTAATACTTTTTATTTGCAAAACATATGTATGGGTAATTCTTCAACATTAACCCTTACAAAGTTTTCTGTTACAAATTTTTCTCCCCTACTCCTTACCCCTCCCCTAGATGGCAGGATATCCACCACATGTTAATTATGTTAAAATACTTGACAAATTGAATATATATCATAAATTTTTAGAATGTGAGAGAGCATAGTATTGAAGTAGCAGATTATGGAATTAAATGTGGGTCTAGTGACATGCAGGAGATTAGACAGGTGATTAGCGGTTGTGATAAAAGTAAAGAATATAGGGAGTTGGAGAGGAAGGTGGGGGATCAGAGAATCAGGATCTTGAAGATGTCATAGTTATTGAAATGATGATATGAAATGTGGCTGTGCCCAGTACATAGCTGAAGTTAGAGAAGAAGAAGGAGGTAATTGGATTTAGGGATTTACAGGGATAGAGACAGAGTGGACTATCCAATCATGTGTTGAAATCATTGAAGAAGTTGGGAGATGGCCTTGAAAAACAGCAGTTTAAGATCTCTCTTAAAGGAAGGAAAGGAACCCACATGTGCAAGAATGTTTGTGGCAGCCCTTTTTGTAGCGGCAAGAAACTGGAAACTGAATGGATGCCCATCAATTGGAGAGTGGCTGAATAAATTATGGTATATGAATATTATAGAATATTATTATTCTATAAAAAATGATCAGGAGGATGATTTTAGAGAGGCCTTCAGAGACTTACATGAATTGATGCTAAGTGAAATGAGCAGAACCAGGAGATCATTGTACACAGCAAAAGCAATATTATTCAACAATCAATTCTGATAGACTTGACTCTTTCTGACAATGAGATGATTGAGGCCAGTTTCAATAATTTTGCGATGAAGAGAGCCATTTACATCCAGAGAGAGAACTGTGGGAACTGAGTATGGATCACAACATAGCATTTTCACTCTTTTTGTTGTTGTTTGCTTGCATTTTGTTTTCTTACTCATTTTCTTTCCTTTTTGATCTGATTTTTCTTATGCAGCAAGATAATTGTATAAATATGTTTACATTAGAAAAGGCTTCTTTCTACTTTCAAAAACAAACAAACAAACAAAAAAAACCCCACAAACTCTATAGGCTTTGTCTAAAAAAGCCTCTGTTTAAAATTCTTTTTGCATTATTATTATTATTATCTTGACTAGGTGAAACAGGCTGTCCTTTGCCTGAATTCTTACCTAGCCTTAATCAATGAATGGGCATTGCCTCAGTCAAACTGAAATGCAAGTTATCAACAAGCATGTGAAAAAATGCTCTGAATTGTTAATAAGAAATTTCTGCTTTTCTGTATTTAACTATAAAATTTTTTATGCCCTAATGTATGGTCATTTTTTTATAAAGGCACTATGTATCACTGAGAAAATGGCATATTGTTTTCTTTTTAATTCAGTTCTCTCCAAATACCTATCATAGCTAGCTTATCTAAAATACTATCCACTTTATCTTCTTTCTTATTTATTTTTTTAGGTAGATTTATCTAATTCTGAGAGGGAAAGTTAAATTCTCTTATTATTATGGTATGACTATCTATTTCCATCTGTAATTCATTTAACTTTTCCTTCAAAGATTTAGATGCTGTAGCATTTGATGCATCTAGGTTTAGTATTGATATTGTTTTGGTTTATATTTTGTTATAATTTAGTTTCTCTGTGAAGTGATCCAACCATTCTAAAAAAAAAAAAATTTGGAACTATTTGTAAAAAGTCACTATGCATATCTTTTATCCAAAGATACCACACTCTACTCCAAAGAGATCAAAGATAAAGGGAAAGGATATGTGAGTGCATGTCTGTGCATGTGTTTTACACACACACATGCGTGTGTGTATGTCAGTAGATGACAGGCAATTTTTTCCATGCTCCTCCAACTTTTTATGATTTTACCCTTTATATATAAATCATGTACTCATTTTTAATTTATTATGGTATAAAATTTAAGATGTTAATTTATGCCTAGTTTCTGCCAAATTACTTTCCAATTTCTAAGCAGTTTTTGTTAAATATTGAGTTCTTGCTTCCAAATCTTGGATCTTTGAGTTTATCAAACACTAGTTTACTATGGTAATTTACTTCTGTATATTTTATACCTAATATATTCTACTATCAACTACTTTATTTCTTAGACAGAACCAGATTTTTTAAAAGCTTTTTATTTTCAAAATATATGCATAGATAGTTTTCAACATTCACCTGCAAAACCTTGTGTTCCAAATTTTTTTCTCCCTTCATTCCTCCTATCCCCTCTCTTAGACAGCAAGTAATCCAATATATGTTAAACATGTACAATTCTTCTATATATTATTTCCACAATTTTTATGCTGTTTCCACAATTATTATGCTGTACAAGAAAAAGGAAAAAATGAGAAAGAAAACAAACAAGCAAATAACAAACAAAAAAATGAAAATATTATGTTGTGATCCACACTCAGTTCCCACAGTCCACTTTCTGGGTATACATGACTCTCTCCATCATCAGTCCATTGGAATAGGCCTGAATCACCTTGCTGTTGAAAAGTGCCATTTCCATCAGAGTGGATCATCATAATAATCTTGTTGTTTTCATTTGCCATGTTCTCTCAGTTCTACTTATTTCACTTAGCATCAGTACATGTAAATCTCTCCATGCCTTTCTGAAATCATCCTATCGATCATTTCTTATAGAACAATAATATTCTATAACATTTATATACCATAATTTATTTAGCCATTCTCAAACTGATGGGTATCTACTCAGTTTCCAGTTTCTTGTCACCACAAACATTTTTACACGTGTGGGTCTTTTCCCCTTTTTTATGATCTCTTTGGGATATAGGCCCAGTAGAGATACTACTGGATCAGAGGATATGTACAATTTGATAGCCGTTTTTGCATAGTTCCATATTGTTCTCCAGAATGATTGGATCAGTCCACAACTTCACCAACAATGTATTAGCTTCCCAGTTTTCCCACATCCCCTCCAACATTCATCTTTACCTTTTCCTATCTTTTTTTTTTATTTGCATAACATATGTGTGGGTAATTCTTCAACAATAACCCTTACATAGCTCTCTGTTACAAATTTTCCCCCCAACTCCCTACCCCTCCCCTAGATGGCAGGATATCCACTACATGTTAATTATGTTAAAATATTGGCAAATCGAATATATGTATACATATTTCCAAACTTATCATTGTTGTGCAAGAAAAATCTTATCTACACAAAAAATATATCAGATAAAGGAAACACAGTGTAAGCAAACATCAATCAAGGAGTATGAGAATGTTATGTTGTGGTCCACATTTCACATCCCTCTCTCTGGGTGTATATGGCTTTCTTCAGTGAACAATTGGAGGTGGTTTGAAACATTTCATTGTTGAAGAGAGCCATGTCCATCAGAATTGATCGTCATATAGTACTGTTGTTGCCGTGTATAATGATCTCCTGGTTCTGCTCATTTCACTCAGCATCAGTTCATGTAAGTCTCTCCAGGCCTCTCTGAAATCATCTTGCTGGTCATTTCTTACAGAACAATAATATTCCATAATATTCATATACCATAATTTATTCAGCCACTCTCCAATTGAAGGGCATCTATTCAATTTCCAGTTTCTAGCCACTACAAAAAGGGCTGCCACAAACATT
>JAJPUD010002316.1:200441-257214 GCA_023553655.1 Myrmecobius fasciatus | reverse complement strand
CTAGTTTGTCTTGTGATTCTATCCTATTCCACTGATCGACTACTCTATTTCTTAGCCAGTACCAAATGGTTTTGATGACCGCTGCTTTGTGATATAGTTTTAGATCTGGTACAGCAAGTCCACCATCGTCAGCCTTTTTTTTCATTAATCCCCTTGAAATTCTTGACCTTTTGTTTTTCCAAATGAACTTTGCTACTATTTTTTCTAGATCTGTAAGATAATTTCTGCCAAGGGATAGTCAGGAACTATATGAACTAAACTACAAAACAGTTTCCACACAAATAAAATCAGACCTAGTCAATTGGAAAAACTTAAAATGCTCATGGGTAGGCCGAGCGAATATAATAAAAATGACAATATTACCCAAACTAATTTACTTATTTAGTGCCATACCAATCAAACTCCCAAGAAATTATCTTTTCCTATCTTCTTAACTAATTAAAAAGTATGTAGTGGTACCTCAGAGTTGTCTTTTTTTTTTTTTTAAATTAAAGCTGTTTATTTGCATAACATATGTATGGGTAGTTCCTCAACATTGATCTTTACAAAGCTTTCCGTTACAAATTTCCCCCCCAGTCCCCTCCCCTCCCCTAGATGGCAGGAAGTCCATTACATGTTAATTGTATTAAAATACTTGACAAGCAGATTGGCTAAAATGACAGGAAAAGATAATGATGAATGTTAGAGGGGATGTGGGAAAGCTGGGACACTGATACATTGTTGGTGGAACTGTGAATGGATCCATCCATTCTGGAGAGTAATTTGGAGCTATGCTCAAAAAGCTATCAAACTGTGCATACCCTTTGACCCAGCAGTGTTTCTATTGGGCTTATATCCCAAAGAGATCTTAGAGGAGGGAAATGGACCCACATGTGCAAAAGTGTTTGTGGCAGCCCTTTTTGTAGTAGCTAGAAACTGGAAACTGAATGGATGCCCATCAATTGGAGAGTGGCTGAATAAATTATGGTATATGAATGTTATGGAATATTATTGTTCTGTGAGAAACGACCAGCAGGACAATTTCAGAGAGGCCTGGAGAGACTTGCATGAATTGATGCTGAGCGAAACGAGCAGAACCAGGAGATCAATATACACGGCAACAACAATACTATATGATGATCAATTCTGATGGACATGGCTCTCTTCAACAATGAAATGCCTCAAACCAGTTCCAATTGTTCAGTGAAGAAAGCTGTATGCACCCAGAGAGAGGGATATGAAATGTGGACCACAACATAACATTTTCATGCTCTCTATTGATGTTTGCTTGAATTGTGTTTCCTTTCTCTGATTTTTTTCTTCTTGTAGATAGGATTTTTCTTGCACAACAACTTGTCAAGTATTTTAACATAATTAACATGTAGTGGACTTCCTGCCATCTAGGGGAGGGGAGGGGAGGGGACTGGGGGCAAAATTTGTAATGGAAAGCTTTTCAAATATCAATGCTGAGGAACTACCCATACATACGTTATGCAAATAAAAAGCTTTAATAAAAAAAAAAGGTTCATATAAGCATATAAATACCCAAATTAACCAGAAAGGATATATGAAGAAAGACTCCATCTACCTCCAGAGAAAGAAATGATAAATAAAAATGTTTAGAATAATTTTACATATCACATAGACACACATATTTATATATTTAAATCTATACCTATTCATCTATCTGTATTTGTCTCTAATAGTGGTCATCTCTAGGGTGGGGCAGGAGGGAAAAGAAAAATAAAATTGACTTGCTAACTATGTATATTTAAAATGAATAGCATGTCATATATAAATAAATATACAATGTATAAATAAAAAAATATACTTGACAAGTCGCCTATATGTATACATATTTCCATACTTATCTTGCTGTACAAGAACAATCATATTTACCTGAACAAAAAATATCTGAGAAAGGAAACCCAATGCATACAATCATTGATATAGAGCATGAAAATGTTATGTTGGGGTCCACATTTCATATCCCTCTCTCTGGATGTATATGGCTTTCTTCACTGAACAATTGGAACTGGTTTGAGACATTTCATTGTTGGGGAGAGCCACGTCCATCAGAATTGATCATCATATGGTATTGTTGTTGCCGTGTATAATGATCTCCTGGTTCTCAAAGTTGTCTTAATTTGTGTCAATTCTGATTCATCAGTGACTTAGTGATAATGATTTAGAGCATTTTTTAATATGACTAGAAATAGTTTTAATTTCTTCATCTGAAGTCTGTTCATATCCTTTGGTCATTTATCAATTGGAGAATGGCTTGAAGTCTTATAAATTTGAGTCAGTTCTCCATATATTTTAGAAATGAAGTCTTTATCAGAACATTTGAATGTAAAATTTTTTTTCCCAGTTTACCACTTCTCTTTTAATCTTGTTTGCATTAATTTTGTTTGTATAAAAACTTTCAACTTAATATAATCAAAGTTATCCATTTTGCATTCCATATGGTACTCTAGTTCTTCTTTGGCCACAAATTCCTTCCTTCTTCATAGAGCTGAGAGGTGTACTACTTTCTTCTTTTAGTGTGCTTATAGTATCATTCTTTATGTCTAAAGCATGAACCCATTTTGACCTTATCTTAGATCAGATTGTTTGGATGATTTTTGTTTTGTAATATAGTTTAAAATCTGGTCCTTCTAGGCCACCATCTTTTACTTTTTTTGATGTAAAATATGTTAAAAATCTATAAATATGTACACATGTTCATATTTGTATATACACAGAGCATATATACACATATATACATATATATATATTCCCTTAACATTCTTTACCTTTTTTTTTGTAATAAGCATTTATATAGAATACTAGGCACTGTTCTAATCATTTTTCCAAGTATTATTTAATTTGATTTAATGGAATATTATTATACCATAAGAAATGACAAGAGTTGGTTTCATGCAATCCTGGGAAGACTTTGATGAAGTAGTGAAGACACATGAACAAAACCAGGAAGTCAATTTATACAATAACTACAATGTTGTAAAAGATAATAATCTTCTAATATTTAAGACCTCTGATCATTCATGACTCCAAAAAACTGTTGAGGAAACATACTTCACATCTAGACAGAGGTAAACTAAAGATACAAAAAAAAAAAAAAAAAGACATATTTTTAATCATGACCAATCTGTTTTTCCCATTATGCTTATTATAAAAAAGTGCTATTTTTCTGGGAAAGAGTAAGAGCATGGGAAGGGAAGGATATATTGTTAGTGATACCAAAAAAAGGAAAAGAAAGAAAAGGGCATCAGTAAACTATTTTTAAAAGACACAGAAAAGAAAAGAAAGAAGTTCAGAAGGAAATGTAAATAAATGAGTTGACATGGGAAAAAATTTCTATCAATATTTGTGTATACACATATTTATATATATATGTATACACACAAGAACATATATACACGGCATATATGTGTGTTTATACTCACATACACACATATATACCATACCTAATAAAGATTCACAATTTTATATGCAGTATAATCTTTTAAAAACTATTATTTGTATAGGGACACATTCACATTTATTAATGTTTTTAAGTTCATAAGAATAAAAAATTTAAATTAAAAAAACAGTCCCCAAGGGAGGAAAACCACACATTTTTAGGTATTTCCAGAATCCAAAGGACTTCTATGTACAAAATTTGTTGTACTCTACTATCTAGGTTTGAAGTAAGTCTATGCTAAGAATCTTGCAAATTAATTTTCATCATGAGAATGAAACTTCAAGTATACTCCCAGCTTTTTTAGATGTTTTTCTTTGTATCATGAATAGATATCCTTGGAGTCCTGGGTGCTCTTACTTTCTATTTAAGTGCTCAATTATCCATTTAGGCATTATTTTTAACTTATTTCCAAGGCTGAAAGTGAGGAATAGAAAAGGAGGGAGGAAAAGGAGTGATAAAAATTCTAGAAGAAATTTCCATCAGCTTGGTGATTGAACTGAACATACTCAATTTCCCTTCTATGCTAAACAAAGGGAGGTAGATATATAAAGCATTTGGCTTCATTGTATACCACTTTATACTGTGCTAGGCATTAAAGTCACAAATTAAGAAAGAAGATTATTAATAACCAATTAATTAATAACCTTTTTTTTTTGAGGAGGGAAAACTAAAGTTTTTTTTTCCTTTTTCTATTTCCTCATTCATAGCCTAGTCAGGATGAAGCACAGAGATGATGAAATTGGGTTTGATATTCCACTCAATCTTGAGTGGGGCCCCACTCAACTGGAAAAGTTTAGTTCTGATTAAAGAACCTGCAATCTAGGTGAATTCCAGCCTATTATGTTCTACTTGAGTCTGACTAGGCTGGAAAACAGATCTTTCTATTTGCCTGATGGAGTGATGAGCAGAGATCATCTGGGCAGAGATGAGTTCTTTGTCTAGGAGTGACAAATCAGAATCAGTACCCTAGTCCCTCATTAGAAAAAGGCCACCTCTCATTATAACATTCATTCTCTCACTAATTGTTAACCAATTGGAGTTTATTTCTGCCTGACTCAGGAAAATATCCTCTTCCAAGGATATTTAAACATTCAGCAGCCTTCAAGATTCATCTTTGGTTTCTGAGAAGGTCAGTGACCTCAATTTATTATTTGTACCCATAATTAATAAATTATTATAATTACCCAGAAATACATCTCTTGGTTTTTTTCATTTGTCACAAGACAGAAATAAGCAAAACAGAACTTTATAGTCTGATAGGAAAAAATAACATAAAAAGAGCAACTAGAAAGTTGAGAGGATTGTTGCGGGTGATAATGCAGAAGAAGAGAAGGAGGAAAATTATGAAGAAAATCCAAGTCTGACATAGTATGACAAAACCAAGTATGCATTTGGAGACTTAGACATCTTTTCACCTGCTTTTTTCAATGCATCAAACATTTACTTAGTATCATACTACATGCAGACCACATACTAGCTTTTATGGACACAAAAGTAAAAATAAAACTGTCTCTGATCTCAGGGAACTTGTGTTCACCAAAGGGGAAGGGGAAAGAAGGGAGACAACATGTGTACTCTGGGGTAAATACAGAATATATATGAGATAAATACAAAATAATTTGAGAAAGTTGGCAAAGAACTAATAACTATGAGAATCAAGAAAGACTTTTTTGTGGAGATGATAAAAGCTAAATCTCAAAGGGGCTAGGGTTTCCAAGAAGAAGGTGAAGATAATTCTAGGCATGGGAAGAATTTATTTAAAAATATATAGGCAAGAGATAGACTGCAATAGATGGGAAACAGCAAATGGGTAAATTTCACTAGAAAGTAGAGTACATGAGATGGAATGTAAAGAAATAGAAAATCAAATGGAAAAAAGTTGGATCCACATTATGAAGTATTTTAAATGCTAACTAGAGAACTTAGGAGAGTCACTGATGTCTCTTAAGCAGGGAATGAAATGGTTAAACCTATACTTTAAGAATATCAGTTTGGTAAAGGAATTAGAATAGACAAAGAGGAAACAAAACTATTAGTGTTTAGAGGTGATATGGCATGCTTAGAGAATCAATTAAAAACCCAATTAGTATAATTAACTTTAGAAAATTGTAGGATATAAATAAACCCACATAATTCATTAATATTTCCATATACTAGCAACAAAACTCAGCAGCAAGAGAAAGAGAAATTCTGCTGGGGAAACTGGAAAATAGTATAGCAGAATCTAGGTATAGGCTCACATCTAACACTCTAAACCAAGATAAGGTCAAAATGGGTACATGATTTAGACATAAAAGGTGATACCACAAGCAAATTAGGAGAGTAAGAAATGTCAATGGAGAGTAAGTAAAGGTTGATGGAGAAAAGAAGAATTTATGAAGAAACAAAAAATAAAGAGGACTATGAAATATAAAATAGATAATTTTGAGTATATCAAATAAAAAAGGGTTTGCAAAAACAAAACCAATGCAACCAAGATTAAAAGAAAAGCAAAAAGCTAGGAAACAATGTTTATAATGTGTAGTTGAAAAAGCCTCATTTCTCAAATATATAGAGAAGTAAGTCAACTGTATAAGAATACATGTCATTCTTCAGTTGATAAATGGTCAAAGTATATGAACAGGCAGTTTTCAGAGGATGAAATTAAAGCTATCTATAGTGATATAAGAATGCTTTTAATTACTATTGATTAGGGAAATGCAAATTAAAACAACTGTGAGGTACCTCACATCTATCAGATAGGCTAATATAACAGAAAAGGAAACTTATAAAAGTTGGTTAAGATGTGGGGAAATTAGAACATTAATGCGTTGTTGATAGAATTGTACAGTGTTCTGGAGAGCAATTTGGACCTATAACCAAAAGGCAATCAAAGATCCAAACCTTTTAATTGAGCAATACCTCTACTAGGTCTGTATTTGATAGAGTGTGAAAACAGATCAAATCATACCATTTTCACTTTTTTTTTTTAATGTTCCCCTCATTGTTCTATTTCTTTACAACATGACTAATATAGAAATATGTTTAACTTGACTGCACATATATAATCTATATCATATTGCCATCTTGGGAAGGAGGGTGTGAAAGAGGGAGGAAGAAAAATTTGAAACTCAAAATCTTATAAAAAAAAATGGATGCTGAGGAGTAGCTAGGTGGCACAATGGTTAGAGCACCAGTCCTGAAGTCAGGAGGACCTGAGTTCAAATCTGGTCTCAGACATTTAACATTTCCTAGCTGTGTGACCCTGGGCAAGTCACTTAACCCCAATTGCCTCAGGGAAAAAAAAAAGGATGTTGAAAACTATCTTTACATGTAATTGGAAAAAATAAAATACTATTTACATTAAAAAAAAATATCAATTTGATAGTTCCATAGATGGTAGATGAGACAAAGGAAAGATTGGGATGCAAGAAGAGCAAACATGAAGCTTTAGCCATAGGCCAAAGAAGAGGTAATGTGAGCCTGCATGATGATAGTAGTTGTATAATTACAATTCTTCTTCAGTCTTTTTTCCAACAATGTCCAATTCTTCATTATCCCAAGTTTTCTTGGTAAAGATACTGCAGTGATTTGCCATTTCCTTCTCCAGCTCATTTTACAGATAACTGGAGCTAACAGGGTTAAGTGATTTGCCCAGGGTCACATTGTTATCAGAGTCTAGTATCTGAGGCCAGATTTGATCTCAAGATGAAGAGATTTCCTGACTGTAAGATCAGCATTCTATCCATTGTGCTACCCAGATAACCAGTGTGATTACAGAGAGGGGAACAAATATGAGAGATTTTTTTGAAGTTAAAATATCCAAGATTTGGCAACCATTTAGATAGAATAAAGAGTTAAGATTAACATAAAGGTTGTGAACCTGGTTGACTAAAATAATGGTAGTACTCAATGTAAATAAGGAAGCTAGCAAGAGGCTTGGGTTAAAGCAGAATGATAATGAACTCTGTCTTGGACATTTTTAATTGTTTAATCATTTTCAAACTCAGATTAAAAAGGGAAAGGAGGCAACCAATGTAGACTTATTTTCCCAGGAATTTAGCTGTAAAAGGGAAGAGAGATATATAGAACTGGAATGTGAGGAGATGATTGTAATCAAGTAAGATTTTTTTTTTTTTTAGGGTCAGGGAAATCTTGGCATATTTGTTGGTAATAGAAGAAGAGTAAATGCTGAAAATTAGAGGAGAGATAATTCAAAGGGCAAAATTTTGAGAGAAAATGGAAGGACAAAAGGCACAATTAGAGAGATAGTCCTTGGCAAATAAAAGGGCCATCTCTTCCTTAAAGATACAAATGAAAAAATGGGTGGGGTGTTAGTGTTGATGCATAGAACGGATATTCTTTAAATGGAGCCAATCTGTTCACTGAGGAGGTAAGTCTTTTCCGGAGAAATGCTATTCCTACTTGGTGCTATTCCAGAAGTGGAGCTCAGAAAGGAATGGGCAGTAATCCCAAAGGAAGATAAGGCACTCCTGGGGGCAAAGATATTGCAAAGTTAACTGGTCATGATTTGGAGAAAGGAAAGTTAACATCTAAGAAAGATTACCCTACTAGGGAGGTAGGAAATGAGTAGGACTTTTAGTGACAATGAAAAATAGATTTAGAAGCAGAAAAGTATGGGAAGAGGTGGAAGAACAAAAGGTTATGGTCAAAGGAATTTCATCATTCTGGATCATGGAGATAGAATGATGAATTATTATCCCATTAGAACAGGCATTCTTAATCTAGGATCAAAGAACATAATATGTATATATATATATATATATATATATATATATATATATAGTACATATATTCACCTATAATATAACTACATTTAAACACAGTCAGAAAACTTTGTAATCCTATTTTATTTTCTACGGGGTTGTTTTTCTTAATTTTTGCTGAGGCAATTGGGGTTAAGTGACTTGTCCAGGGTCACACAGCTAGGGAATGTTAAGTGTCTGAGACCAGATTTGAACTCAGGTCCTCCTGACTTCAGGGCTGGTGCGCTATCCATTGCACCACCTCACTGCCCCTTATTTGCTACATTTTAAAAGCATTATACTGAGAAAGTGTCTGTAGGCTTTACTAAACTGCCAAAGAGATCTTTGATGGGGAAAAAAGTTAAGACTTCCTGCATTAGATTGTAATTCCTTGTTTTTTCTTTGTAACTGCAATGCTTGGCAGAGTGCTTAACATATAGTAAGTGCTTACTAATTGCTTGTTAATTGATTGGAAGGCCTAGGGTTGATGATGAAATCAAAGATATGATCATCCTAAGAGGATGTCAACATATATGTTGAAGTTCCCAGGAGTAAGGGAAATTTGGGGTGCAGAGGAAGATTGAGCTAGGTACTCAATTCCTTGGGAAAATCAAGAGAACACTGTCACAAAAATCTATATAGAATAAGATAGATGTTATAAAGCAAATGTCAAAGAAAGGTTACTGAGAGGTTAATTTCTTTCACTGACCCAGTCTTTGGAGGGTGAGGCAGAAAGAACAGATAAGAAAGAAGTATATCCATTAATAATGAGAGTGGTCAAGAATCCTGTCATGGAAGAGGAACTGGAAGAAGGCAGGTTTCATGACTGAGGATTGTGAAAGGGAAATGTTTAATACAGAAAGCAGTTGATTTCCTCCTCAGTAAAATAAAGACATCAGACTGGATTTCCAGGATCTCTCAAGCTTTACCATTCTATGACTCTGTGAATAGGAATTTCCAGACAGTATCTTTGTAGAGGAATAGGGCAGGAACTAATTTTCATGGGACTTTTCATTTCTTATTGCAAAATTCTCCCAAATTGTGTTCTTAGGTGTTTTCCCCTTACTTATCAAGTGCATATATAATCCAAGTTAAGGAAATTGCTTTATGACACAGAACTCTGTGGATGGAAATTTCCTTTGAAGTTGAACAGGTGGTGTTAACATAGTGACTCTTATGGTAGAGAGAGACAGGAAAGCACATTCTTTCCTTATTGCTTACTTGATGATAATATAATTACCCAGGCCTCCTTTCCTTTCCTTTCAATTGTGGTTGTGATGGAACTAGTTGCCAAAATTAATACTGATTTGCATAGATTGTCATTATTTTCTGAAATGAGGAATGAGGACCTAAAGAGCCCTTCAAGTCAATGTAGAATCCTAGACATAAGGAAAGGACCTTATAAGTGTCTAGTAACACCTACACATTTTGCCCATGAAGGGAGAGACTGAAAAGATGAGCAGAGCAACTAAAAACAACCAGAATGGAACAAATAATTATATTTCTTCTAGGCTATTTGAAAAAAAAAATACTAATAAAAAAAATTACTGTCAGCTGAAAACAAGAGTATTAAAGGAACAGGTGGTAATTAGCAATTCTAAGATTCCCACATGTAAAGTAATCAATGTCTCATTGTAAAATGTCACTTGGGATGATTATCTTTTTTTAAAAATAAATAATAATAATTTTTCTTTTTCTTTTTGCTGAGGCAATTGGGGTTAAGTGACTTGCCCAGGGTCATACAGTTAGGAAGTGTTAAGTGTCTGAGGCCAAATTTGAATTCAGGTCCTCCTGACTTCAGGGCTGGTGCTCTATCCATTGTACCGCCTAGCTGCCTCTATTTTTCAAAATACAAAGACAGTTTTCAACATTCATCCCTGCAAAACCTTGTGTTCCAAATTTTTCTTCCTCCCTTACTACTTCCTCTCTTCCTTAAACAGCAAGTAATCCAACACAACAACATGTGCAATTCTTCTAAACATATTTCCACATTTATCATACTGCATAAGAAGAATCAGATCAAAACGGGGGAAAATGAGAAAGAAAAAAATCCAAGCAAACAACCACCAACAAAAAAAAGGTGAAAATGCTATGCTGTGATCCACATTCAGTCTCTATAGTCCTTTCTCTGGATGCAGATTGCTCCATTACAAGTCTCCTGGAATTGCTTTAAATCACCTTATTGTTGAAAAAGACCAAGTCCAATCTGTGATGATTATCAGGAAACACCACTCACAAGGTGGGCAAGTCAGTGGGAAGGGGGTGGATGGGGGGAAACAAACTCTATAGCAAAAGAAGACTGTTAGAGGGCATAATAGCAATTCTTTCAGAAAATTTAAGAGTTTTTATGTTGAGCAAGTATTTGCCATCACTGGTGGGAAATTACCCTATTGCTCAATATGCCATTTGGATACAATGTTATTTTTAATCATCACCTTATGAAACAAAGTAACAAGTCATTTTGAAAGAAAAAGATTATGCAAAAACATATAAGGTTTCAGTAAATTATGAAACACTATGTGACATTTTATGCCTTGATAATCTGGTTTAGGGACTTCAAATCTGTGGTTCACTAAAAATTAAAAATTGGGTTAGTTATTCTAGGATGTATTTTTAAACTATAAATTTTATGGTCCTGCATCTTAAGGACATCTTAAACAGCGATTGTTAGGGAACCAATAATGTTTCCCTCTGGCCTTTAGAAATTATTCCATGATAGTCATTGTAAATGGGATATCATTATGGTATGGGACTAGGAAAAGAATAATAATTTCAATATTTCCATCAGCCTCTGAAACATCATGGATGACTCTATGAGGATTCTTAACTTTTTTGTGTGTGTCATAAATACCTTTGGAAGTCTATGAACTCCTCAGAATGTTTTAAAATGCATAAAATAAAATATATAGGTTACAAAAAAGATAAATTCCTGGGTTTACAAAGGTTTTGTGGTTTTTGTTTTTAATTATATCTTATAATTGTATTGATGTAAGGAATTTGGATGGAGAAATTCTCTTTATCAGTGCCTCAAAGTGTTTTCCCTGCATGCAAGCCCTCCCATGCCCCAAGTGTCATTTGCCTCTGGGATTTACAACTCCCTCCTCCCAAGGTAAAATGAGTGATCTTTTCAAGCATCAAATCCCCCAGACCACACCCAGTATAAAGTTCTAACATCTCTTTTCACTCCTTGGAGCTTGGAAGTCCTACCTTCTGCCTTCTCACTTACTCCCCTATCGGGTCTACTCTTTCAGAGATCACAGTGTTCTCCTTCACCTTATTGCTGCCCAGATTTTATTCAAGCACATCAAATTCTCTAATTTATCCTCAAGTTCCCATCTTCCCTTTCATTCATTCTCCCATTTTGTAATGTATTCACACCCCCCACCCTCCCACACATACAAACACACGGGTGTGTACACAAAGCTGATTTATCTATAGGTCCCTCCAGATTCTATCTATAATGCCCCAGGTCCACCTCTTCTTTGTTATGTCTATAAGATTTCCACTTTCACTCTGGTCTCTTTGCACACATTTAGAAAGAAGATTCTTCTGGTTTTTCTTCTGTCTTTCTGTTGCTGTTACTGTCCTTGGCTGGTACATTCATTCACCTCTCCTACATTTCTATTGTCTAGGATGTTCAAAAAGCAAATAATCTTTAAATCTGGTTTCCTTCTAAAAACACTTCAAATATCTTTTTATTGTTGACTTTTTTTTTTCATTTTTCATTTCCCCCATCTAGTTGTATTTATCATTAAACTCAAATCTGCAGGGAACATCACTCTGAACTGCATCTTGAGTATTTTTGTTCTTTAGAATACATTATCCCTTTCCCTCCTATATTTTCTGGTGGGTACAATATAGACTGGTATTTTTAAAATGTCCTTACCATTATATTTGAAGTTCTTTTTCTGATGTTTACAAAACTTGTTTCTGAGTCTAATTGTTAAATTTAATCATTAGTCACTATATGTTCTGGAGTTTGTAGTCTTAGATATTTTTCTGGAGGTAATCTATTAATTCTTTCCATTGGCATTTCCTTTTTTGTATCCAGAAGTTTGTAGCATTTCTCTTATATTATTTCCTGAATTATAATGTTCAGGTTTTTTGTTGTGTTCTTCTGGGGGAAACCTTTGATACTTAGCTTGTTTCTGCATATCTTCTCTTCAAGATCAGCAAACTCTGAATGCTTATTTCTTTTATTGCTATTTTGTTGTTATTGCTTCTCTTTTTCTAGGTTGTCTTTCACATCTGTGTATTTTCATTCCCAATCTATTGCTCTCTCTTTTGTTTCTCTGATGAGGCATGCATCAAAGATTTAAGATTTTCTATTTCCCCCCTTATTTTTGCTGTACAAACCATAGATTCTGTTCTCATAATTCTCATTTCTTTTTTAAAACTCTGAGGAACAAATTGTTGTGATTCCACATTTTCAAATTCTGTCAATTTCTTTGTCTCACCAAGTCTCAGATTATTTCCTTTGGTTTTTCATATTTATTCATAGATGCTTAATCTGGAGGAATCATTTACTGGAACATTTACTTGATCTGAAAGCCATATTTCCTACTGTTACTTATGTTGTCCCTATTGTTTTATTTATGTTCAAGGTCTTTTAGTTTTCTTCTTACTGAGATTAGTATCATCACTACTAAAAGACCTGAAAAGTGAAAAGTCAAATAAAATGGGTTGTGATTTTTACCTTTAGAATATGGTTGCGTTGAAGCAATGATGTATTAGAGTTTTTTAAAAAAATGTTTTTATGTCTTATCTCCTTATCTAGATTAGAATCTCCTTGAGTACTTAGGCTTTAAAATGATTTTTAATTATCTATCCTATTTATCTAAGACTTAATTATCATTCAATCAGTGTTCTCTTCCTTAGAAAGCTATTCTTCTAACCTTGATTGGGAGGCAATTCCAGAAAAGGAAAAAAGTTTAATTAACATTAACTAAAGATCTGTGGCCAGATGAATAATAATTGCAAGAAACAAAGGGAGATGCCCCCACAAGTAAGATTTTATATTGCCTCACAAAAGGATATCTATTACATGAGGCTGCTCAGCTCCTTTCCCTATTGGTTAGACTGATTAATAGGGAAAGGAAGTCCAATGATTCAGGGGAAAATTTTCTTAACCTTGAGGTTAGAACTTGTTAACCTTGAAGTCTCAAGATTTGTCAAAGATCAGGTTTCTTCCAGCAGGGATGTTTCCCTGGAATAAATCTCATTAGAAAGTCCTAGTGGGACAGGGGATCTCTAAAATAGTGGAGGTCTAAATCAAGATAGAATCAGTGGAATTATCCCAGTTGTTGAATAATCTGTCTCTATACACAAATTTGTAGCTACATTTAAAAAAATCTCTTTTTCTCTCCCTCCTCTGTGGGGAAGATGTTTCCCCTAAACTCTCAATTTACCTTTTACACAGTACAAAATAAATACAAATTCGTTACTATAGAGATCCAGAGAAAACAAACACCTCTAGGTATCAGGAAAGGCTGAGCATTGAAAGGAAATAAGGATTCCAAAGAGGTATAACAGAGGAATGAAAATATTTCAAGCATAGGGGGCCAGGGAACGTTACGTAGAGGGAACATAAAAATGGGATCATTTGATTGTATATGTAATTCATGGAAATAGAAAAGTGTGCAATCAATTTGGAAAGTTAGGTTGATGTTCCAAGTGTTAAGTAATGAAGAGAGCCATCTACACCCAGAGAGAAAACTGTGGGAACTGTGTGGATCACAACATAACATTTTCACTCTTTCTGTTGTTGTTTGCTTGCATTTTGTTTTCTTTCTCAGGTTTTTGTTTCTTCCTTCTTAATCTGATTTTTCTTGTGCAGCAAGATAACTGTATAAATATGTATACATATATTGGATTTGTCATATATTTTAACATATTTAACATATATTGGACTACCTGCCATCTGGGGAGGGTGTGGGGGGAAGGAGAAAATTTGGAACAGAAGGCTTTGCAAGGGTCAGTGTTAAAAAATTATCCATGCATATGTTTTGTAAATAGAAAGCTTTAATTAAAAAAAAAAAGAGGTATTTGTAGTTTATCCTTATAAGTAAGAGGAAACATCTAGAAGCCTCCTGAGTTTGTCATTAACTAAAAATCTATGGCCAGATGGATAATAATTCTAAGGAAAAAAGGGGAGATATGCCCAGATATTAGATTTTATACAGCCTTAAAAAGGAGACCTATTAGGTAAGGCTATTCACTCCTTTTTCCTATTGGTGAGACTGATTAATAGGGATAGGAAGTGACATGTGCTTTAAGTATATCACTTTGGCAGCTGTGTGGAAGACAGATTGGATGAGACAGACAGGAGGCAAAGAGGTCATTAGGAGGTCATCAAAATATAGTCCAAACTAGATGAGAATAGGGTCTGATCTCAGGGTCGGAGCCTCTCTGATCTCAACAGGTGAAGAAGAATGAGACATAAGTTGTCATACATAGCCAGTGCTTATAATACTCCAGAAGTTTTCAGGGAGGGGTCAGGGAGAAGGGAGGTATGGAGCTATTGACAGCAATATTCTGAAGATCATCAGTTAAGAAATAAATAAATATAGGAAGGAAAGGAAGGGAGAGAGGAGGAGAGAGAAAAAGAGAGAGGGAAAGAGAGAAAGAGAATATGAGAGTATTACATAAACTTATTCACAAGAAAAACCTTGAGTTTTTACAATTATTTGTTCCTATTTTACTAGAATTCATAAAAACTAGTGATCTGGTTTTCAAACTCAAAGACTAAGTCAGTCAATCAGAATCAATCAATCCAAAGTTCAAAGGCAGAAATTTTTTAAATAGTATTTTATTTTTCCAAATACATGTAAAGATAGTTTTCAAAATTCACCTTTGCAAAAACCTTGTATTCCAGATTTTTTTCCCTCTCTCCTCTCTTTCCCCTCCTCATGATAGCAAGCAATCTGAAAAAGGTTAAACACGTGCAATTCTTCTAAACATATTTCCACATTTGTCACGCTGTGCGAGGAAAATCAGACCAAAAGGGGAAAAAACCACCACCACCAAGAACAACAACAAAGGTGAAAATGCTATGCTTTGATCCACATTCAGGCTCCATAGTTCTCTTTCTGAATGTGAATAGCACTTTCTATCACAAGTTTGTTGGAATTGTCTCAAATCATCACATTGTTGAAAAGAGCCAAGTCCACCACAGTTGATCATCACATAATCTTATTGTTATTATGTACAATGTTCTCTTAATTCTGCTCACTTCACTTAGCATCAGTTCATGTAGTTCTCTCCAGGCCTCTCTGAAATCATCCTGTTGGTCATTTCTTATAGAACAATAATATTCCATTATATATGTATGTATCCAACTGATGGGCATCCACTCAATTTCCAGTTCTTTGCCACTACAAAAAGGGCTGCTGCAAACATTTTTGTATTTGTGGATCCTTTCCCTTCTTTTATGATCTCTTTGGAATACAGACCCAGTAAAGACGCTGCTGGATCAAAGGGTATTCACAGTTTGGTAACTCTCCGGGAAAAGTTCTAAATCGTTCTCCAGAATGATTGGATGGATCATTTCACAACTCTAGCAATAAAGTAATAGTGTCCCAGTTTTCCCACATAACTTCCAACATTCATTATTTTCATGTCATTTTAGCCAGTCAGGAAGGTGCGAATTCCTAATTAATGGTGATTTAGAGAATTTTGTATATGAGTAGGAATGGCTTTAATTTCTTCATCTGAAAATTAGCTGTTGAAATTCTTTGACCATTTATCAATTGGGGAATACTTTGTGTTCTTATAAATTTGAGTCACTTTTCTATACATTTTAGAAATAAGGCCCTTATCAAAAATATTGGCTATGAAAAATTTTTCCCCAGCTTTCTGCTTCCTTTCTAATCTAGATTGAATTGGTTTTATTTGTGTTAAACCTATTTAATTTAATGTAATCAAAATCATCCATTTTGCATTTCATAATGTTCTCTAATTCTTAGACTATAAATTCCCTCCCTTCTCCACAAATCTGAGAGGTAGACTATCCCTTGTTGTCCTAATTTGGTGATAATATCACTCTTTATGTCTAACTCATGAATCCCTTTTGAACTTATCTTGGCATAGGATGTTAGCTATTAGTCAATGCTTAGTTTCTGCCATATTATTTTCCAGTTTTCCCAGCAATTTTTGTCAAATACTGAGTTCTTATTCAGTTTTTGAGTTTATCAAATACTAGATTACTATAGTCATTGAGTATTGTGTCTTGTGAACCTAATCTATTGCATTGGTCCATTACTCTAATTTTTTAACCAATACCAAATAGTTTTGATGACCACTACTTTATAATATAGTTTTAGATTTGGTATGGCTAGGTTACCTTCCACAGGCAGAAATTATGAGAATCTTTGAGGTGAAGGCATGCTGAGAGCACCATGAAGTGACATCTAACAAAAAGGTTGAAGGCAGAAAACTTACAGAAAGCACAGCAATTTTAGATTGTTTGGTTTTAGGCAAACAGTCTTATAACTAAATGTCCATGATGATGAGCTTTGATTTCCTTTTTTCCCTCTTTTTCTTTCTTTCTTTAATATTTTGTTTTCCCTCTGTTACATGTAAAAACCATTTTTTAAACATTCATTTTTAAAACTTTGATTCTCCCCCTTCCTCCTGCCCCACTCCCTCATTTAGAGTGCAAATAATGCAATATACATATGTAGTCATGCAGTGAAGTGAATAGAACCAAGAGAATATTGTATATGGCAGCAAAATTATGTGATGATCAATTCTGATGGACTTGACTCTTTTCAGCAATGAGTTGGTTTAGTCTAATTCCAATAGACTTGTGAAAGCCATCTGCATCCAGAGAGAGGACTATGGGGACTGAATGTGTATCACAACATACATAGTATTTTCATCTTTTTTTGTTGTTGTTTGCTTGCTTTTTTTCCTTTTTTGATCTGATTTTTCTTGTGCAGCATGATAAATGTGGAACTATATTTAGAAGAACTGCACATGTTTAACCTATATTAGATTACTTGCTATCTAAAAGAGGAGGATAGGGGAAAGGGAGAAAGAAAAATATGGAACACAAGGTTTTGCAAGGCTGAATGTCAAAAAATATCTTTGCTGTGTGACCTTGGGCAAGTCACTTAACCTCAATTGCCTCAGCAAAAAGCAAAAAAAGAAAAAAATGAAAAATATCTTTGCAAAGCTATCTTTGCCTGTGTTTTGAAAAATAGAAAACTATTATAAAAAATAAAAAAGAAGAGAAATATGACAACATTGATAGATTCCCACCCCTCCCCCCCAAAAAAAAACTGCCAAGAAAAGAGAAAGAAAAAAATTTAAAAGTATGCTTCAATCTGCATTCAGATACCATCAGTTACTACTCAGGGTATGGATAATATTTTTCATCACAACTCCTTCCGAGTTGTCTTGGATCATTGTATTGCTGAGAATAGTCATGTCTTAAAATATTGCTGTAACTTTCAGCATAGTACATTTCACTTTGTTTCAGCTTATAGAAGTCTTTCCAGGCTTTTCTGGGAGCTTCCTGCTCATTATTATTATTATTATTTTAATACAATAGTATTCCAACATAATATCATAGAGCACTGATTTTTAAGAAAAGACTAAATTACATGCATATACATTTTAAGAAAACAGGAAAAAATATAATGCCTTTTAGGAGTTCTAGTATTAATAGTTATGACAATGAAATTTTTGGTGCTTTAAATAAGCAATAAAGTAAATTAAACATTTCTGGAGGCCACACATACACTTTTGCAAGCTTTGAGTATATCATTTAAGTAATTATTTCACTGTACTCAAGCAGAACCAAGATTACTTGAAAGAATTAATTGTATCTGCTCAAGCACCAAATTTACCTACAGGGAGTGAGGAACTAGCAGAGACAGTCTGGTTCATCATTTATTCAGGGAGTAAATTTTAAAAATTAAGCAAGCATACATTTCTTTTACCAAGATGCCAGGGAGTTTCAAAAGGAAGGAAAATAACAATGGATACAAAAGCATATTTCTTTTCTTTTCTTTTCTTTTTTTTATTAAAGCTTTTTATTTGCAAAACATATGTATGGGTAATTCTTCAACAATGACTCTTACAAAGCTTTCTGTTACAAATTTTCCCCCCCTAGTCCCCACCCCTCCCCTAGATGGAAGTTTACTACATGTTAATTATGTTAAAATACTTGACAAATCGAATATGTGTATACATATTTTTACAGTTATATTGCAGTGCAAGAAAAGTCGGATCTACAAGGAAAAAAAAAACTGAGAAGGGAAACATAATGCAAGCAAACATCAATAGAGAGCATGAAAATGTTATGTTGTGGTCCACATTTCATATCCCTCTCTCTGGGTGTATATGGCTTTCTTCACTGAACAATTGGAACTGGTTTGAAACATTTCATTGTTGAAGAGAGCCATGTCCATCAGAATTGATCATCACATAGTCTTGTTGTTGCTGTGTATAATGATCTCCTGGTTCTGCTCATTTCATTTAGCATCAGTTCATGCAAGTCTCTCCAGGCCTCTCTGAAATCATCTTGCTGGCCATTTGTTACAGAACAATAATATTCCATAATATTCATATACCATAATTTATTCAGCCATTCTCCAATTGATGGGCATCCATTCAGTTTCCAGTTTCTAACCACTTTAAAAAGGGCTGCCACAAACATTCTTGCACATGTGGGGCCCTTTCCTTCCTTTAAGATCTCTTTGAGATATAAGCCCAGTAGAAATGCTGCTGGGTCAAAGGATATGCACAGTTTGATAACTTTTTGAGCATAGTTCCAAATTGCTCTCCAGAATGGTTGGATCCATTCACAGTTCCACCAACAATGTATCAGTGTCCCAGTTTTTCCGACATCCTCCCCAACATTTGTCATTATCTTTTCCTATCATTTTAGCCAATCTGACAGGTGTGTAGTGGTACTTCAGAGTTGTCTTAATTTACATTTCTCTGATCAATAGTGATTCGGAGCACCTTTTCATATGACTAGAGATAGTTTTAATTTCATCATCTGAAAATTGTCTATTCATATCCTTTGACCATTTATCAATTGGAGAATGGCTTGAATTCTTATAAATATGAGACCATTGAGGCTTTTATCAGAACCCTTAAATGTAAAGATGATTTGTCAATTTATTGCTTCCCTCCCAATCTTGTCTGCATTAGTTTTGTTTGTACAAAAACTTTTTAACTTAAGATAGTCAAAATTATCTATCTGGTGTTCAATTAAGAGTTCCAGTTCTTCTTTGGATACAAAAGCATCTTTCTGAAATGTATTTTAATTTTTCCCTGCCTTCTTAAGCAGAGGACATTGATTATATAGTCCTTTTCTTGAAAATTCAGATTTATGCCTGTAGAGATAATCACTTTGTTCACTTTTGAGGTCAAAATTTTTGATTTTCCAATTTATCTCCCAAATCTTCAAGAAAACCTCAAGCCTCAAAATAAAAGTTAGGATGAATCAGGCATTCCCTTACCTTTGTCCATAAAGGTATAGGGACTAGATTCCTTTTTACTGAGGAACTACTTGGTGAGAAACTCCCTTCTCTGCAACTTGGGTTATTAGAGAGTTTCCTAGAATATTTAAGATATTGAGTGACTTGTCTAAAATCATACAACTATCATGTGTTGGAGGCAGGACTTGAAACCTGGGTCCTCACATATCAGTGGGAACTCAATCCTACCAAACTTCAAGATTGGATGGCATTTCCATTTTTAAACTTCTGTTCATTTTTAATTGATTTCTTATTTAATTTGTCAGAAGAAAAGTATTAATTTCTTTTTTATTTTAAAGAATTCATTTAGGCAAACCTGATTTGAGCTTAAATAATTTAGATTTTAAAACCCACAGGCAAAACCCCATAATTTTTTTATATTTTTACAGTTAAAACCCATGCCTAGATATTTTTATTTGAGATTACTTATCCAACTATCCTGTATTCCTTTGGAAGGAGGCCCTGTACTCTTGAACATTGTGTATTTGTTTTCTCAGGAAATTAATATTGATGGCAATGATATGACAAGAGATTCTAAATGAAATGAGGATACAGGGTACAGACATTTTTATCTAGTATAAATTTATGTGTTGAGGGCTTCCGGCTCTTATCCTTTTGTCCCTTACTTACTGTGAAAGAACCCCTACTCTGGAGTCAGAGGGTCTGGATTATAATCTTGCCACCTGTGTGAATTGGATAGATCACATAGATTTACTGAGCTGGAGTTGGAAAGGACCTCAGAGGCCACCTGATCTAATCTTTTTATTTTACAAATGAGAAGACTGAGTCCTTGGGAAGTTGCCCAAGTTTACCTAGGAGGGAGGGGTTTGAATTTCAGTCCTCAGAATTCAAGATCAGTCTCTTTCCATAGTACTACACTGCCTCTCTCTGGATCTGTTTTCTCATTTGTAAAATTCTGGATGGCCTTTGAGGTTCTTTCCAGCTTTAGATCCATGGCCATTATTAATCCTAGGATCTAGAACAGCCATTTTCAACCTTTTGTGTCATGAATGCCATCTAAGAATCTTAAAAATAATTTTTAAGGGCATAAAATAAAGTATATAGGATTTGTGTATTATAGGACCAGTTATATTGAGACAGCAATCAAAATAAAAAAAAATATATATATATATATATATCTACTTTAAGGACTCTTGTTAAAAACCTCTGAATTCTAGAGACTTATCCTCACCTTACCTTAGAAACTGGTAGAACAGGTAATCTTACTACAAAGCCAGGAAATTTTAAAAAGAATTTCAGAAAATTTAAGTAAGAGGGGAAAAATAAAACAAAAAAATTGTCATTTATCCAGGATTAATTGGCAGAGAGAAGTAGACCAAGGAAGGTTTGCATTCTCCCCCTGCCTCCTAGAGGATACTTTATATTAACTACTATAAATAAGATGGTATCTACGTGCATTAAAAGGCTGTTCATTCAAGGATTTATACTTTCTTTTTGTCCTTTTATTCCTAAAAATATTTATTTAAATAAATGCTTATTGATATAGTTAGTTTTTGTTTTCACTGAACCCCTTCCAGAAAACAATATTTTATAATAAAAACAAGGCATTTTAGATGAAGAAGAAGAAAAAAAAATATATCAACACATTGAAAAAATAAGACATCATATGCAATGTTCCACATTCATAGACTTGTATCTATGACAAAGGAGTAAAGAGAAACATTTTTTTCATTTTGCTTTCTTGAGGCCAAGATATAAAAATTTTCCATAAAAATGCAGTTTTCCAGGGGCAGCTAGGTGGTGCAGTAGGTAGAGCACCAGCCCCTGAAGTCAGGAGGACCTGAGTTCAAATGTGATCTCGGACACTTAACACATCCTAGCTGTGTGACCCTGGGCAAGTCACTTAACCCCAATTGCCTCAGCAAAAATAATAATAATAATAATACAGTTTTTCTTCATAATATTGATGACATTAGGGTAGCAATTCCTAGTTTGAAATAAACATTTGACAAATTTACACTGGCCATTTTCTTTGCCAAAAGGTCGGTTTATTTAGGAGAAGTTACAGACAAAATGAGGGGTAAAAGAGGCACCAGGAGTGGTAAATATGAAATAGAATTGGGAGAGCAATAGGATTACCAAGGAGAGGCGTTTGGAAGAATCCATTAAATGTGCCATTTAGTGTGGGTATGCCATTGACTGGCTAGTTAGAGCTAGCTAGTTAGTCCTAAGTAAGGAGAAAGACACCATTAGAGGGAAGACACTGTGAGGGGGAAAGAGAGAGTATCTTTTAGTGGACTTGGACTTAAAAATGATTTAGCAATGAGCGGATCTTTTATAAGGGAAATATAGTGTTAGGGGTTGCTCAGGACTAGGGAAGAATTTGGTAGCTCAGAAGGAGGAGCCAGACAGAATGCACCTGATGGACCAGATCCCAGACCTGTCTAAAAAATATGCTAATCAATATCTCAAAGGTTATTTAAAGATGTCCAGAGATTGGGGGATAGACAATGGAGGCTGATAAAGAATCCTAGTCTTAGAAATCACTCTAGGGGCAGCTAGGTGGCGCAGTGGATAGAGCACCAGCCCTGAAGTCAGGAGGACCTGAGTTCAAATCTGGTCTCAGACACTTAACACTTCCTGACTGTGTGACCTTGGGCAAGTCACTTAACCCCAGTTGCCTCAGCAAAAAGCAAAAAAACAACAAAAAAAAAAAAAACAGAATTCACTCTATACAAGCAGGATAGTCTGGGACTTGTTTATGTCTGATAGTAATAGCTGGTTGGACTTCTTCCTGACAGGGGAAAAAGGTAAGTCCATATCAATATTGTGAAATGTATGCTTACAAGGACCGAGTTGGAGTCTGCCATATGTGAAATTTCCCAAGCTTATTGTCTGAGAAGGGACTATAAGGCAAAAAGGAAATAAATATTCCCCTTGTTATACTCAAGCTTTTTCTGTCAAAATGTAATACAAGTCTTAGGTGAGATTGCCTGGGAACTTTCATTGAAACATATATCTTAGTAGCTGAGAAGAAGTCCACATGTTTCTTTTTTTTTTTCCTTTATTAAAGTTTTTTATTTTTCAAAACATATGAATGTTCAATTATTCAACATTAGCCCTTGCAAAACTTTGTGTTCCAATTTTTTCCCCCTTCCCCTAGTCCCTCCGTTAGATGGCCTAGTCCAATATATGTTAAACATCACTCGAGCAGTGATGAAATGAAAAAGGTTAAGAATTCCTGCCCTAGAAGAAGAAGAAGAGAAATCTGAATGTTGCCTGGTATAGATGATTCAAGTAGGGCACACTGAGGGATGTTAAGCACAGAAAGTGAAAACTACTGTGAGAGATCCTCAGAGGGGCTACTTTTGATAAATGAGGTATATATATTCCAATGCATTAATGCCTGGGATGGAGCACTGTGCAATTATTTTAGGGATATGGAAAATTTAATGTCAAGTTGCCAGTAACACCTGAGGGGAGGATGAAAAATTGCAAAGTGACTGCAAAGATTAGAAACATTATTTAGGATTCTGAGGCATCCATTTAAGGGATGTGTCTGAATCACATGAGATTTGTCCAGCTGTCAGAGGACCCTGGGATGATGAATCATGATTTCAGTAACTTAGGCTATCTGAAAAGAAGGAGCTTCCCAGTTACTCACAGCAGACAATATTCTTCAGGAAGGAAGAAAGACACTCAATTAAGGAGAATTGTCCTTAAGAGGTACAAGCGTTTAAGGGAGATAGAGAGAAAGTAATGGAAAAGAAATGAAAGTTGGACAAATGGGTTGTTATGCTACTAGGCCAGATTTTAGCAACCAAGATGAGGGAAAATTTAACCAAACAAGTTCACCTCTAGATAACTATTATATATATATTTAAAATTGTGGCTTTATTTGCTACATATGACTTCATTTATATTACTGTATATTATAAATATTAATAATAATAATATAGAGCTTTATGTTTAAAAATAACCATACAAATATCTAATTTTATTTTTCTTATAATAGAAGTAGATGTTTACCAACCATTCTGGAGAGCAATTTGGAGCTATGCTCAAAAAGTTATCAAACTATGCATACCCTTTGACCCAGCAGTGTTTCTATTGGGCCTATATCCCAAAGAGATCTTAGAGGAGGGAAAGGGCCCCACATGTGCAAGAATGTTTGTGGCAGCCCTTTTTGCAGTGGCTAGAAACTGGAAACTGAAGGGATGCCCATCAATTGTAGAGTGGCTGAATAAATTATGGTATATGCATGTTGTGGAGTATTATTGCTCTACAAGAAATGATCAGCAGGATGATTTCAGAGAGGCCTGGAGAGACTTGCATGAACTGATCCTGAGTGAAACAAGCAGAACCAGGAGATCATTATACACAGCAACAACAATATTACATGATGATCAATTCTGATGGACATGGCTCTCTGCAACAAAGAATTGTCTCAAACTAGTTCTAATTGTTCAGTGAAGAAAACCATATACACCCAGAGAGAGGGATATGAAATATGGACCACAACATAACATTTTCATGCTCTTTATTGATATTTGCTTGCATTGTGTTTCCTTTCTCTGATTCTTTTTTTTTTTTCTCGTAGATAGGATTTTTCTTGCATAACTTGTCAAGTATTTCAACATTATTAACATTAGTGGACTTCCTGCCATCTAGGGGAGGGGAGGGGACTGGGGATAAAATTTGTAATGGAAAGCTTTGTAAAGATCAATGCTGAGGAATTACCCATACATATGTTATACAAATAAAAAGTTTTAATAACAAAAAAAGAAGTAGATGGATTGGTCTTAAAAAGTAGTTTTATTATTATTATCATCCCATTTTTTAAAGATGAGGAAATGGAGGCTAAGATAGGTGAAAGTACTTACTTGCCGATAGTCACATAGTAAATATCTGAATCTGGATTTGAACTCAGATCCAGAGTTTTAATTACAGCATCATTTTTTTTTTTCTAAGACAATTGGGGTTAAGTGACTTGCCCAGGATCACATAGCTAGGAAGTATTAAGGGTCTGAGACCAGATTTGAACTCAGGTCCTCCTGACTTCAGAGCTGGTGCTCTTCATAGCTGGGCAGCACCCAGCTGCCCCTAGAGCATCATTTTTTACCTTCTTCTCATTTCTTGCATTCACCCTCTGATTCTCTCCTGTGATACTACAAAATTTCACCCTGATGAAGGCCCTCATTACCTCATACTTAGACTACTGATTGCAGTGATTTCTGATTGGTCTCTCTATATTGAATCTCTTCCCCTTCTAATCTATCCTCCATGTATCTGTCAAATTAATCTTCCTAAAGTGCAGGTTTGACCATGTCAATTTAAGGTTAAAAAACTTAAAACTACGTTAAGAATTTTGGGATACCAGTAATTTAATTTTTTTTAAAAGTTAACTAAAAACAAATTAAGAATATACAAAAAACCAAGATCCATCTGTATGATACCACAATGAGTTAGGTATTTTGGTTCTTTTGATTAAGGTTGGACCCCAACTGAATTAATCATCAAAATGCAAACTTGTTTCCCATAAGGATCCTGTTATTAGAAATTCTTTACACAGGCATGTTTTGTTGACACATACACTGTATAAATCTGAATAAAACAGTATAAGCAAATATTTGGTAAAACAAAAACAAAAACCCAAAGAAGTTAATAGTCCTGGGCAAAATGGAAATATATTTTACTGGCATTTTTATAGCTAAAGATATGGAGCAACTTCTTAACTCTTATCTTCCATCCTTATAACTCCTACAGATTCTTTTCCTTTGATCTTTGTAACCATTTCATCAATTCCAATAGCTTAGATCAACCAGACACAGGATTTCTACCTGTATCCTGAGGTCTTCATTTTGTATATTATCTTTGATTTGGTTTGAGGTTTGCTTCTTCCATTTTCCTCATGATTTGAAGCCTTATGTGGACCTTCTCAATCTTTTCATATTCCCTCTATGTTTTATTATTTCCAAAGCCCATTTTCTAATCTCTGTTTTGACAGAATAATGGCTATCAGTCATTACTTACCCAGTTAAGACTCTTTTTCTTTTCTTTTCTTTCTTTTTTTCTTTTTTTTTTTGGCTTTTTGCTGAGGCAATTGAGGTTAAGTGACTTGCCCAGGGTCACACAGCTATGGAATGTTAAGTGTCTGAGACCAGATTTGAACTCAGGTCCTCCTGACTTCAGAGCTGGTGCTCTATTCATTGTGCCACCTCGCTACTTCTCTTTTTTTTCCTTTCCTTTCTTTCTTTTTTTTTTTTTTTTTTAACAAATTAAGTAGTGTTTCCTGAAGACTGGGCCCAGTAGAGAAAATCATTGATCTTTTAAGCATAACCATAACTAGGATGGAACATCTAGGACTTTGCCCCAGTGCAAAAAATTTTAGAGAACATGTATAACCTTGCCAGGGCATTTCCTCTCTCTTTACCCTACTGCATTGCCAGACTTCTCCATGAGCATACTCCCTGCTTCTTCTTCTACCACTCTGTGTCAATTGAAAATTTTACTTTATATATCTTCACTTTTAAATACTTATATTCAGAAGAAAGCTAAAGAGTTAGAAAGCCTGATTCCTCCATGCAGAACAATCTTGTTGGTCTTGTAAAGTCAACAGAGTTGGGTTTGAATTTTGATTCTCCCACTTTTTTTTTAACTTGTTACCTCAGACAAATCATTTAACTTTTCTGGGACTCAATTTTCTAATCTGTCAATTGGGGATAATAATATCTGTCTATCATATTGTGATGAAGAGCATGAAATAACACATGCAAGATACTTTGTCAAGTCATAAAGCATTATATTAATATTAGATGTTATTTTGTTAATCAAATCCTTTTTCTTACTCTCTATAATTCTCAATTCTTAATCCCTTCTATCCTTCTTTCATTGCTGTCTCTGTAGGGAAGAGCAGGATACACCAGAGAATATTGACTATTATTTGATTTCAAATGTTCCTTGCCTTACTACAGCAAAAGCTAAAAAGAAGGAATCTTCCACAGTTAAGTGCTTCTCCTCCTGAATCTTTTGGGATTATTAAAAAGAACTGTTTAAAAGATCAGTTATCTATTTCTTCTATATATGATGAGACTCTGGACTTCCTTTACCAACACAAACATGGCAGACTACATTGGGGAAGTAGGATTCTGGGCTGGCTCTCAGGATTCTAGGTTACCCTGAGGGACAGTAGTGCTATTGGCTCACGCCCTCATTAACTCCTCGATTGATTCAAGCAGGTCACTCCTCAGAACTGGCACCTTCCTGGAATCAGCTGATGAACCTTTGGAGGGTTTTCCAAATTTCTGAGATCTTATAAAGCCCTGTACCAAAGGAAAGAAGAGGCTTGCCCAGAAGGTCATGGGATGGTCCAGCAGCAGAGAGTTAGTTTATTTGTGGTTTTGTATGCACAGTGAAGCTGGTGACTTTGCACATTCCTCCATCACTTAAATCCAATTCACTCCCACGTCCTAGAATCACATCCTAGATTTCTTGTTCCTCTTTGAGAACAAAAGACAAACAACAATAGTTCCAGCACCAAATCCAAGACTTTCTGTCTTCACATAGTAAGCCAAGAGGAAATAGTCTCAGAATATCTGTATATGCTCTGAAGTAGAGAATAAAGTCCCCATTTAAGATTTTCAGGAAGCAAATTCCTCAAGTGTCCATGTCAATTGCCTTTAGGCTTCAGGGACTGAGCCCTATATTGGTTAGTCTACCTACACATATGTGTATGTGTGCATATGTGTCTATGTATGTATATATGTGTGCATATAACAAGTAGATATATACACATACATGTGTATATTTATATATATGGAAAGAGAGAATGTAGGATGTGAAGATACCTTCAAAAATATAAAAAATACATCAGTGTAATTATTATATATTAAATGGAGGAATTGTATAAATATATGCAACATAAAATGTCATTTGGGATTTAGGGTCAAGAGCCCTATATATTTTTTTTCTTTTTCTTTTCCTATGTGTTTTAGCCCCTGAACCATGAATAGAATCATTGATTTAAGACTGGAAAGGATTTTAACCCTCCTCATTTGATAGAGGAGGAAGCTGAAACCCAGAAGGGTGATTAAGTTTTTCAAGGTCAAATAAATAACTATAATATAGTTGGCATTTTAACCCATGCCCTTCTTACTTTGCGTTGGGTATTCTTTCTACTAACCACCTGGTGTCTAGTATCTCACAGTCTATAAGGATGGAGGGTGATATTGCTACCCCCTTGGGGATGCTTAATGGACTGCCAGTTGCAGCAGGGTAAAAATAAATACCTGCTTTTTTGCAAGAAGAACATATTCATTTCTGATCTCCTCTATCAAAGAACTGAGCATCCTGACTAAATCGTGGACAAAGATGGAATGAGTTTCTGGCCATCTCATGAACAAGATACTCTGTATCTGGGGGCCAGGCAGTTTCTCTGGCTGTCTCCGGTTCCTGGAACTCTCTCCCTCCTCTGCTCTGATTACTGATCTCTCTGCCTTCCTTTAAGTTTCAACTAAAATCCTACCTTGTACAGGAAGCCTTTTCCAAATCCTCGTAATTTCAGTATTATTCCTCTTTTCATTATTCCCTTTCCAGACTGTATATAGCTTGCTTTGTATTTATTTGTTTGTCTATTGTCTCTCATAAAGTCAAGGACTATCTTTTTGTATCCCTAGTGCTTAGCACAATGCCCAGCACCTTATAGACACTTAATCAATGTTTAGTGATTGATTTCAGTATCTATCACTTATTAAGAAAAAAAATAAAAACTTTGGGCTCTAGTGTGAAAAAAATATACATATATACTTAAAAATGTTAATTTTTAAAAGATCCAAAAGCTAATTCAACACTGAAGTGGGCCAATTCATTTCCTATTTTGTCATTATTCTTCCAAGGATGTACAATCACTATATACTTGAGGAAATAAATTCAAATTGTATTTAATGGATACTTTCCTTTCCTTTGGAAAACAATTTCTCCAAACAGATTGACTGTTCTAATTATTACCAGAACATTTCAAGTGTTGCCACGAAAGGAAACTACTATTTGTCATGTTTAACATCCCTGTTTTCTACCCATGCTTCATTCCAAATGACACATACATACCTAATCAGTTTAGGTAAGAGAAATCAAAGACTGCTGGAAAAATCTTTTCAGAGCCGAAGATTCCTGACAGATTTTGTTCATCACTGCATTTTTTTTTAATGGAAGATTTTTATCTTTGCAAACTTAAATTGATTATACAGTTAGAAGTTGTTAGTTTTTGTTTTGTTTTGGTCTATCTGCAGACTTCTTTGCCCTGAGGCTTGAACGGTTTAATACATCTTCGGGTATCCAGGGTGAAACGTGGCATCTGACACTTTCAAGAAAAACCTCTCTTTGAAAACGCCAGAGGAAAACTTGGCAAAAGAATAATAAAAGCACTGTCTTCAAAAGAAATGCATTTGCACTCACTCTTCTGAAAGAGCAAACACATGCATTTACTTTAGGCAATCAATGTGGGCACATTGAACAAAATGCTAAAGGTTTGTGGAAATATTGAAGCCCAGGGTTCAGCCAAGGCCAAAGGGCTCCATGCATTTGACCATACTGCTCCCCCAGGTCTAGAACAAACTCCCAGATTCAGAACTAGAAGTAAAAAGGCCCAGGATCCATCTAGTCCAAGCCCCTCATTTTAGAAATGAAGGAACCGAGTTTTTGAGAGGTTGTGACTTGACCAAGATCATAAAGTTAGTGAATGTCATAATCAGTGCTCTTTCTATTCTATCAGACTGCTTTTCTCTGCTTGCTTAAATTCTTTTATTCTTTCAAGGTCTAACCTTCATCTAAGGTTTCAGTCTCTACTAGTAAATCAGTCAACACTCCTTAATGGCCTGCTTTGTGCCATATACTGTGCTAAGTTTCAGAAATACCAAATTATATATAAATAGATATGCATGTATATATGTATGTATATACAAATATAATTATACATCATGTAACACATTATATTATATATTACACATGTAGGATATGTGTATGTGTAGGATATATTTAAACACACATGTATTTATACTTATATATACATGCATGCATGTATATATTGATATATTTATACACACACGTGCACATAATTTATACACACATATGTGAACATATATACATACATGCATACACATATAAACATGTGTGTATAGGCAAAGATTGTACCACCTCTTAAGGAGTTTACAATCGAATGGCAAACGACTCCAGTTTTCCTAGGCAGAAGTGATCTCTCCCTGCTGAAAACTCAAATGCCTTTGGAAGCATTCCTAAGCATCCATCATTTCCTTATATCATTATTTACACATATCTTTCCAAGCTATTAGATTGCTTACTTCTTGAGATCAGTAATATCTTGTGGCTATAATCGTTCCCATAGCAACCAAGCACAGGGCCTTGCACATAGTCAATATTTGGCCAAGAAAGATATAATAAGGGCCTACAAGGCATAAGGCACTTTGCGAGGTACTGGGATAAGAAAGCCAAACCCCTTTCTCCCCACAAAAAAACCACAACAGAAAGCAGCTCTATGATTGCTGACTTTCTATAGGAGATACAACATGTGCACAGATAAATGCAGGATTCTGAGTGAATAATGATCTGAAGCAGACCCACAATATGCAGGGAACTCAAACCTGGAGTCCATATGTACAGGGAGTCCCAGCTGCTACATAAACGCATATGAGACAATTTGAGAGCAAGAGTACTGCTAACCCGTGTCAATATTGGGAAACGTTTCATGGAGGACGTGACAGCTGATTGCATTAGGAGAAAATTTACTACTCCAGGGAAAAAGTGAGAGGGTTATGTAAAGATTGGGAAGGTGGGAGGAAAGGAATAAGTATGTATCACCTATTATTTACTAGATCCTGTCACAATTATAATTGTTATTATAAGAAGGAGAAGTAGGAGCTATTTTTATTCCCATTTTACAAATGAAGAAACTGAGGAAAACAGAGATTAAGAGATTTTTTCAGTGTCACAGAACTAGTAAATTGCTGAGATCAGATTTGGATTTGAGTCATATTAGATACAGACTAAACAACCTTTCCACTTTTGCCTACTTGCCTTTAGGTTGGGAACTGGACTTAGAAACTCACATCCTCATCACATTGCATCTTTATTAATTAAAGAACATCTTCCAATGGTATAGATCACAACCCCTCCATGTCTGCTCAATCTGTTTGATCTTTGCCAGTTTTCTCCCAAAAGATCATCACAGAGCATCCACCCAATATGCTAAAGGTCTTCCTCAATTTCCTCATGAAAATTTAAAATATGAAAAAAAAAGTCACTAAAGAACCTAAAGCTTTATTTGACTGATAGAATATACCCTAGGAGTACATTCTAAATTTTGGTCACAGGATGTGGTTAATATGTGCAGTGAGTTATGAATTAACATCCCAGGACAAATTTTTGCCTATAGTATTAAATCTATTAACTTAATGACCAAGTGAAATGTGTTTCAGATAGCAATCAGTGCTCTGGTATATGATGCCTTATGGTGGAGAGATGCTCCTGGATTCTCTGGGTCTCTTAAATATGTCCTGACGTTGATGGGTCAGAATCTCAGACGATTAAACAAGAGGCAGAGATACTGCTGAGGGAGGCTTCTCACAAAGGCCTTGTCATCACAAAAAATACTTAAATCAAAAGGCTGTCTCCAAGTCACTTAATCCTGCTTGCCTCATTTGGAAATGGCAAACCACTCCAGTGTCTTTGCCAAAAAAATCCCAAACGGGGTCATGAAGAGTCAGACACAACAGAAATAATTTAAGAACAACCAAAAAAGACAGAAAGATATGGGCATCTTTCCAAGGGTAAGCATAGAGAGAAATACCCATAATACTGGGGATCTAAATAATGTAATTATCACCTTCCATGTACTGTGAGATACTGCAGTTAGGAAGCTCTCAGTTCAAATCCTGACTCAGAAACTTAATACTTAGCATGACCATGAATTAATGTATTTAAGCTCCCTTGGCCTTAGTGTCTACATCTATAAAATGGGGTTAATAATATCACTATACCTCCCAGGATTGTTGGAGAAATCAACTGAGAAAATACATGCAAATCACTTTGCAAACCTCAAAGTGTTGCTACTTATTATTCTCAAACCAAATCTTGCACTAGTTTCAGTCTCTCTTCCAGCAACCAGATCTTACACAAGATGCCACCAGTAGCAGCTAGTTCAATGACTGCCAGCAGCAAGGTTTGTTCTAACTCTATTTTAAATCTCATTAATGCATGCTCTGCCTATGAGGGCATTAGAGCATTGGGAATATTTATGTGCTAGTGGTTTAGTGATTTGGAATGGTCCCTTGCTATAATACCAACCAAGCTTTGCTGCTATTCTTAGCCACTAAATTAAACTTTTAAAAAGACATTGTTCACAGAAACAAAAACATTGTGTGATGATCAACTGTGATGGACTTGGCTCTTTTCAACAATGAGATGATACAAAGAAATGCCAATAGATTTATGATAGTAAGTCATCCACATCCAGAGAGAAAACTATGGAGATTGAATGTGGATCCAAGGAAAGTATTTTCACTTTGTTGTTATTTGCTAATTTTTTCTCGTGGTTTTTTTTCTTTTATCTTTTGATCTGATTTTTCTTGTGCAATATGATGAACATGGAAATACGTTTAGAAGAACTGCACACATTTAACCTATATTGCATTGCTTGCTGTTCATGGAGGGGGTTGAGGGAAGGGAGGGAGAAAAATTTGGAACATTAGGTTTTGCAAAGAATGTTGAAAACTATCTTTGCATGTATTTGGAAAAATAAAAAGCTATAAAAAATAAAAATAAAAACATTTCTTTGGTCCTATTGGGACTGGGAGACAGAAAATATGAACGCAAAAGTTTTCAGGTGACCTTGCACAATCCGCCCTCACTTAAATCCATTTCATGTGCATGTTCTGGCATCACCTCTCTGATATTATGGTCCTTTTCCAGAATGAAGGACAAACAATAATGATCTTGAACAGGTCATCCTTCCTCTATGAGCTTGAGTTTTCTTATCTGTAAACTGAGGATTAATGAAACTTGTTCATTGTGTTAAGATGAGGAAAGCACTTTGTAAACTTCCTGGATCAAGAAACCAGGTCCTTAACTACTAGAATTCTTCTCCCCCCCCCCCCCCCGAGGCAATTGAGACTAAGTGACTTGCCTAGGGTCACACAGCTAGGGAATGTTAAGTGTCTGAGGCTAGATTTGAACTCAGGTCCTCCTGACTTCAGGGCTGGTGCTCTATCCACTGCACCAACTAGCTGCCCTACAAGTCTTCTTATGGGATGGGATGACCACAGTTGGCACATAGTGGGTACTTAAGAAATGTTTGTTGGTGGATTGATTATAAAGCATTGATCCCTCTAATCTTGCAGCCTTTGAAGGCTGCAATGGAAGTCATATTCCATTCATGTTCATTTCATTCTGTTCTGATTTACCCCATTCTGTCCCTTTTAAGCTCTGATTTTGAAGTTGGAGGATATGGGTTCAAATTCTAGCTCTGCCACTTTTCACCTTGGTTAACCAGTAGGACTTCTTTGACTTCCTGTTCTCACCTGTGAATGAGGGGTCACACAGCCACTATGTCTCAGAGGCAAAACTGGAGTCCAAATCTTCCTGATTCCAATTCCAGTCCTCCATTCCACTATTCCATGCTGCCTATCAGAAGAAAATATAGTAAGTTTATAGTTCCCAGAGTCAAATTTCATCAACATAATAAGAAATTTTGTTCCAACAGCTCTTGGCAAACTAACAACATTCCTCATTGTCATGGGACCCTGCGGCCTTATAAAAAAAATTGTTAATTCTGTTGGAGAAGACTTAGTTGCAGCCTGTCTTGATTGTCTCTGAAGTTAAATTTGGGAAGTTCCATAGCAGAAAAAAGATAATAATATTCTATTACTCATGGAAGCTGTAGGCCCATTTCAAAGATAGACAGTGTTAGATAAAGGATGAAGGAACTGGAAGAGATTATAGTACAGTATAGGAAAAAATATCTGAAAAACTTTCAAAGTAGGAGGAAGGATCCTGACTGAATCAGTAATCTTACATTTTGAGCAGACTTATCTAGCTTTATACTTGTGTAAATCAATGTAGGATTTAAAAATACATATTATGGTACTTGGTGATAAATATTGTTTCGGGTCTTTTGAGACAATTATTCTCAAAGTAAATTTTTCCTAATTCCACAGTGCTACACTGACCATCTATAAATGAGTTATAAGTCAAAATTGGCCCAAACACAATCCAAACAGGCTTTGTATTGTCCAAAAAAAAAAAAAAAAATGGAAGGGGCCCTCTCCACTGGAAGCCTCCTAATTTTGCAGTTACCAAAGGGTAAGAGAGTGATTCCTGAATTTTTTCCTTATTGGGGTTAGGAAAATGAAGACATGGAGAGTTGGCAAAGCATTTAGGGAAGGAAAAAAAAAGGAAGAAAACAAGCATTTATTGAGCATTTAGTATGTGCTAAGCATTTTACAAATTTTATCTCAAATGGTACAAAGAAAACAAGTTTTACCTAAAATGATCTAAATACTTTAATGTTTTGAAAACTCTATTCAGAGTTAATGTTCACTGCAGTAGGAAGACTTTGCAATTACCTTAAAGAAACATTTTTTTATCTCTTAAGTTTTAATATATGACACAAAGGCTTTCTTCATCTAAATTAAGCACCAAATCCTTCAAATACCCCAAGCAATTGCAATTACATCACTCTATTGCTTCCCAAATACTGAAATATGCTGACTTATTGAAAGAAAAGACAAATAAATTCATCTCCCATAATTCTTTGTGGAGATGGATTGTTGCTCAGTCATTTTTGACATGTCCATCTCTTCATGACCCCATTTGGGATTTTTTTGGCAAAGGTAAGGGAGTAGTTCATCATTTCCTTCTCCATTGTGGAGGTGGGAGCTTGGATATAGAATATTGCTGTCAGATTTGGTTGGTGTGTTGATTAGTTTTTCTGAGCTCCATTTTTTCTATTTTTTTTATTATATTTTGTTAATAAAAAGGGGAGGGAAGGATCTCTGTGGGGGTATGTGTGAGTATATGGGTATGTGTTGTGTGCATGTGCATATATAAATAGATATTTGTGTGTATACATATATTCAAAAATTGTTATATAAAAACAAAAGTTATGAATAAAACAATAAATGAAACAAAAGGAAAGAAAATACTTCTGACCATGCTGAGATCACTATCATGCATGAGAATAACAAATATCACACAATGTCTTTGCTCTATTGATAAAATGACCTTTTTATGTAGTTTAAGAAATTAAATTAAAAGAACTTAATTTAAATAAATTAGCAACATGAAAATATTAACATTTTCTATCATGTGACATTTGGCAAATATTACACAACATCCTTGATATGTGATAGAGATTTTTTTACGTATCTTACAAATTGTGAAATGTGCAGATATTTATATTTTCAGAAAGGCTTCACTACTGTTATTAAAGTGGTGCATCTTGATAAGAAGGGTTGAAAATACTAGAGAAAGACTAAAACTATATGATAAAAATATATCTTCTGGTTTTTTTTAAATGAATGTAATCATTATTGTGTTAACAATAGCTAAATTTCATATAAAGCAAGAGAAATATCTTAAAATACAATACAAATTTTAATTATTTAGCCCAGTAAACAATATTCCCAGGAACTTCAGTACCTCATTGGTGCAGCCAAGGATACAGAAATGGATACTTGAAAAAGTTAGACCAATGGTCAATGAGATTCTGTCTCATTTCCCTTAGGTAAAATTGAAATGCTTATATAGATTCCAGGCTGGACTGTGATAGAGATGGGCAAATTGATGAATAGGTGTAGTTTAGTACAAAGGACTTTTGGCTGGAATCTGTGATTTTATTGGTAATGACTTTTGGCTGGGAATCTATGATTTCATTGGTAAGAGCTCAGCGAGGGGACTTCCTCTGCCATTTAAGATTGGCACCTATTCAACAACTTCTAGTCTTAGATTGGGACACTGAGTGACTTGCCTGGGGTCAAATAGCCATTATGTATCACAGACAGTTTTCTAACATGTCTCTATGACTCTGAGGGCAGTTTTTTTTTTCCCCATTGTGCCATAACGACTTTTTATAGTAGTTACACAAAGAAAATAAGCTAATTAATTGATTATTATGACTTTTTTCAAAAGGTTTTTAAATTATTAATGATTATTTATATTATTGATTGATTTAATTATACGTGGAGTCAGAAGACCCACATTCTGGTTCCAGTTCTTTTAATTAGTATCTGTATGACCTTATTGAAAAACTACTTGTGTGAGCTTGTTTCCCCATTGTTAAAATTGGAATTATAATAGCTTCTCTGACTGTTAGGCAAAAAATCAGATGGTATGTATATGAAAGAATATGGTAAAATGTTTTTATAAATCTATATTATTATCATCATTATTATCTTTGTGACATAAAAGACAGGGAACTGTTGAAATAACATGCTTTAAAAATGCATATTGTTGTTGTTATTCAGTCATGTCTGATTCTTTGTGATCCCATGGACTATAGTATGCCAATACTGTCCATGAGGTTTTTCTTTCAAGTCTTTATTTTTAGGTCACAATTAATTTTCTGTTCCAAACTATTCAACTCTATTTGAAAGCTATGTTTCTTCATTTACATATTCTAGGAGTTTTTATTAAACTTTCTTACTTCTTTCAGACAACTATCTATGTCTATAACTATCTATAAAATATATATGCACAGACATACATATATATGCATGTACATATATATACAATATACAACATTTTTATATTCTTTAATAATTTATTTAGATCCTTCTCTTTGCAGAAAAGTATTTTTTCTGTCTTTTTCAGCACAAAACTGATATCCAAACACAAAGAAATTGTAGAGTTCTCAGGTAGCTTGAATACTCAAATAACCTTATAATTGATGAAGGATGATTCTCATGCATATGTAAACAGTTTGATGGTTTAAAGGGACAAAGAAATCTCTTTTATTTATTAATAACTGAAAAAATATGAGTACAAAGAAACATAATTTCAAAGGATCTTAAAGATCTACTGCATTGCATCTAGATAACCAAAGACCCCCATCACAGTCCCCTATCACAGTCCTATTATGCTGCTCTGTCACTCTTGTAATCTGTTTATGTGATCTCACCTAGTTCATTTCATCATCTAGCTGGTCTGGAGTATACTTCAATGACAAAATTGCTTTTGTTTATATCTTCACTTGATCTCTACTCAAATGCTCTTCATTCTATAGTTCCTGGGAGAAGAAAATAAGTAAAATGCAGCCTTAATTTTTCATTAGTATTCTTTTAATTTAAGTACATAATTCAAGGGATTTCTGGATCCTCTCCTACTTTTCAGTGACTTATGGAAAAGGTTCTTGGGGACACAAATTATTTAGAGCTAATCACATTGGATTTGGAAAGAGTTCAGAAGAACACATGGAAAGACTATGGAAGGTATTAAATTGTCTAGAAGCTGATGGTCTGAAGTTATCCATAAACAAGTGCCAGTTTATTTGATTCAACAATACCATTATTAGGTCTGTATTCCAAAAAGATCATAAAAAAGGGAGAAGAACCCACACATACAAAAATGTTTATAGAATCTCTTTTTGGGGGCAGCTAGGTGGCGCAGTGGATAGAGCACTACCCCTGAAGTCAGGAAGACCTAAGTACAAATCTGGTCTCAGACACTTAACATTCCCTGCTTGTGTGATCCTGGGCAAGTCACTTAACTTCAATTGCCTCAGCAAAAAAAAGCAAAAAAAAAAAAAAAATCTTTTTGACATGGCAAAGAATTAGAAATCAAAGGGATACTCATCAATAGGAGAATGGCTCAACAAATTGTGGTATATGAATATAATAGAATATTATCGTTCTAGCAGAAATAATGAGTAGATTTCAGAAAAACCTAGAATGACTTATATGAACTAATACAAAGTGAAGTGAACAGAACCAGGAAAACATTGTACAAAGAAAAAGCAATATTGTGTGATGACCAAGTATGATTGACTTAGATTTTCTCAGCAATATACAAAGATGCAAGACAATTCCAAAATATTCATGATGGAAAATGCTATCCATATCCAGAGAAAGAATCGTGGAGACCAAATGCAGATCAAAGCATACTATTTTCAACATTTTGTTTTTTGTTTCTCATGTTTTCCCTCTTTAATTCTGATTCTTTTTTCACAACATGACTAATGTGGAAACATGTTTAATATGATTATACATGAGTAATGTATATCAGATTGCTTGCTGTCTTGGGGAGGGGGAGCAGGAAAGGAGAGAGAAAAAAAGAAGGAAATCAAAATCATATAAAAGTAAATGTTGAAAATTAAAAAAAGTGCCAGTTTATAGAGTATCTGTCAAATATGTGGAATATAAAGTGTTTCATGAGGGGAGTAAATTCTAATCTTGAAAAAAAGAAAAGTACTCATCACCTAGGGATATTTTAAAAAAATGTATAGGGAACTGAAGATGTTGCTGAGGTTTGGGTGCTATTGTTAATGATTTGGGAAAACCGTATAAAACCTTTCAAAAATCTTACCCATGAATATACAAATAAGATAAACCATAAGCAGAAAGGAAGAAATGGATGTTCTGGCTTAGACTTCCTGGCACGTTTTAAAGAACATTGGGACAAGAAATATGATCACGTCTTTCAGAACCTGGCTAGCTGCCTCCTAAAACACTAGATTTGGCTTTTTCCAATTTGACTATAATATGTATCTCTAATTATACAAGCAAGCCCTTAGTGTTATTCACTGACACCATGGACTTCTGGCCAATATAGCTGCCTGAACTCCCCCAGACTTACATTAGTTAGACCATAAAAATCACACCAGGCCAAATGATCAAGAAATCCAATGAGAAACTATAGTAACTGATTTCTTCCACCCAGAAATGAAACAAAAAATCAACCAGAAGTCTAAAAGCATTGGGAAAAGGCTAGTAAAACTAATGCCATTTCAGGCCAACAAATGTGCCATCTTTTAAGATGTCTAGAGCCAGGGACAATGATCCTGAAACATGTGTAGCTTGAAAGGCTCTATATTTAGAGATTGGGAGACCAGAGGGCTCATCCAAAAATCCCTTAGGACAGGTTGAGGGGGGAGTTGGAAACCATGGAAACCACTTATAATGGTGGTCACCAGGTGGATATGGCAGCAATCAGAGAACAGGGCACCACAGGGTTCTGAGTTTACTAGCACTCTGCCTGAGATATTATAGCAAGTCTTGAAGATCCAACACTTCAAAACTCAAAGATACAGAATGTTGGGGAAGAGAAGTCTAACCCCAAAAGGTGAATGTGAACACAGGAACCCAGGCAATTTGGGAAAAAATAGAGCAACATTAATCATCTCAACAAAAAGTTCAGTAAGGGACAGAACTTGGCCCAAGGCCCCAGATAAAGAACCGAGATACTAATTATTATAAAAAAAATTGTAGATACTGAGATATCCCCAAAATTTAGTTTAGGAGACAGCAATACCCCAACAACTCCAAGTGAGAAACTCGAGGTTTAAAAAAAAAAGAATTTTCCATAAATACTATGTGGAAACCTAAAAGAAAGGAAGCAAAGAATAAAAAAAAATTAAATAAAAGTTATATACTGACACTAGAGATAAAAGAGTTGATGGCCACCAGAAACTAAGGGAATCTTTCTACCACTATACCATATACTATTTAGAATTCTTGGCCTGGAAGTAGGCTGTTACTGATAAGTTCAGTATGTTCAGACTATGCACATGGAGTTCAGTTCCAAGAATGGAGAGGAAACAATCCATCAACCCATGTCGTGAGAAGCACAAAATTGGATGCTACTTGCCAGAGATAGGAAGCTGCTTTAGCTGACTCTGTGCTCAGCATACATTATTACAGGCCAGAGAAAAACCAACGGGGATTGATTCCCCATCCCCATTAGTCCTGTGCATCTAAAATCATGGTAATTCCAAGGGAGAAGGTAATCTGAAATCTACAGGCAAGAAAACTGCTCACATAAAAAAAAGCATTTTGAAGAGGTTGGGACTTTTTAAAGGAAGTATATCATCAGGGACATTGTGATCCCATTTGAGGTTTTTTGGGCAAAAATACTAGAATGATTTGTCATTTTCTTCTCCAGTTTGGATGAGGCAAACTGGGTTAAGTGACTTGTCCAGGGTCATACAGCTAGTTTGAACTATATTTGTCTGTCTGCTGCACCATGATTTTGCCAAGATTGGCTGTAGATTGCAGCAAGATCATGGCAAGATGAGGTGATTGTGGCCATGTGGAGAGTCATCACCCTTGGAAAAAAAATCAGTTTTGGCATCTTTTAAGTCATTTTGCCATTAAGAAATTGGAACTGTATTATGAAGGACCATAATGAGCTATAAACAAATCCTGAAAAGTTAAAGGAAAGAGGCCAACTGGACAATTGATATGGGACAATAGACTATATGAAGCTCCAAGTCAAAATCTATATAGAGAGGAAGCTCAAGTTTTCTGAATTCTTGGGCACGGAGGCATTCCAGACTTGTCCAAACCTGAGAGAACATTTTGCCAAAGAGGATGAGATAAATCTAGAGGTCATACCTTTAGCAGGTATGGAAGCCCCCAGGGCACACAGACCACCTTCTGTGCTTAGCCCATTAGAGGGAGACAGAACCATTCTGTCTAGTTTATACATGAGCCTAGATGTAAGACCATAAGTTAAAGAGCTGAGGATACCAGCCTCCCTAATGAAGGGTCTATAGCTACCATCCTTAGACTGAGAGTGTAAAAGAGATATATTTACGCTCTTTTCTTCTTCAGTCTGATGAAAATATAAACCTTTCTACTTCTGCCTTTAATGTTATATTCCTGATAGATTTCTTCTAACAGATTTCTCATTCCCCTCCTACTTTATTCTCCAATCTGTCCCTAGAATGGCTCTTTCTCTGCTGTTTACAAACTCAAGTCTTCTCCATCATTCCCTCAAATGATTTTCCTTTTTTTCTCTTTTCCCTTTCTTAATCACATATTTAGAAATTAAACTTCTTGCCTTTAGTTCCTCTCCTCTCACTTCTTTAGCTCCTTGCCATTTGGATTCTGATCTTATCACTTGCCTGAAAAAAAAAAAAACTTCCTAAACTTGCCAATGATTTTTTAATTGACTAATTCAGTGGCTTCTTCTCAGTCCTTATTCTTGAGAATCAACAGCTTATGATGCTTCAAAATTTGAGGGACCAGAACATATCCTTAGATGTATCCATAATTACAAGGCAGGATATGAATTTTGATTTAGCAAAGAATACTTGAAAGATGTTACCAGATAGAGAGGAAGTCAACTAAGTAGAATAACAACATGAAAACTGTATCCAAAGAGGCCATTTCTATGCTTGTTTCTTTTTGCTCATAATTTTTTTTGGGTTTTTTCAAATAATAGCTTTTTATTTTTCAAAATACATCCAAAGATAATTTTCAACATTCATCCTTGCAAAATCTTGTGTTCCACATTTTTCTTCCTCCCTTCTTGCCCCTCTCCCTGGACAGATTCAATATGTAATTCAATATAATTAAATATGTGCAATTCTCCTAAACATATTTCCACATTTAGCATGCTGTACAAGAAAAATCATATCAAAAAAGAAAAAAAGTTCATAATTCTTTATAAAAACAAACAAGTACATACACAAGAACATAAAATAAAGATAAATCTTCATTTCTGATCCTATATGCAGGGAGAAGAGGTAAGAAGAAAGAGAAAAGGCAGGTGTCCTAAAAGTATTCCAAAATGAAATCCTGAATGCATTCTTTGAGAAAAAATTGTTTAGGATTACTCATTCATCCATTTAACCAACTGCTAAATATACATACAATGTTAGGACATGTTTCTGGGGAAAGACCACAGATGAGTCAGAATCTGAATCCAAATCCCAGCCTCATTTTAAATTCAACCAATTTAATACCTTATTAATAATATTTAATATTTATAAAATTGTTATACAATTTTTATAATACTGAATCTTTTATATATAGTATGTTAAATGCTGAGCATTAATAGTACAATAGATCTTTCAACTATATTGTGGGTTAAATCAAAATTTGTCATCTCTGACTGGATCTTAAATTATAGGTTAGGGTACTCTTAAGGGGAAATTTTTTTAATGTTTCTTCAGTTTTTGTGAATTAGTCCAGGAACCTAACCACTATGTATAATATATTGTATCTGTGGGAAAATGCTCAGAGTTCCAAACAACTGACTCGCAAACTTTTATAATATAATCCATTTTTAAGCTGGGGGATGCCTAGAGAGAACATGTAGGCAGGGCATTTCCCAGCATTTCATAAATTGGTGGTTCTGTTGCTTTATGTTTTTGATTTTATGATTGTAGGATTATAGGCCAGAACTGAAAGGGAATTCAGGAAACAGTTTCTTCAATCCACTTATTTTACAAATGATAACACTGAGGCCAAGGGAAGTTAATTAATTTTCTCAAAGCCATACAAGGCAATGGAAGTGAGATTTGGATACAGATTATTTGATTCAAGAGTCAGGGGTCCTTCCCCAGTACCACAGTACTAACATTGTGGGTATATTTAGCCATTTTCCTTGGAAAATGAGAGGATTTCTTAACCAATTTAAGTAACATTCTTTGGGTCGTACTGTGCATGATCTTGAATAAGTCAATATCTCTTGAGACTTAGTTTCCCCATCAGCTCTAAATCTGTGATTAAATCTGCTTTTGGTTGGCTTTGATCCAGAATGTTGAACATTTTGAGGTTTCAGTTTAGTATTTCCTAGCATTTGGCTGAAGCATTTCAAATCATTGTGCAGATTGTCTTTATTTTATTTATTATTATTATTATATTTATATTATATCTCTTTATTATGTCTTAAAATTTAGTTCTAAAATAAAGAAGTTGTGTAACTAGGTCTGGATAACCTGAGTTTGCTATTTTGTTTTGACAGTTAATGGAAGTGTTAGGGTTAATTATTAGACTTGGAATTTTTTGATGTAGGGCAGAGGTATCAATGTCTTAACCCTTCTGAGTGCTTCTTAATAAGATTAAAATGTAATTGGGAAATATTTAACAAAATAAGCAAAAATACAATAAAATATAGATAATGTTAGTATGTAATTTTCTAAGTTGGAGTTTTACTCCACTGATGTAAAGAGCTCCCTGTAATGAACTTCATCAATGAATGTGAGTTTATCCTTTCTCTTAGGGAAAATAGTTATTTTAAATTATCTAGCTCCTTTTTACTGGATCAAATGGATATAGTGAAAGACTTCAATTACTGCATTCCTTTTCCTCTTACTTTCTGTGGATATGTGATGTCAGCTCCCCTACACAATTCCAACTGTATGGGAGAATTTTTTGTTGTTATTGTTCAGTCACGTCCAACTCTTCATGATCTTATTTGGGGTTTCCTTGGCAAAGATACTGAAATGGTTTGACATTTTGTTTTCCAACTCATTTTACAGATGAAGAAACTGAGGTAAGCAGGATTAAGTGACTTGCCTATGATCACACAGAGTAGAAATCAAAGCATGTTTTAGTTTAATTAAAGAATGCGCTCATTTTACCAAGGAAAACTGCTAAATATACATACAATGTTAGTACCATGTTACTGGGGAAAAACCACGGATGAGTCAGAATCTGGATCCAAATCCCAGCCCTATTTTAGATTATTTTACCTTTATGGCCTTGAAAAAGTTAGTTAACTTCCCTTGGCCTCAGCTTTATACTTTGTAAAATAAAATGAAATTCATTCAAGTGAATCTAAGGCAAAATTTGAACTCAAGGAGATGAATCTTCCTGACTCCAGACCCAGCATTCTATTCACTATACCACTTAGTTGGGAGAATGCTGGTTATTAATTAGGTCTGTGGCAGCTTGGCTGGTCCTTCTTTACTGGGAGAAGAAGCACTTAAGCTGAAAGCCTAAAACTGAAGAAGAAAAAAAAAAGGAAATCAAAATGCAGCCAAACTTTTTCATTCACTTATAAATCATGTCCCTTTCCTTGATTTCAGAAACAGGTAGGTGATCATAAAATGCCTTTATATTTTGATTTATATTTCTCAGAAACATGCAAAATTGCTAGAAGAAAGAGATGTCTAGATTTCTAGCTATCAATAAGTTTCTGCCACTGATGAATTTTTTTCACTGTTTTTTAGTAAATGGGAATGAAAATATTAAATTAATGAAGATAAACCAGGATCCCAATGTTCATACAGTTGTTGCTGATCTTCTATTTAGTAGTGAAAATATCAAAGATAAAAAGGGGGAAAATAGATGAACTATCTGATGCTGCTTTTATGAATCTAAGCATAGAAAATGACATTGTGAAGGTTTGTTAAGCCATTTATGATGTCAAATCTATTTCAGGAAGATGGTAAGTTACCAGAAGAGGACAGTTGATTTATAATAGGATAAAATTACTTCTGAAGGATAAAATTAGGACACAGGAATAATTCTAGATTTAATTCACCATATTATATATCTTACATCAAACATTAATAAGTGATATTCCTAGAAATCTGTAATCATTCTTATGTAAATAGTATGACAAGTGAAAACCATTAGGAGAATTTTTAAGATGCTTAGGTTTAGGAACACATCAGTGTGTTATAGGGGAAAGAATTCTAATGGAAAATTATAATTTATTAATCCTCTGTAAACTAGGAAAATAAGAATGAGTATCCAACTATATTTCTCTTCTTTTGAGTAATAGAACATTGAATCAGTGGCAGGATTCACTCTGACTAATGTGAGAGCAAATTTATCCAATAATAAATACTCAGGTATATTGCCCTCCAGAATATCATCTTCCAGGCCCTTTGATACTTTGAAGTGGAAGTTGCTAGGTCCTGGGTAATCCTGATTGTGGCTCTTCAATATTTGAATTGTTTTTTTCTGGCTGCTTGCAGTATTTTCTCCTTGATCTGATAATTCTGGAATTTAGCTACAATATTCCTTGTAGTTTTCATTTTGGAATTTCTTTCAGAAAGTTATTGGTGGATTCTTTCAATGACTATTTTACCCTCTGGTTCTAGAATATCAGGGCAGTTCTTCTTGATGATTTCTTAAAATATGTTGTCTAGACTATTTTTATTTTCATCATGGTTTTCAGGGAGTCGAAAAATTCTTAGATTATCTCTCCTGGATCTATTTTCCAGTTCAGTTGTTTTTTCTGTGAAGTATTTTACACCTCTATTTTTCATTTTTTTTGTTTGATTAATTCTTGATGTCTCATTGAATCATTTGCTTCCATTTGTTCAGTTCTAGTTTTAAGTGAATTATTCTCTTCAGTTAGCTTTTTTAAAATCTCCTTTTGCATTTGGCCAATTGAATTTTTAAATAAGTTGTTTTGTTCATTGGATTTTTTTCCATTTCAGAAATTCTATTTTTCAAGGAGTCGATTTTATTTTCCATTTCAACAAAACTATTAAGGAGTCATTTTCTTCAGATATATTCTGTGTTTCCTTTTCCAGAGCTCTCATTTCCTTTTCCCATTTTTTTTTCTAACTCTCTTTTAAGATCCTTTTTGAATTCTTTCAAGAGGACCTTGTGAAATGGAGACCAATTTATATCACTCTTTGAAGTTTCATCTGGAGATGTTTTGCCTTTGGTATCTTCAGGGTTTGAGGTCTATTCTTCTTTGTCTCCATAAAAGCCATCCATAGCCAGAACTTTTTTTTTTTTTTTTTGCTTTTTTGATCTTTTTTTTAAATTTTTATTTATTTATTCTTATTTTATTTTTTTATTAAAACTTTTTATTTGCAAAACATATGTATGGGTAATTCTTTAACATTGACCCTTACAAAGCTTTCTGTTACACATTTTTCCCCACTAGCCCCCCCATCCCAGATGGCAGGAAATCCACTATATGTTAATTATGTTAAAATACTTGACAAGTCAAATATATGTATACATATTTCCACACTTATCATTGTTGTGCAAGAAAAATTATATCTACAAAAAAAAAAACCTGAGAAAGGAAACACAATGCAAGCAAACATCAACAGAGAGCATGGAAATGTTATGTTGTGGTCCACATTTCATATCCCTTGCTCTGGGTGTATATGGCCTTCACTGAATAATTGGAACTTTTTTGAAGCATTTCATTGTTGAAGAAAGCCATGTCCAGTTTTTGATCATTTTTAAAGGTTAAGGTCTGCTCTTAGGGCAAAGGGGAGATTTTCACAAATTTGTTCTACAGGTGACAGCAGCTTCACTCTGCTGGGGCTGGTGCTGCTGGCTTCCTTCCCATGCTAGGTGGCTGTGACTATTTGTCTTCTGTAGTTGAGTTGGAGGTCTCTCAGCTAATCTGTTGATCCATTGGCTTCTGAACCAGGATAGACTACCAAAAGTTGCTATATTTGGGTTACAAACCTCCTGGTAGATTCCCCTGGTACCTAGAGATCACTTTGCCTTGGGTCCCTGAGCAGTGCCTGCACTTGGCCACCTTTCCCACATCCAATTGAAACAGACCTTTCCTGAGTTCTTCCAAATTGCCTTCTGCTAGAAATTTTTTACACTACATATATTTGTGGATTCTCTTACTCCAAATTTGTTCATAAGCTTGATCTGGTATTGATCTGAGGGAAGCCAGGAAGAGCTCAAAGACCTGTCTGCTCTCCACTATCTTGGCTCTGCTCCAATACTCAGGTATATTGGACCATCAAGTGTATAAGGCAATAAAAGGGTTCACTGCCTCTGGTCTTGAAGCAATTTAAAAAGATGTTTTCACTAGACTTATCTGAACCAAAGCAATGTAAAATGAGCAGAACCAGGAGAACATTGTACAAAGTAGCAATAAGTGTGATGTTCATCTATGATAGCTCTTCTCAGCAAGGTGATGATCTGAGACAATTCTAGAAGACTCATGATGGAAAATGCTATCCACATCTACAAAAAAGAACTAAAGGAGTCTAAATGCAGATCAGGGTATACAATTTCACTTTGTTTATATTTTTTTGTAGTTTTTTTTCCCTTTTGTTCTGTTTCTTCTTTGACAACATGACTAATGTGGAAATATGTTTTACATGATTTCCCATATATAATCTATATTAAATTGTTTACTATGTTAGGGAAGAGGGAGAAAAGGAGAAAATTTGAAACTCAAAATTATATTTTTAAAAATGAATGTAATTGGGGAAAAAACATTTATAGAAAAAAAGTTATTACTTTATAATTTGCCATAAATTGTTCTTGTAGTTGGCCAGTGGAAGGATCATTAACATTTGTGACTAGATTCTTCTTCAGTTCCCAACCCACTGGGTCACATTTATGAACTCTGGAGTCAGAGGTCAAGAGGAGGCAAATGAAAAGGTCTTGAGGCTAACATGAAGGTTGAGATCACCATGGTATATGACAAAGTAAGGGTGGAGCCCTAGGTGGGAGTAGTCCTGGGAACCATTACAGCCTGTGACAAATGGAAAGGGCATTGAAATTGGAGTCACAAAGCTTGAGTCCAAATCCTAGCTCTGATATTTACTACCTATGTGACCTTGAACAAATTATTTAGTGTCAATTTCCTCATTTGCAAAAAGTAAAGGGGTTGTACTAATACTTAGAATTTATATAGCATTTTAAGTTTTTGTGAGTAAGTTTTCAGAACTATAAGTCCTCCTCTCCCCTTTAATGTCTCTGTGACTATTCTTCCTCTATACCTCATTTGTATAACATGATTACTATTTTTACCTTACCTTTGCCAGTCTTTCTTTTGAGCTACCCTATTGTTGATGTGAATCTTAAATATATAGTATAGATTTCCCATATTAAAAAAAGCATAAAGAATTTGTCCATGTTTAAACAGTTAGTCTATGTTCAGTTCCTTAAAACTGATCTTTGATATTGGCTTTTATATGTTAAATTTCCTGTTAAGTTCAGCGTTAATTCATAGAAAGTCCTGAAAATCTGCAAGTTCACTGAAGATCCATTTTTTCTCATTCAAAATTATAGAAAATTTGTTGGTAAATATGATCTCAGGATCTTTGGTCTTTCATCATAGCTGTTGATAAGTCTTGTACAATTCTAACTGTAGCGCTAATGTATTTGAATTTTTTTCTTGTTTATTGCAAATTTTCTCTTTAATCTGAGGATTTTAAAATTTGGCAATAATATTCCTATGTGTTTTCCACAAAGGGTCTTTTTGAGGTGGTGATCAGTGGATTTTTTCTATTTCTTCTTTCCCCTCATGTTGTATTATTCCACGACAATTTTTCTTGGATTATTTCCTACATTATTGTGTCAAGATTCTCTTTTCTGGCAGTCCAATTATTCTTATGTTTTCTTTTCTTGATCTATTCTCCAAATTTGTCATTTTTTTTATGTTTCACATTCTGTCCTATTTTCTTTCTTTATAATCTGTTCCGTTATTCTTGGTCTCTCATAGCTTTACTGGCTTCCCCTTGTCCCATTCTAATTTTCAAAGATTTATTTTCATCTTTGAGATTATGTGCCTCCTTTTCTAATTGGTTAACTTTTTTTTCATAATCTTCTTGTTTTTCTTTTTTTCCCTTAGTTTTTCCTCAATGTCTCTCATTTGATTTTTGAATTCTTTTTTGGGTTCTTCTATAAAATTTCTTGGCAGAGAGCCTTTTTATATTACTCTTTGGGTTAGAAGTTTTTTTTTTTTTAAACTAAAATATCCTCCTTTGAAGATGGACCCCGGACTTCCTTGTTTTCATAATATGTTTCAATGATGGGGTTCTTTTTTCTTTGCTGGTCAAAGAAATTTTTTTTTAATAATAAGAGGTATTAGTGTAAGCATTTCTAATAGTGGAGTTGAGGGGGATGGTACCTCAAGCTTCCCTTTAGCTGTCCCTCTGACCAGGAACCCCAAACTAAGAGCTCCATCCTTTCACAAGTGCCCACAGCCAGCAGCTCCCCTGTCCTGCTGCTTCTGTACTCACCAAGTTCTGGTTCCTTCTCTCCCAGGACCTCATTTCAGCAGCACAGCTGGACCTGGTGTTCCCAATCACCCCAGATTCACTTCATCTTCTCCGACTCAAATCCCAACTAGACAAACAGTCCAGGTGAAAGTCTCTGTGGTTCCTGCAGAAGCCCCAGCCAAACCCAGCTAGCTCCAAGGGTCCCCACTAGATGTTTCTTCAGAGTTGGTCCAGAGGTGTTTGCACTTGTCCAGCTCCAGGTCTGTGACCCTAAAAACAAAAGATACTTTTCAGATTTAATTCAGCTCTGTCTTCTCTCCTTTCTGAAAAGTTTGGATCTTGGAGTGCAGGACAGAGAAAAAGAGAAAGTAGAAATATAATCTCTCATCCTGGGTGATTGCTTCTCCAGCTGATGGTGGTCTGCAGCCATAGTGAGTCAGTTTATGAATCTTCTGGGGAAACTGAAAACTTTATTTCCTACCATCTCAATTTGTTTCATTCCAGGGCTCAAGGACAAGTTCTGTGGATACAAAGTTTGATGCTTAGAGAGACTGTTATTCCGTTCAGTAGTTTGTTGTTATTCAGTCATAGTCAACTTTTCATTATCCCATTTTGGGTTTTGTTGGCAGAGATACTGCAGTAGTTTGCTGTTTTCTTTTCCAGCTCATTTTACAGATGAGGAAACTGAGGCAAACAGGGTTAAGTGATTTGCCTAGGATCATAGAGCTAGTGGTGTCTGAGTCTAGATTTGAATTCAAGAAGATGAATCTACCTGATTTCAGATGGCAGTGAACAATCCCAGTTGCCCCCCAATTCAGGAATAGAAGTTTATTAAACACCTACTATTTAGGTGTTTATAGTATCATAGAATTAGAACTGGACCTGGGCGGGGGTGGAGAGTAGGATTCTCATAATATAATATAATGGAAAGAACACTTGTTCTGAGGTCAGAGGACCTGAATTCAAATCCTGCCTCTGAGTAATTGAGCAATTTCCTGCTACAGGTTTTAGTTTTTTCCTTTATAAAATGAGGAAACTGGATTAGATGATCTCTAAGTCTTTTTTCAACTTTATTCCTATGAGCCTATGATTCTAACATTTCTCCCCTACACCATGCTTTAAACTAACCTTGTCATTCCTTCCACATCACAGGGTTTGAGGGATATGGCACTCCTACATTCTGGAAAATCCACATAAAATTTTTTGGCCTTTCCTTTGTACCAGAGAAAAAGTCTGAATTATTATGGTATTAAAATGATAAATTATGTTGATATTATACAATACTATAATATATTTTATGCATTTTTGAGTTTCTAAACTTTTTCCGTGTGGTCTGTTGGCCTTCATGTGTTATTTGTGGCTTTTGCAAAACTCCCCAAAAATTCCCATTTAATTTCTTATGCTAACTTTCAAAATATATCAAGAACCATGATAGGGATAAATGCATAATAAATATACAAGAAGCTAGATAGCACAGAGGATAAAGTACTAGGACTTGAGTTCAAATTTGATCTCAGATCCTTACTAGCTGTGCGGCCCTGGGCAAGTTACTTAACCCCAATTTCCTTCTCAAAATAAAACAAACTACAAAACAAACAAATATACCAAAAAGGTACAAAACAAACCATTATCTAAGACCTAAAATAGACAGGGTAATCTAATATACCAACAAGTTCCATGCAGAAGAAAAAGAAATATCTAAGGGCAATGATGAGGGAGTGGAAGGATGATGATAATGTAATTGAGAGCCAGTAGGGTGCCTGATTAGATAGTGGTATGCTGGAATCCACTTAGGGGAGCCTGATTGATAAATTTTTTTTGTGTGAGCATTTACACCTTGGAAAACAGCAAACACTACAAATCAAGGCTTGATTTTATTATTTTGTTGTCTAGAATTAAGAAAGTGGTGAAGAAAATATTAATGCATTGAATTGTTTTGTTGGTAGCCTAGAATTAAGAAAGAGATGGAGAAAATGTTAATGCATTGAATTGTTATGTTGATAGTCTAGAATTAAGAAAGAGATGGAGAAAATATTAATGCATTGAATTGTTTTGTTGGTAGTCTAGAATTAAGAAAGTGACAGAGAAAATGTTAATAATGCAGATTAAATTTAAAAATGTGTTTTGGGTACATTCCCCTCACTTCACCCCTCAGAGCTGGTTGTTAACCATTTAACAACACACCCTTAATAACAACCACTTTTGTTTGCTTGTGTATTGCTGATATGATCTTGCACCAGGGTGTGGGGACAGGATGAGGTGAGGAATATGTTGGTATATCTCATCCTACATATACTAAACATTACTTTTAATTATTGTGAAACCTGGAGTTCATAAAACAACTCCTCCCTGGTGTATAATCTGAGCCATGAACCAGCTTTTCAAGAAGAAGTATCCCAGCATCCTTTGACTTCAGGGTGTGTCCATTAGCTCCACTTGGTGTCTGAGGAAGGAGCTAAGGGCAGTCCAACAGAAGGACCCATGGTCTGAAAGATAGTCTGGGAGAAGAGTTCATGCTGGAAGCAGTGCTAAGAAAAATCAGGCTTAGAGAGGGAAGTCATGGACTCCTTGGTCTTTATGGCCCTTAGGGTTTCAGATCATAGGGCCCCATGCCAGTGTGAAGCAGCAATTTCACCACCAAAAGCAGATCCAAACATAACAACCCAGCTGGGGAAATTTGCCCTAGGCAGATAAACCAGAAATGGAAAAACAAAACAAAATAAAAACTAATCCAAATAGGGTATAGGTGAGAGGGACAGAGAAAGACAGAGAGAGAGATACAGAAACTGAGAAACAGAGAGAGACAGAGACTGAGGGATAGAGAAAAACAGAAACAGGGAGAAAGAAAGACAGAGAGAGAGAGGCAGAGAGACAGAGAAAGAGAGAGAGAGACAGAGGGAGAAAGAAAGAGAGAGACAGAGAGACAGAGAGACAAAGAAAGAGACAGAGACACATAGAGAGACAAAGAGACAGAAACAGAGAGAGACAGAGAGGAACAGAGAGCGACACACACAGAGAGACAGACTGAGGGAATAGAGAAATACAGAAACAGGGAGAAAGAAAGACAGAGAGACAGACAGAGAGAGAGAGACAGAGACAGAAAGACAGAGACAGAGAGACAAAGAAAGAGACAGAGAGAGACAGTGGACAGAGAGACACACAGAGAGAGACAGAGAGACAGACAGCAGACAAAGAGAAGAGAGAGTGCAATTCGCTCCAATGGCCTAAGATATCAAAACCTCAAAAACATTAGCTTGATTTTTTGGGGGAGATAAGGATTGTAGTCCTAGTTCCACCACTTGTTCTAAAATCTTGAAGTCATTTCCCTACTCCTGGCTTTAATTTTCCTATCAGTAAAATGAGGTTGTTGGGCTATATAATCTCTAAGGACTCTCCAAATTCTAACAGAGTAGAAATCTGTGAGGGTGATGGAGCTATGGACTTTAGATCAAGAGAGAAAAGGGAGTCAAATTGAATAGGACATTTCCCAAGGGTGAAAGTAGTGTAGGTTTCCTAGTTTTAAGACCAGTGAGTATAATGTTTGGAATCCCATGACATGGTCAAAACTAAAGGGACGTGAGGAAAGAGCTATAGTTATTCCTTCTACATCATGGAGGTTAAGGGTGGGGTATGCTTATTATTTGGAAAAACCATATAAAACTTTTTGACCCTCCCTCTATACCAGAGAAGTCTCAATATTTCCTTTTATGGGATGTTTACAGAATCTTATTGTAAAATTCGGGTTGATATTCTAATACATTTTATGCATTTCTGAGTTTCTAAACTTTTTCTGTGGCATCTGTGGCTTCCAGAAAATTCCCTAAAAATTCCCATCTAATTTCTTATGCTGACCTGAAATATATAAAAATTAAGATAGGGTAAATTGTGATGTGGAAGGTTTAACAGTATGTATTCAAGACCCTAGGTTTTCATATCAGAAGATAAAAGGTTGAAAAATGGATTGGAGAAGCCTAAAAACATCAAAAGATGCAATACCCAATGAATTCCCCATTTTTAGAAAAAAAAATTGAATTAACAGCCAGGATACATAGATAAATAAACCAGGAATGAAGAAAGACTCTGGAAAAAGCAAAACCTAGTTCCCTTTAACTATTGCTTATACAAAATAACTCAGGATTAACCCTTAATAGTGTGTATGCTATTCCCAATTTGAGCCAATTCTTATGAGATTAAAGTTCACTCACCTTTCTGCTCCCCTTTTCCTCCATTGTAAAAGCTTTACCTCTTTTATGAAATAAATACATTATTCTTTATCTCCTTTACTTTTCTCCCACTTATATTCCTTTCCTACCCCTTAATTTTACTTTTTAAGACACCATCCCTTCATATTCAACTCACACCTGTGCCTGTCCATATATATTCCTTTTAACTATCCAACTAATGAGAAAATTCTTGAGTTAAAAGTGTCATCTTCCCATATGTTAAGTCCCTTTTGATTTCTCTCTCCAGTTTACCTTTTAATACTTCTCTTGAGTCTTGTATTTGAAAGCCAAATTTTCAGACATGGTCTTTTCATCAAGAATTCTTGAAAATCCTCCATTTTTATTGCATGTACACTTTTTCCTCTGAAGGATTATACTCAGTTTTACTTGGCTAGGTGATTCTTGGTTGTAATCCTATCGCCTTTGCCTTCTGGAATATCGTATTTCAAGCCCTTTGATCCTTTCATATAGAAGATACTAAATCACCTTGACTTGAGAGTCCTAGAATTTGGGGATCTCAGGAAGTGAATAGTGGATTCTTTCAATTTCTCTTTTACCTTCTGCTTCTAGAATTTCAAGGAAGTTTTTCTTGATAATTTCTTGAAAGATTTTTAGGCTCTTTTTTTGATCATGACTTTCAGGTAGTCTGATAATTTTAAAATTATCTCTGCTGGATCTATTTTCCAGATCAGTTGTTTTTCCAATGAGATATTTAACATTGCCTTCTATTTTTTTCATTCTTTCGATTTCGTTTTATTGTTGATTGTTATTTTGTTTTATTGTTTCTCAATTTTTTTCACAAAGTAATTAGCTTTCATTTATTCAATTTTAATTTTTAAATTGTTCAATTTTAATTTTTAAGGAATTATTTTCTTCAGTGAGTTTCTGTACCTCCTTTTACATTTGGCCAATTCTACTTTTTTTTTTTTTTTGCTTTTTGCTGAGGCAATTGAGGTTAAGTGACTTGCCCGGGGTCACACAGCTAGGGAATGTTAAGTGTCTGAGACCAGATTTGAACCCAGGTCGTCCTGACTTCAGGGCTGGTGCTCTATCCACTGCGCCACCTAGCTGCCCCTCAATTCTACTTTTTAAGGAGTATTTTCTCAGTGAATTTTTGTGCCACTCTTTCCATTTAGCCAATTCTTTTTAAGGCATTCTTCTCCTCGTGGGCTTTTTATACCATTTGATCTAGTTGGCTTTTTAAGGTGTTATTTTCTTCAGTCTTTTTTTTCTCCTTTACTAAATTGTTGATTTGTTTTTCATTATTTTCTTGCATCACTCTCATTTCTCTTCCCAATTTTTCTTCTACTTCTTCTACTTGATTTTCAAAATCCTTTTTGAGCTCTTTCATGGCCGGAGACCAATTTTTATTTTTTCTTGGAGGCTTTGGATGTAGGAATGTTGACTTTGTTATCTTCTTCTGAGTGTGTTTTTTGATAATTTTTTTGTCATAGTAACTTTCTGTGGTCAGAATTTTTTTCTGTTGTTCCCTTGTTTTCCCAACCTATTATTTGACTTTTAACTGCTTGTTAAAGTGGAATTATGCTTCCAGGGAAGAGGATGCATTGTCCTGAACTTTGTGCAACTTCTTTTCAAGGATACTTCTAAGGACCTGTAAGTTTTCAGTTCTTCCAAGGTGATAATGATCTAAGGAGAAGTGTCCACTACTCTTCTGGCTTGTGCTCTGGTCTGTGAATAACCACAAGCACTCTTTTCTGCACTGGAACTATGAGGAGAGTCATGGCTCTACTGTGGCCACAAGCTCTGATGCTAGTGCCCTTCTTCAACCCAGGACTATGACCTGGATCTAAATACAGGCAAAGCAACAGGGTCCTGCCTCAGAACCAGCAAAGAGACAGACCCCCTATAATCTCCTGATTTGTTGTTTGAATTGGTCTTATGATCTGTGAGCTGAGAGCTCAGGAAGCAGCCTTTGCCACTGCTAATTCAGTGGCTCCCAAAGCCTACTCCTGGTTTGTTGGACCCAGGTCTGTGCTGGCTCGGTCTGTGCTGGACTGTGCTCCATTTCCATCCGTTGTGACAGCTCCTTATTTGTAAAATGAACAGGAGAAAGAAATGACTAACTACTCCATTAGTTTTGCTGAGAAAACCCCAAATAGAGTTACAGAGTCAAACATAATTAAAACAACAACTAATGTGCATGTATACATACATATATATATGTTTGTGTGAATTTAGATGTATATAAATATATACACACAAAAACATATCTACATATACATATTTATATTATATGACTTTTATATATTTACTATATATAATCCATATTTATAGTTAGAGACAACTATATTAAAATTCTTGATTTTCTTTATAATTCTGTCTTTTATTTTATGCATTTAAATACATCATTCTGAGAAAGGGTTCATAAATTCTCTCAGACTGCCAAAGGGATCCATAATTCAAAAAAAGGTTAAGAACCCTTGAGTGAGAAGAATGTAATCAACTGAGACCATCCTACAGACTTAGGAGGTAAAGGAAATATCTTCTAAAGTATTAGAAAAGGCTGAATGATCTGAGCCATGACTCAGCATTGAGATAAAGAAGAGGTTTCTCTTTATATTGGTGTTAGGTGAAGGTAATATAAGGTCTGGACTCCAGAGTCTGGGAGGGAGGCCTTTCATTTCCTATGAAATTAAGATTGCCTTAGTGATTATGCTTTTAAAAGACTCAGTCTGGATTTTGAGAGCTTTAATTTAAAGTCAATATAACTTGTATGATATTGCTTGCTGTCTTGGGATGAGGGGAGGGAAGGGAGAAATTTTTTTTTTTTTACATAAAAGATTGTTGAAATGAATGTTGAAATGAGGTAATTCAAGGCAATTCCAATAGGCTTGTAATGGAAAGTGCTATTAACATCCAGAAGTATGGAGATTGTGGATTGAAAAATATTATTTTCATCTTTTTTGTTGTTGTTTGCTTGCTTTTTTCTCTTTTGATCTGATCTTTTTTTTTTTTGCATAGCATGATGAATATGGAAATATTTTTAGAAGAACTGCACATGTTTAACCTATAGTGGATTACTTGTTGTATTGGGGAGGGCCGGGAGAGGAAAGGGAAAAAAATTTGGAACACAAGATTCTGCAAAGGTGAATGTTGAAAACTATTTTTGCATGTATTTGGAAAAAATAAAATATTATTAAAAGGAATATTGAAAATTATCTTTACACATAATTGGAAAAAAATAAAATATTATTAAGTAAAGTCAAGTCATACTGCAGCAAAAGATTCTTCCTATCAGAATAGAGCAGCCACGTTCAAGATATATAAGAATTCTGAAACACCTTTAACCAGGTAAGTGAAAGAATAAGAGTTTACTCTTTAAAGAATGAAAGCATTCCTCTCACTCAGTCTACTCTCTCTCCTTCCCCTGTGTGCAATGATATGAAGTAGTAGGACAGATTTTCAGCAAAAGGTTACCACACTTAAAATCTATGTGAGAGGGAGGTCAGGACCAATGATGGAGATAGTAGGTGTCTTGCCTGGTTCACTCACTCTGCTCCATGTTAGGTTAGTTATGGCCACAAATGAGGTGTCTGTAACAGCAAAATGACAAACAGGATCAAGCTAAAGACTGAGCCAAGATCCGAAGTTATGCAGATTCCCATATCATGAGTCCTGGATCTTTTGTGCTTCCAGAGTTTCAGCATTGGCACCTAATGGCTAGTCCTATTGGAAATATGAGTTGGACATGCTTTGAGAATTGTACTTCACTCCATCTGATCATCAGATATTTATATAGCATCTTGAGGATATATAAAGTACTTTACTTGTATTAATTCAATTGATCCTAATAACAACATTTGAGATAATTGCTATTATTATCTCCATTTTGCAGATAAGGAAACTGAGGCAGACAGGTCTTAAAAGATTTGTCAGGAGTTACACAGTTAATAAATGGGCAGGATTCAAACTCAGTTCTTTATTCTTAATCCCATGTTCCACTTAGTACCTACTAAAGAATGAAGCTTGTACATTTCTCT
>JAJPUD010002316.1:167092-200431 GCA_023553655.1 Myrmecobius fasciatus | reverse complement strand
ATGTTCCACTTAGTACCTACTAAAGAATGAAGCTTGTACATTTCTCTGGATCTACAGGGTCCAGAGGAACCCTTTCTTAGGGGCTTTTGAGAATAAGGAAAATAGTAACCAATGGGTAGATATTTTATGACTTATCATGCATTGTATATTAGTTATTATGAATTATTTATTTGATTATTGGTACTACTCTATGAGTAAAAACAGCTGTAAGCAGCATACAAATGTAAGAGGAGGTAAACTGACCCAAGTAAGTCATTCCTACTCCCCTTAAAATAGGTGCCAGGATTCCTTAACCAAGGGGAAAGCAATTTTCTATTGAAGCAATCATAAATGTTAGACTAAGTGTCAAATGTCTTTTATCAATTACTTATCTTTGAAAACTATTGCATGCTATTGTGACATAACACAAAAAGTATATTAGATTGGTTAAGGAAATTGGTCATGCTCTGCAAGGCTTTTATCAAATCAGAGAGCTAGTTTAAAATGACAAATTTGAATACTTAATATCTTAGTGATGGAAATGTCCAGATAGGCCTTTGAGAAGGAATTGCTAAGAGTCAAGATAAATAAGAGGAACATTTTTGACTAGCTCATCCAGCATTCTCCTCAATGACAGAAAATGCATTAGTGTGTTATCCTAGGAGATATTTGAACTAGGTTGGGTGCAGAATGGGTGTTATCTGTCAGTTCTTTTGACCGTTACTCAGTTCTGGGTTATAGATTCAGAATAGAGAGTAGTGGTGAAGATCAAGCAGGACTCTGGCTGATTACTGGGCACAGAATAAGTTCTGGAAACATACTGTATGACTGTGATCCCAAAATGAGAGTGGGAAACTCAGTTCCACCTTTTAATTCTGCCCATGAGCCTGGAGTGGAATAACCAGGAAAGGAGTTTCTGACCAAAGAGGAGAGAGCAGTTTAGTTACTCTGAACTGACTGAACTTCCCTGCAGGCTAACACCAGCAATAATCTACTGAAACTCAATGATGCATAAATCAACAGTCCTAAACCTGAGTCAGGAAAATGGAGAACTTAGATCAGTGAAGAGACCTTTCCCTAGATGGCACTCCTTTTGGACTACTAAAAACAAGTAGACCACCAGATTGAGATGTGAAAGCAGCAGCAGGACATAAAAGTCAGGAAATAGGCTGGCAGAATGAATAAATTTTAAAAAAGAATCTGATCATAAGGATCTAATTTTGATGACAGGGTATCTTAAAATAAACACAGAAGACAATGACTTGAAAACACCTACAAGTAAAGGCTTAAAAAAAATGCAGCTTGGGCAACAATCCAAAAATTATTCGTAGAAGAATTAAAGAATTGTTTATTTTTAAAAATGAACTAAATGATTTAAAAATAAATAAATGAGACTTATGGAACAAGGATATGAAAATTAGAAAATGAGGTACAAAATCTTCCTGAAGAAAATAACTCCTTGAAATTTAGAATTGGCCAAATGGAAACTAATCACTCCAAGAGACATCAAGAAATAATAAAGCAAAGTCAAAAGATTTTTTAAAATAGAAGAAAATATTAATATTTTATAGGAAAAACAATTTATTTGAGGAGGCAAGTAGAGTGCTTTGGGTTTGGTCTTCTTCATCACATTTCTGTACAACCTGACCCCCTCATCCCCACTCTAACTCTTGCCAGAGAAAGACCTTTGGAGAACCAAAGATTCTTTTATTTTTAGTTAGTTATAACAATATCTCTGGGATATTGGAAAAGAAGCTGGAAATAGTGTCTGTATTAGGACCCAAGGATAGACTGGACATGATGAAAAAAGGCAGATTCAAAGTTCTACCAGCAATCCAACAGAAAAGCTCTACCATACCTAAGGGAACATCTCACAAAGGGGACAAAAAGACCTTCAGTAACCAGAATCTGTAAATTACTTTCTTTTGTCACAAATGCTTGAACCCACTTTCCCTAAGATACAATATAAACTTCTGGTAGAGTATGAGACTGACTTTGAGGATCTGGATATTTTTTATTAACCATACTGATTTAGTAAATTCTTATTTCTAAAAGCACTCTGAATAAATAGTATCAATTGGTAATCATTGGGGATAGGGGGTTAGAGAGAGATACTCCTGGGAGAGACAAACATCCCACACACTTTCAGGGTTATTTCTGAGAAGACAGTAAGCTTCTCATGCTCTGGGGACCTAACCTGCTAGTTCAAGTAGGTTTTGGGAAGGAAAGTATAAGCATTTATATCGTATATGTATTAGACACTGTGCTAAGCCCTTTACACATATTATCTCATTGGATCCTCACAATAACTCTTCAAAGTAGATAATGTTATCCTCATTTTACAGTTGGGGAAACTGAGGCAAACTGAGCTTCACAGAATAAGTCCAAGCTCCATCTAGTTGCCAAGAGGATATTAAAAGAGTTGCCCCAGAGCATGTACAACACCAGCATACTTATTTACTTTTGCATAAAAGATCACTTATGGAAAAGAGATTTAGAATCAGAAGACCTGACAAGTTCTACTTTTAGACTATCTATATGATCTTGGGCCAATTACTTAATCTCTCTGATTCTAGCTTCCTCATCTGCAAAGTGACAGAGTTGGATGGTCTCAGAAATGCCTTCCAATTTTAGATCTTTGAACCTAGTGCTCATTGAAATAAAGCAAATTCAATAAAGGGGATAAGGTTTCAATAGTAGGTTGGGCTCAGAGCCAAGTACCAATTGGAGAGACCAACAAATCAACATATTCTTTAACAATGGAGCCATTGCTGATCTAGAGAGAAGGGAAGTTCATCAGTAAAAAAGTCATCAGTTTTCCTTGAGCCATAGAAAGCACTGTAATTACTCAGCCCTTTTGCCATCATGATGAGCTTGGGACTGACTCCCTGGGCAGAGAATATGAATGCCACCTGGTGGTTAAATATATAACATATTTATACAATATGATACAATATGTACAATAATACAATAAATATACAGGGGTTAAATATAATAAAAATACAATATTTATATTTATATGATATAATACAATATGTCCAATAATGCAATAAATATACAGGGGTTACAATATAATATAAAAACTCTATGAGGCAAATGTATATACAAAGTCTCTCCTCCTTTAAAAATTTAAAAACCACTAGAGCTGTTGTGAGGATCAAATAGGATAATACGTGAAAAGGGCTTAGCAAAGTACCTGATACATATACTATAAAAATGTTTATTCTCTCCTTCCCAAATAAAACTTCTGATTTCTTTGGTCTCATACTTGATTTTCTAATATTTTGACTCCTGTAGCCAATGATAAAATGAAGGCAAGATGGAAGAATGAGAAGAAAGGAACAAATGAAGGACAGTTGCAGAGAAAAGCTTGTTACCAATCAAAACTACCTCCAGATAGTTTGAGTCCCTGCAGGACAGTAATTTTTTACTTGTGGTCCATAGAAAGTTTGTGGCTAGATTTCAAAGGGTTCATGAACTTGTTTGTTTGTTTATTTATTTATTCTTTTAGTATTTAGATAACTGTATTTTAATAAAATTTTTTGTGGTAATTTCATGTATTTTATTTCATGCATTAAAAATTTTGATTCTTAGAAGGGATTCATAGGCTTCCCCAGAATGTCAATGGGATCCATGATAAAAAGGAAAATTGAGAAGTCCAGTTCTAGGGAATTACCCCATTTTTATCAATCTTAATGTCTACTAGTCTAAGCTTCTTAAACTTTTTCCACTTGCCATCCCTTTTTGCCCAAGAAATTTTACATGATCCTGGGTGTATGAGTATATATGATAGGTGTAGAAATTAAACATTTATTGATAATATAATTTCATGACTTCCCCATTCAGTTATAAGACCCCATATGGGGTCAAAAAGCTGGGCAACTACTCTATCCCCTAGGGCAGCATCAAAGTGGCCAGAGTATCAGACCTCAGACACTCACTAGTTGTATGACCCTGGGCAAATCACTTAACAATGTTTGCCTCACTTTCCTCATCTGTAAAATGAGCTGGGGAAGGAAATGGCAAATGGTTCTGGTGTTTTTGTCAAGAAGACTCCAAATGGGGTCATGAAGAGTCAGATGCAACTTAAAACAATGGAACAAGAATCTCATAAATTAATGGAGCCTAGTTTTAGAGGTAGCAGAAATCTCAGAGGTCAACTAGCTGAACCAACTCCCTCACTGTACAGATAAAGAAATAGAAGTCCAGGGAAGTCTATTGATTTGCCAATTATCACGGAACTGGTAAATGGCAGATCTAGGATTTTAAGCCAGGATCTTAAGCTTCCACACTTAGTGTGGTTTCCAACCCCCAAGGGATAGCCCAGATTTTTTCTCTTAGGCAGGATCCTGTCTTCCAGCTGTTTCCTTCTTTCTTCTTCTTCTTCTTTTTTCTGAGGCAGTTGGGATTAAGTGATTTGCCTGGGGTCACACAGTTAGGAAGTGTTAAGTGTCTGAGATCAGTTTTGAACTCAGGTCCTCCTGACTTCAGGGCTGGTGCTCTATCCACTGCACCACCTAGCTGCCCCTGTTTCCTTCTTTCTTAACAGAGTACAGACACACAGCAGGTGTGCAAGCCTTGCTGGAATTCTCTGGGATTCTCTATATAGGGATTCTCTCAATACTGACCTGTTTATCTATATTTGATCAGGTGGTGGGGAATGGTACAGAGATGTTTCAAGTGTCCTCCAGAGTAATTCAGGAGGATGCATTGGAGCTGTTTCTCTTGGGGTTATTTATTTATTTCCCCCAGCTGGAGGACCTCACTGCCTCCTGCTCATGGAATCTTGCATGTATAAATCACTCTATTTTAGGGAACAATGGAAGATGTCGCTTCAGTTCTTGGAAAGATTTGGAAGAGAGTAGGATATAGGGTTGAAAAGTAGATACTTGAACTGAATCACTGATTTATCAGTCCATGTAAGTATAGCTGGCATCTGTAGTCAATAGAATAAGCAAAAATTATTGGTGGAGCTGTAAAATGATCCAACCATTCTGGAGAGCAATTTGAAACTGTGCCCAAAGGGTTATAAAACTGTGCATACCCTTTCACCAGCAGTACTGTTACTGGGTCTGTATCCCAAAGAAATCATAAAGGAGGAAAAGGACCCACATGTGCAACAATGTTTGTAGTACTCTTTTTTATGGTAGCAAAGAATTGGATGCCCATCATTTGGGGAACAGTTGAACAAGTTATGGTATGTGAAGGTAATGGAATATTATTGTTCTGTGAAAAATGATGAACAATCTGACTTTACAAAAGCCTGGAAAGAGTTATATGAACTGATGCTGAGCAAAACAAGCAGAACCAAGAATACATTGTACACAGTAACAGCAAGATTGTGAGATGATCAATTATGAAAGACAATTCTCAGTGGTTCAGTGATCCAAAGCAATCCAAATAGACTTTGGACAGAAAATGCCATCTGCATCCAGAAAATGAACTGTAAAAATTAAATGTAAATCAACACATGCTATATTCTTTTCTTCTTCTTCTCTCTTTTCTCTTCTCCTTTTCTTCTTCTTCTCTCTTTTTTCTTTTCCTTTTCCTCTTCCTTTTTCTTCTCCTTTTTTATCTCTCCCATGGTTTTCCCCTTTTGTTCTCACTTTTCTCTCCCAATATGATTTATAAAGCAATGTGTATTAAAAATAAATAAATGTACTGGGAAAAAAAGAACAAGCAAGAGTATCAACAGGACAATGCCTGGTACAATGTGGCACAGAACTGGGAATGGGCCTTAGAGCCAAAGGTTAGTGAGGAAGTCTTCTGCAACAGCTCTATGAGGCAGAGAGATACAAGCTACAATCTGTGGTTACTCAAAGAAATGTCCTTTCAAGATTAATTCTGGGTTGTAAAGAATTTCCTCTCCCTGTTTCTCCTTAGCCATCTTTGATCACTTTGACATATTCTGCTCTCAGGGGAAATTTTGGTCTGAGCCTCTAACAAGCTCTAGTTTGGACAGAGCCTGAAAATGCTGTTTGCTAGTCTATAGGAAGATTCATCAAGTTCAAGAGATAATATTAACCTACATTTATATAGCACTTTAAGCTCTGCAAAGCACATATTAATTCATTTGATCTTCACAAAACCCCAAGGTGCTATAGTTAACCCCATTTTACAGATGAGTATACTGTGGAAGGCTAAATGATTGGTCGAGGCGCACATGGATAGATAGTGTCTGAGACAGTATGTAAGCTTAGTTCTTCCTACTAGATACAATCGATTATCTTCAATACAGCACCCAAATCATGAGGATCAGGGAACCAACCAGACTGATGAACCATTCATGTCTTTCAGCAAGGAGCCAGAACATAAGTCCCATGAGAAGGGGATTGAATGCCCAGCTCTATACTTCCATACTATAGGAAAATTTTATATATACATATACATATATATACACACACACATACAAACTTACTATATTATGTATATATAAAATATATTATGTAGATATGTATAAATATATACAAATCTATGTGTACACATAGATTTGTGTATGTATATACACATATATAAAAATAAATATACAAATATATGTAAATAAATGTACAAATATATAAATAACTATACACACACACATATATATATACACACACACTATGTGTTTGTGTGTGTGTGTAAAGAGTCCTTTCTACACAACAACCCAAAGAGATAGGTACAGTTTGAGTATTAATAATTATATTTTACAGATCATGGGACTGTATAGGATCTAGCTGAAGGAGACCTCGGAGACCAGCTTTTCCAACTTCATTTCAATAGATGAAGGAACTGAAGCTCAGAGCAATTAAGTGACTTGATTAGAGTCATATAGTTAATAGGTGTCTGAGACAGGATAAAACCAAGCTCTCTTGACTTTCCAGGTCCAGCATAATTCTCTCTCTTCCTCCCTCTTTTTTCCTCTCTCCCTTTCTTTCCCCCTCCCTCCCTTCTCCCTTTCTGTCTGTCTTTGTCTGTATGTCTCTGTCTCTCTCAATTTCTCTGTCTTTCTCTGTGTCTTTCTTCTCTCTTCTTTTTTGTCTTTCACCTCTCCTTTCTCTCTCCTTTTTTGTCACTCTTATTTCTCTCATTCTTATGCTTCTCTTCTCTTTGTCTCTGTCTCTTCATATATATCACACACACACACACATATACATATGTGTATGCATGTATACATATACCACACCTACACCTACATATATATATATGCCAGGGGTAGAATTGATCTGTAGGGGCTATTCTAGGATATTTGGGCTTGGTAGTTTTCAATGGAGATTTGAGTATGTACTCCTTGGAATAATTCCAATAATCCAATTTAAACTCCACTACTCCCTTTTCCTGGTGAAATATTTGTCATCCTTTGTAAATCACCTGAGGTGATTTGGTCCCTAAATGTCATGTAGAGTTCCATCATCCTATTTAGCATAGTCCTTATATACAAGATTAACAAAAATTAAAGGTTTTTAAGATAATTCCTAGGCTAATCACAACTGGTTTATCTGAAAATCACCGTCATTCCCAAACACAATTATATAAATTTAACAGACAAGCAGTATTTTTTTATCAGAATTTATTACTTGCCTAACACTTACATAGTTTTGTTGTTTCTATCTTCATATTTCTCTTTATTGTCCCTTTCTTTTCATTCATAGAGTTGCCATCTTGGTGTAGGACAGAAGTGCCAAATACAGGTCCTCAATACCCTCAACTGTGATAGCCTGAAGCAAATTAAAATGGAATTTGGAAATGTTTAACAAAATAAAAATACAATTAAACATAGATAAAATTAATAAGTGATTTTTTAGGTCAGCATGTGGCTTATGTAGAGTTTGGTGCCCCCCTCCACTTTTCTATTTGAATTTAACAATATCAATGTAGGCCCTCATTACTTCCCACCTAGACTTTTTACAATAGTCTTCTGTTTGGTTTATTTGACCCAAATTTCTCTTTATTACAATCCTTTCCTTACTTAGCTGCCAGGGGATCTTTCTAAAATGTAGCTCTATGTCACCCTCCTTTCAATAAGTTCTAATGACTCCTTTTTGCCTTTAGGGTCAAATGTAAAATTCTCTCTTTGGCTTTTTTATAATCTGGATCATTCTAGTCTTCTTATACTTTACTCTTCTATCCTACATATCCTACAAATCTACAATATCCTCCCTCCAAGACTCAGTATCCCCTTGACTGACACTGGTTGTTCTTTAGACCTGGAATACCTTCTCTGTTCAACTCTGCCTCAACACTTTCCTGGCTTCCTCCTAAGACTCAATTCCAATCCCTACTGCAAGAGGCTTTTGTGTTCTCCCCCCTACTAGGGCTTTCTTTCAGAGATCACCTTCCATCTATTCTGTATAAATATCTTGAACATATATGCTTATTTGTAATGTGAGTTCCAAGGGTAGAAACTGGGTTTTTGCCTTTTTATGTAGTCCCAAGAAACAGGCTTTGACTTCTGCACTTATCCTTCTCATTTCTATTGACAGGAGTGGAGTTTCTAACCAAACGAGTTTCAGAAGTAAGAAGCAGGTCACCAGTCTTGGTTGGACACCAGACTGAAGTCTGTAGCCCCAGTATTGATGCCCCAGAAACAAGAAGCAACTTTTGGGAGTACCTTCTAGACCAGAGAAAACAAATGAGGACTCATTTGACAGTTGGATTATATCTGGACATGAACTTGCATAGGCTAATGTTATGTAGAAAGTGAGCTAAGTAATAAATATACCCCCAGGTATTGTGTAAGATGTTTGTATTTGTTCTTGTATCTTTGAAGTAAATATCCCTTTGTAAAAGTAATTGATAATAAATGGAATTGGCTATTAATGGGTATTAATAGAATTGATGAATGGATTAATTGATTAATGGATAGTAATGGAATCTTATATTAATGGATATTGGTGGAATTGATTAATGGATATTAATAGAATTGAAGTTAAATGACCCGAGCCACTGGGAATTAACAATAGAAGAAACATAGCCAGTTCATGATAAAAAGGAATTAGTTTGGAAATTAGCAGAATCGATTTTGCAACCAAGTCAACATCAATATCCCAAAGAGCCATGAGTGGGCTACTGGACCCTTTGTTAAAGCTAATTGATATTAGGTGGTTTTATGGACCTGGGGCACTAGGGAGATGGCAGCCTATGGGGACTCCAAGTGATAGCATTACAAAAAAGCATGCTCCTAAGCCCCTTGGAATGCCCTAGAATTTTGACAAGAGGTAGCCTGCTTGACTCTGGAAGAGTGAAACAAAACACACACATACTCATGAACCTGTGATCTCATATATATTATTTTGAATTCTTAGGGTTGAAAATTCTTCTGCCTTACCCTTTAGTTACTCAGCCTTAGAATAGACAATAAGAGATTAAATTACTCTCCTTCAAAGTCCTAGGATGTCACAGGCAAAACCTCAATTTGTGTCTTTCATCCATTAAACCACACTGCATTTCCTAATAATATTTCATATATGATTTCTTCTTTTTAGCAGCACTGTCCTCACTTCAACTGTATTTTTTTATTCCCATTTTACAGATGAGGAAGCTGTCTCAGAGAGGGTTTTAAGTGGCAAGTCACAAATCACACAGTAAGTTTTAGTATCCATTCCGGATCTACCGACCTTGAGTCGTACATGGTCTTCAAAGATCCACAATGAATGCGACAATCCATGGGAATTTCACCAGAGTGAGGAGATTCCTCACCTCCCCTGGGCGGATATTTGACCACCAGGCTTCCCTTGTCTCTCTAGATCTATCCTCCTTCCCTATAGAAGCGGGAACTGGTTGCACCAACAACTAGGGTCTCCCTTTCCAGAAAGGACAGCTGCCTTGAAAGTGAAGGGGAAGCCTTTTTGAAAAATAAGCGGAAAAAAGCCCCGAGGGGCTTAGTCTAAGTGCAAAGAACCCAAATCTTACTTAGTTCTTGCAGATTTTAGCTTCGTCTCTCGATTCCTTCGAAAACTCCCATTCCCCGCCCATTCTTCGCTTCCTCCCTCTCCCTTTCCATCCCCATGAGAGCCTAAGGGACCCTTTAATTCATCCTTGGACGGCTCCGTCCTTTCACCCAGGGAAACGGGCATCCCTGCTGGGAGATGCTGAGACTGAATTCCTAGAGCAAGATCACTTTCCCTCCTTTTATCCCTTTTAATTCACTGAGGAGAGGGCACTCCCTAGAATTTCTGATCCCTCCCTCTCTTTCTCTTCTTTCAGTCCCCGAAGAATTCCCTCCTCCTGCCCTTCAGATTCCTTCCCCTCTCTCCTTCCCCACCCTCTTCTCATTTTCCTCTCCTTCCTTTCCAGAGAAAGACCCCTCCCAAATCTCTTCACCCCGAGCTCGCTCCAAAGTCTGGGAGTCATTCACTTTCCTCTTCTATTTCTCTCCTCCCCTTTTTCTCCCCCTCTCTCTTTCCTCCTCCCTACACTCCCCCCCCCTTCTCTGGAAAGAACCACCCGGCTTCCACTTCGCCTCCTCAGTGTCCTCCAGTGCTCCTTGGGGGTGACTCCGGCCCTGGTAGCCCATGTTATTGGAGCTCTCCTTTATCTTACCCACTAGGCTCCATGTCCGAAACAGGAATCTCCTAAGCCAAGCTGGGTAGCATCTCTGCGACTGTCATTCCACTCACTTTTCTGGAGCCAACAGGTAGGGAGTAAGCCACCTTTCTCCTGATGCATGTGCATGACTCAGAATACCGGGTTAGAAGTCAGAGGATTTTGATTCAAATCCTCCCTCTGACTGATCTCTGGCAAGTCACTTCCTTGGCCTCAGTTTCCCCATTTGTAAAATGAAGGGAAATTGAATTAGATGGTTTCTGAAGTCTTTTCCAGTTCAAAACTATGATTCTTTGATCCCAAGACTCTAGTGCATGAGAATTTTCTCACTTGTGCTTAATTTACATTCCCATGCTCTTAAAGACCTCGGGAATATTCCTGGAAAAAGGATGTGACTCTTGAGGCAACTTTTAAGTGCCCCAAAGATAAGGACCAAGCTCAGCACTTCCAGAAAGTTTCTGTTGGACAGCTTCTAGTCTGGGCAATAGACTTGCAGAGAAGTTTTTTGCTACTACAGATGCTTTAAATATTAAGTGACAGTATTTCATTTGGAATCCAAATGAAATTCTTGCTAGTTAAGTAGTACCGAAGGATTTGCCTTCCTTTTAATTTATATAATTATTAACAGATGCCATTAAAAAAAAAAAAAAAAAGGTGTAAAACCCATTCCTGGAAAGCCTTCTCTTCTTGTTGAAAGTATCTTTGGCAGATTTATAATGGGCGGTTTTCTTTTTCTCTGTTTTCCTTTTTCTATGAACCTAGCTGCATACAGACCAGTAAAAGGGCCCAGAGGGAGCATTCACAAAGTCTTTCAGAGACTGGGCTGCCCATCCCCTCCACCATTTCCCCACTAGTGCCTCTGTTGGAGAAGAAGAGATTGTAAGTACAGTCTGGCTTTCTTCTCTATCTTAAATTTCCCCTACAGAGTTCTGAAATAGGAGTTGTCCCTTTTAACCTGATGGCTTTCATGGCTGGAGAATAAGGGGTTCAAGGTATGAGCAGATCTCTTGAAAATGACTTTGCCATCTGTAGAATCCTTTTTAGAACCAAGCTGACTCAACATTTGAGAATGAAGAGAGGATATGTCACCCACATGAGATATTTAGGCTTGAAAGTAGCCCAGCATTTTACAAGGCTTTATTTTGATTACGAATTGTCAGAAGGTTTCAAATCTAATAAGGAGCTGGATTTGGAAACGATGTTGGCAGTATGACACTTACTTTGGTTTTGAGTAAATGCTCATAGAATCATAGATTTCAAGCTGGAAAGCATTTTAGAGGCTCACTTAATCCACCCCTTCATTTTAAGGATGAAGAACCTGAGTAATTTGTCTGAGAACACACAGGTAGTAACAGAACTACCTGTTCTAGTTTTTTTTACAACTAGTTCCTCTGCCTCCAAATTCATTTTAGCTGCATTTTCTGTGCAAAGCATTGGGGAGAGGGGGGAAGAGGGGACAAAGGTAATGAATATTGTTAGCATTGATTTTTTTTTCTGACTAAATGAAGCATTTGTTTATTTCAGCCTATCTTAGATAACCAAGGCATATTCACTGCAGAGTTACCCACTGTGTGAGCAAATTACCTTTTTGAGAAGATGCTTCTTCATCTTTAATATGCAGAGGTCAGACTAGACGATTTCTGAGATCCCTTGCAACTTTAAATCCTGTGACACACAACACAGAAACAATCAGTCAACATACATGTATTAAATGCCTACTCTTTGTTACTACTTGATCTACAAAGAGAAAAATGTAAATTTCTACCCTTAAGCAGCTTACTTTCAACTGGAAATAAAGAATGTCATTTAAATTCATTTCAATTCAGTAGTCAGACATTAGTTAGACATTATGCTAGGTGTTGGCATATATATAAATATAAAGATCAAAATAATAATAATTAATAATACCAACCCTAAAAAGTCCACAACCTCAAGAAGTGTATATTCTATTGCAGCAATATGTATGTTCAGGTTTCATTTTCTATTCCTATTTTGTATGACTAGTTAAAAGTTATCTGTGTCTTAGCAAAAAAGCACTGTGAGTTTAAATAAATTGAAAAGCCTGGAAAATAGTCTACCAAGAAGAATTTATTTCTGCTTTAATATAACCCAGTATGTTAAAACCCAGAGGGCATGCCTTATTCATTTTGATGTTATTTTCCCCCTCCTTATTCTTGGCAAGAATCTTTGTTTTACAAAAGAACTCATTGCAGAATTTCTTTAATGAATAAGTTCCTGATTAATCAATCCAAATTTCTATGAATTATCATTTTCTAGAAATATACCTACTGTATATAGTGAAACTGCACTGATAAGACCCTGAGGCATCCAAAATAGTAGAAAGCTTTTAAAGTGAACTAAAATAACATATGATTGAATCACAGTCTGCTGTGCCTCTGCCATCCGCCTGACCCAAACTATTGCAAAATGTCATAGACATTGTTTTATTTTCATTTTTCAAACTACATTTAAAAATAGGCCCACAGACATTCCCAGTATCAATTTTAAGTCTTTTGCCATTTGTTTTCATGTAGAAGCCAACAAAAAGCTTAGTATCTGTTGATTGATTTAAGTATTTCTAAGTCCCAACATGCATGATATGGGGAGTGGGCTAAAGAGTGTTCCCTTTAGCCTGATGAATGGGATGGCTGTGCAACTTTGGAAGATTCAGAAGGCATCTGGGTCAGGGGAAATCAATTGGCACAGCAGTTATGATTGGCAAACATCTACCAGAAAGTTGGCTGCTAATGGATAATATCATCCCTCAGTTCATTAATGCATACTATGTCAACTGTATGGTAGGTTTTCTTAATGCAATCCATTCCATATGTGAGAAGCAATGGATGGTAGGTTAGACTTGGAGTGAGAGTTCAAATCCCAGTCTTGATAGTAACTAATTGTGCAGAATCCTTTAATTTTTTTTTTTTTAAGACTTTGGGTTCTCATTTGTAAAGCAGGGATAATAATACTTTCTGAACAGGATTTGAATGGGATAATGGAAGAATGTCGGTTATTATGATGAAAACATTTTACTTTATTATTCTGTTAATCATTTTTGTGCTGAATCTTTCATAGTAAAATATAATTCACAGTTGAGTGAATAATAGGGAGGGGAACACAGACAGGGATTAGACCTGTGAATTCATTGATATGGAGAATTATCTTAAAAAACACTCCTTCTGCCAATGTAGGTCAGTACCTTCTCTGTTCTTTAGAAAGCTATCCAGAGCCTCTAGAGTAGGGATTTTAAACCATAAGGTTTTCTTGGTTTAAGTTTGTTCTTTATCCACCGTGGCACACTGAATAATAATACAAATGAATACAGTAAGCCTCAGGTTCCTTGACTGTAAAATGAGAAAGTCATATTAGAAGATCTCTATAATCTTCCCTTTTGAACATTTGTAAATTCCTAAATCTAATGGGTAAGAATTGTTATATTTTGTCTGGCTCTGCCATCTAGTGGTCTTGAAGTAAAAAGCATGAGAATTTCTAGCTGCGACCCAAAAATTGTGTCCTGGGCTTGAAACTAGAGAATCAATGATGTTTTTCATTTAATAAGAAAAGAAAAATTTAGAATTAGAAGCTCTTTACAGGTCACAGTAGCTAAAAATATGTCAGAAGCTTCTTTATGTGACGGATTGTTGATACTGTTTCAATTTTCAAGTTCTCTAATAACAGTCAATAGACATTTATTAAATTCTAGGTCATGGATGTTATTAGAAGAGAGTCCTTTTCAGGTAAAAATTGGCCTAGATACAGCAGAAAAAAACATTGGTTTTGTAGTCAGAGACCCTGGATTCAAATTTTACTTTTCTCACTTATTCCTTTACCTTTTTTGATAGTGAGCAAGTCACTTAGTCTCTATGAGCCCCAATATCCTTCTCTGTAAAATTTGAGAGTTGGATAGAATGGTCCTTGGATGTTCAGAGTGCCTCTAAATCTATGATTCTGTGGCTGCCTGTAGACTACATGTAACATTTATTTGTTGTTTCTAGAGCCTTGTTCTGGTGCTATTGCAGGGGGAGATATAAAGATTAAAACAAAACAAAACAGCTCTTTCCTTAGTGAAGTTTACAGCCTTATAAGGAGACACAGGCACAAATAACTAAAATACAAAATATTACATGATATGTTCTCACAGGAAGAAAAAACAAAGTGGTATTTGAGGTCTAAGGGGTCAAGAATAGTCTGAGGATTATTAAAAGAGACTTCATAGACTGGATCTTAAAAGATGGGTACAATATTAAAAAGTAAAGATGGGACAGAGGGTTTCACAAAAATTCAAATGTCTATCAATATAGATAGCAGAACACAGATCATTAAAATAACTCAGAGCTTTCCTCTAACTTCAGCTAATATTATTATAAAATACTATTATATTGTAAATATATGTATCATGTACTAAATATTAGTACATATTATATTAAAATACTATTATATAATATTATTAAATTATAAATAATTCAATAATAATATAGTTACAGGACTTCAAATGTTCAATTTATTTTCATTCAATATATATTCAAAATAAATATGTATAAATAAAATAGGCATATGTTTCAAAATAAATAGATATTCAAAATATAACATTATAAGAACTGGAAAGAAATATAGAGATGATCTAATCTAATCCCCTAATTTTAGAGATGGGAAAATTGAGGATCAGAGGGTATAAGTGATTTGCTTAAGATCACACAGCTGATAAATGTCAATCAATGAGCCAATAAGTATTTACTTGGAGCTTATTATATACTAGGCATAGGAGATATAAAAACGAAACTAAATTGATCCCTGCTCTCAGGGAGCTTACATTCTATTAGTAGAGACAATATGCATAAATACAAAATGCAAACAAAGTAAGTTTGAGGATCAGAAAGGCAGCTAGTAGTGGGAGGTAGAAATCAGGAAGAAATCACCTTATTGATATTTGATATCTGAGCTGAACTTTGAAGGAAACTAAGAACTTCAAGAAGCCTGGAAAAAGAAATAGAAATAAATGAACTATGGAACTTTGGATATGTGAGGGGACAGCTGAGCTGGGACAAAAAAACTGAAAAAGAAAAAACTCCACTATCTTAATAGATAAAAATTAACTGAACAAAAAGAAATGTAATGCTCCTTTAGAATGAAGTTTGGATACTTTTTAGTATTGGTAGGTCATGTACAAATGTCATCCCATAGACTCATAGTTGTGTCATCACTAACTGATGTCAAATATGACTAGAAATATGAATAATAATAAAGAATAATAAAAGCCCATATGTATATATAGTGTTTTCAGATTTGTGAAGTACTTATATGTGCATATGCACATGTACAAACATATATATTATTTATTTAAACATACATTTTTCTCATTTAATTACTGCAAGCCTCTCCCTTTCCCCATGTTCCCATCTGTGAGCTGCCCACCCCATAATCAGCTGTGGAGACTGACTCACAATATAGCATGACTGTTCTGACCTCAGCCTTATTATCCAAGACTGGGGTTTGGAACCGACAGCTCTTGGGTCCTTTGCAAAGTCAGAATGGAGTGCATGGTTACAGAGAAAGATTGGAAAAAGAAAAAGGAATGGGAGAAGGCAAGGCACACATACCTGAACCTTCAATGGATGTCAGCTTCCACCCCTCCAGGATGGGACTGCTTTAAAAAAATAAAATAAATGTCACTTGCAGGTTCTGTGAAGTTAGACCTGGGATCCTGCTCCAAGATGATTTCTTTCATTGACACCAGTTATCACTGATTCTACATTTAAAGTTCACCACAAGGCAAACTCAGATTTTCCAAAGTAAAATGTTCTTCAGTATCCATCCTATTTTAAAATATACTTAATTATAGACTAAATTAGAAAGGTTAACCAAATGCATGGTCTCTAATTGACTTGATTTTGAGGTCACATTGTAAGCCCTTGCCTTTTGTAAGCTACCTTAATATTTCCAGACTTGGTTGTGTGTTTTAGTAATATTGTACATACCCAAATATTCTCATATTGCTGGCAAATGACATTTATTATGATAAGGGTTTTAAGACACTGAAGGCAATAACATGTAGAGTGGCAAAATTTACAAAAGCATTCATTTGAAACTGTTTTTAGAAAAACAATTCCTTATTAAATATCTTTAGCAACTCAATTCTTAGCTATTTAATATAGTTAATTAAACAAGAAGGAAAACCCAAATTAAATTCAGTTGCAATAAAACAAGTATTGTAGTGGAAAGAGCATTAAATTAAAAATTGGGAAACCTGAGTCCTAGTTCTGCATTGGTCTCTAATTAGCTGTGTGGTCTTTACCTTTCATGTGAATTCCTTACTTTTTCAGGAGGACTGCTCTTCCTGAATTTAAATCTGGCCTCAGACATTTACTAGCTATATGACAAGTCACTTAACCCTGTTTACCTCAGTTTCTTTATCTATAAAATGAATTGGTAAAGGAAAAGGCAAACTCTTATAATATCTTTGCCAAGAAAACCCCAAATGGGGTTAAGAAGAATCATATATGACTGATAAATGACTGAACAACATTTCTCACTTATATAAGACATATGGATTACATAATTTCTGATTTGTCTTCCAACTCTAAGATTCTGTGATTCCATAATCATTGTTTTTTAAATCCAAACTCAAAGAGGGCAAAAACTGTGTATTTTTTAAATGTTGCACACAGAATTTCCCCTTATCTAAAGACTGAGGAAAGCTCTCGCAGGTGAGAGGTTACTGATTTAGGATTCTCTCAAAAGCACAGCTCACAAGCTCCCACTAATATTCCCTTCCACCCCTGCTCTCCTTCCCCCTTAGAAGATACAGAAGTTAAAAAAAGTCTTTTAAAAATTTATTTTATTTAATGTAGCCAAATACATTACATAAAAGATTCCCCTATCTAGGTAACTCTCTCATAGTGTACATCAACTATTGGAGAGAAAGGAAATAATAGGTAATACCTGTGAAGAGACAAAGGGCATTGTATAAACCAGAAATGTGAATGGCCACAGTGATTCGTGTTTCCCGTCCTCTGATGATGTCATCATAGCTTAGCATAATGCTTGATACATTGTAAGTGCTTAATAAATTCATTTTTCTGATGCTGTTCTCTATTGGTCATCTCTGCTGAACTGCTCTCTGCTGCCACCTGCAGGTCTTCAGTTGGTAAGCAACCTCTTCTCTCCAGGTGAAAGATCCCCATCTTTTTGGTTTATATATCCCAGGAGCTCTCTTTACTTCTTTAATCAAATGGACCCTACTGAGCAGTACCCAGTGAGCTAACCATAAAAGACTTAGTTATTCTTAAGTTTGTCTTCTGAACTCTTTTTTGCTGCTGCTTTAGGTCTAAATATTTACATGAATTCTTATGTTATTTGGGTCAACAGTCAGGTTCCCCTTCAATTCATTCCAAGGACTCTATTTAATTCTGTAAAGTAGCTGAGTGGGATGAGAGCAAGGAGATTCTCAGCTCAGGAACAAAATGGAAAAGGACTATGTGGATCTAGTTTTCCTATTACTCTCCTTTTCCCTTCCCTCCCCACAGCAATCAAAACCACCCCCTATATTTTAAGTTTCCTCTAGTGGCTATCATAGTGTGCTGGTATTAAGCATATTAGATGCTCAATGAATGTTTATTGAATTGAATCACCATCCTTTATGTTTAAAAATGATGCATTAGGTGGTGACTGTTATTTTTGTGTAGAAATAGCTGAAAAGATCACTATTCCAGAGTAAGGCATTGGTAAACATCTTTTCCAAAGCAGATGGGCAGTTTTTACATGTTTGCTGCTATTCAGATGAATGAATGAAAAAGCATTTATTGAATGTTTATTATGTGTGTTACAAATAAAAAAAAAGGATGCAGTAAATGAACAACTTCAGGATGAAGCTTTTAATATATTGCTGCAGAAGTGGTTGTAAAAACTTTATATGCATTTACATAATGATAAAGAAAGGAGAATAAGCTTTTCTGCTCTAAGGTTAGTCCTATTCTTCCCTTCAGAGATCTGATTGGCCAGAGCCCTTCTGGTTTAGTGTTCCTCATCTATCCCTTATATGTTGCTCCTAGACATTTTCCCCCTTCCTAATCATATATCCTATATTCAAAAATGACTATCTCTGCCCTTGGGGTGTATCCAATAATATGCAATGAGTCTATTAAGTAAGCACAGTGAAGAAAAGCCTTCTCCAGATTATGGACCCTGGCTGGTTTAAGCCAGTTTCTAGCCTTGGCTTCTTTATCAGGATTTTGCAGTTAGACTAGTTCCTTCTGAAAGGTCAGTAATGCCTGTTTTCTTACATTACTTTGAAACTGCAACATTTTGTGGAAAACTAATTTTCACTTGTGTAAAGCACTATGCTAAATGCCAGAGATATAAATAGAAAAGCTGAGACAGTCTCTACCTTCAAAGAGCAGCCCACAATCTAATAGAGAGAGGCAACACATATAGAAAAATTCAATTTCAATGTTAGTTGGAAAGGTTCAGTGGTCCTTGGTGACAAGAAGTTTGCTTAATTTTGGTTCTGTACCCCCAAGGGACTTGAGTATGCAGTGTGCTGATAAATATTTATCTGCTGGTTCTCTGGGGAAAACATGTACTTACATGATACTTTTAAGTTTAACCTTCTTTATTAACATTTTCTTCATCATTTTTTAAAGTCTAGACAATCATCAAAACAATAAATAAATATCTTGTTTGTAGCATTTGTCAATTTCCAAGGTTTAAATAAATGCTCACACTGAAAATAAAACAGTGGTCTCTCTTGAACCACATTCCTGGGTATATACCTGTGTCCAATATATTCTTGCTGAATATTTACATAAAATAGTTTTACTAAGAACCTTATTCTGTATGTGATCATAATAGAGAAAACAGTGCAGTTGACATGTAGAGTAAGGAACAAAGCAAGAATGACTTAAGGAACCAGCCTTGGACCTTGTCAATCCAAAACAGCACAGCATTGTTTTACTTTTGGTTCCAGTGATTCTAGTGATATCTCCACTAAATACTTACAAATATCTTCTTTCCCAATACCCCCAATCACTGAACTCCAACTTGAGAAAAGTTTCTCCTTAATTTTACTGGCCCTGAGGCTGCTTAGCTCCATGGGTTTGGCAATATATATTCAATCCATGATTCCCTTTCCCCATTCTTCTGCTACTTACTGACACTGTAACTAGATGCCCACTTCTGGCATCTGCTCCCTCTTTCCCTTCTATTCCATTTCCACAGACTCCAGACCACAAGAGTATGTTTTCTAAAGTTTATTTATAAGGGAAAAGAAAATACAGTATACAAATTCAGAAATAATATGCCACAGCAAGATAATTAGAAGTGAAGATAAAAATAAAACTCTCCATTCTTGGACAGGGTAGTACTTAGCTTTTACACTCTTCTCTCTAGTTACTCTCCTTGGATCTAGTTTGGCCCTTGTGTCCATCATGATTCTCTCACAGTAAGAAACATCTTTTCCCTCATAGACCCCATGGGCAATGACCTCTTCTATCCTCAAATTACCATTACCAACACCATCCTGTAAACAATTTGGAATTGGTACTTCTGTATGCTCCATGTCAGATTAATTGGTCAAGTCTACAATGCTTGGTTCAACTCAATAAGTCAGAAGTCCTCTTGATTGTGTGGTAGACTTTTGGTACTCTATATACTTGGTTATCTAATTTTTTTGGTTATCTTTGGTTATCTATTTATTTTTTATTTAATTACTGTCTAAATTTTGCATCTTCCTACCAAGAAGAAGACAAAAAAATATACACTGACACCAGATCTACCACTCCCTCTTAAAGCTTACAATAGAAGAGAGAAAAGATAGAGAATTATCTGACATGCACCCTAAATTTGAAGATAACATTTCAAAGGATTCAAAGGAAGGATAGGGAAGATCTGTGAACTAAAAATTCTTTAGAGGAAATAAGCCTTAGTTAAATGGGAAACTTGCAATGGGAATGGGAATGGGAAACTAATAGGGAATTCATGCTCTGTATGTAAGCAAGGAAGCACCTAACTGCCCTTGGTGAATTCAAGTCACCTTGCCTTGATTAACTATTTATACTTAGGCACTAAAATTGTTGGAATTGTTGAGCCCCCATTAATGATATCTGAAATATCATGTCAGACAAAGAGAAGTACTGCAGCAGTAAAGAAGAGCACATATTCTGATTTTCAAAAAAAAAAAAAAAAAAGGATAGAGAATAGTCTGAAAACTAGAGGTCACTGAATTTGACTTTAATTTCTAATGAAATTATTAAAAGAATGATTGATGAAAACCTGGTAAAGCTAGCAGTTATCACAAAGAACAGTCATTACTTCGTTTAAGAAAAAGTCTTTCTAGACTTGCAGTCAGTCAGGATAAGATGATCTCTAATAACCTTTAGAAGGAAGACAACAAGCATTGTAAAACCAGGAAATTCCTGGGTTCAAATCTTGTGTCAGAAGTTTACCCATTTTGTGACCATCAGCATATCGAAGGTAGTGTGCAATAGTATATAGAGTGACTGATAGGGAGTCATGATTCAAATATTACCTCATATTCTTATCAACTGGTTCATGATGACTAAGTCACAATATCTTTGAGCCTCAATTTCCTCATTTGCCAACTGTATGGAATAATACCTATATCACTTGTTATGGACATCAAATGAGATAATTTAAGAATTTAAGTAATTTTCAGCAGTTTTATTCTTTTATATGTATAAACTTTATTTTTTTCAACCATAAAATGAGATCTCTATCTTCTGCCACAGTATCAATCTGAGGGGAAAGGGATGGCCTTGAGAAGCCAAATCAGCCAGCAACCACTGACTCTCTAGTCCATTAGAATGTAAATTCACTGTGAGTTGGGATTATTTGGATACCCTGAGTCTGGCTAAAGGATCTGCCTCTAATAAATGCTTAGTGAATATTGATTGATTGATTGATTGGCTGATGGTGACATTCACACAATCACTGACTGCTATTATTTCTTCTGGGATCTTTGGATAACTTTCCAGGACTGACATATAGTGCATGCCCAGGAGAATACACATAGCATATACCCTCTTGCTTGCCTTCCCTGCAAGAAAGATGTATCAGCAGAGGACAAAAAATTACATGGAAAAGAAGGCATCTGCAGATCCTAAACCACTACAGTAGAGTATCTTGTTCTCTCTCTCTCTAATCTATTGTATTAATTTTATATTTTTTCTCTATATATGCATGTGTGTATATGTATACATATACACGTACATCCATATAGATAGATAGCAAGCATTTTTCCCCTCTGTCTCTGTGTGTGTCTCTCTCTCCATATGTGTGTGTATATGTATATACATATACTTTGGGGGCAGGGACTATTTTTACCTTTAAAAAAATATGCTAAACACCTGGCAGAGTGTCTAACATTTAGTGATGATTTAATAAGTGCTTGTTATTGCTTAGTTGGTGATTTCTTCAACAAAAGACCTACTTTGCTGTTTCTCATCATTCTCATAACTCATTTTACATTAGCATATGTATGAGGGAAGGATTAATTTTCCTTAATACTTAAATACATTGATACCCCACTAAGAGCAGTCCCTCCTTTGCTTCCTTCTCAGTGGCCAAGCTCTTCCTATCACTATCAGGTCAGTTTTACTATTAGATCTGTTTTTCTAATAATAACGTTGGTCATACAGTATGACCCCTGTGTACATCATTGTATGCATCTCTGTTGCTATAATATACACAGGATTAAGATGTGGGTCTAGTTTTTATAGTGTTCTTTCTATTTCTCAAACGCCACCACAAACAAAAGGTTTAATTCTGATTAACAAATCAAATTTTGCCACCTAGTGGTCATAGAATAACACTGTGATGTGTGACTAATCCAGATCCCTGCACAGGCATCAGAGCCTCTAATGCTGATTCCTGAAAAGTCTTAGGGAGCCCAGATTCTGTAATTTAACAGAAAAAGACATCTGACTAGCATTGATGGGTCTCTGTGGGAAGGGAAATCATGAGCATTTTTTTTTGGTGCTTTGGGAGAGACTGAGAAAATCTATGGAAAAGAATAATTTTTCTCTTGCTTGTAAGTATATTAATTTTCTGGCCAATACTCAAATAGACACATAAAAAATCAGTTATGGACTCGACATATTGGAAAGGTGGAAATATAGTGTTGCTCCTTTTTGGGAAGCTATTGCTACTATCTGTAAGTGAAATTTGATGAGTATCTTTAGATGATAAAATACTAACCCTTCTCTTTTTCTTTTTGAAGGACAAGCTTGAGTTGTACTATCAAAATGGAAAATATACTATTCTGGTTGATCTTTTCTACCCTTGCATGGACCATCATTGGTGCCTCTGAAACAGAACAGGATTTTACCTGGCACTTACGAAAAATACCTCGGGTGGTCAGTGAAAGAACTTTGCATCTTTCTAGCCCCAAATTTGAAGCAGATGCCAAATTGGTGTTAAACAGAGTGTGTGGTATTGAATGCCAAAAGGAGCTACCAGTGCCAAGTGTTTCTGAGCTCGAAGAGTCTCTGTCTTATGAGACTGTCTTTGAAAATGGTACCCGAACCTTGACTCAAGTGAATGTCCAAGGACTGATGCTTGAGCCTACTCAGAACACTACAAGAAAAATTACATCCAGGAGAAAGCGACAAGTATATGGCATTGATAGTCGCTTCAGTATCTTGGACAAGCGATTTGTAACCAATTTCCCTTTCAACACAGCGGTAAAGCTCTCCACGGGTTGTAGTGGTATTCTCATCTCCCCCAACCATGTCTTAACAGCAGCTCACTGTATTCATGATGGACAAGACTATGTTAAAGGGGGCAAAAAACTAAGAGTAGGATTGCTCAAGATGAGGTCCAAGAGGAATGGCAAGAAATCCAGAGGTTCTAAGAGGAGTCGACGAGAAGCAGAATATGGAGATCCACTACATGATACCCAAGAGGAGTTGGGTATGAGATCCAAAGGAAGGAGAAGAAAGAAAGAATCAGGAAGGGGTCAGAAAGGCTCTGAAGGTAAGCCCTCTTTCCAGTGGACCAGGGTCAAGACAACCTATATTCCCAAAGGCTGGCTTAGAGGAGTAAAAGAAAATGTGGCTCTGGATTATGATTATGCTCTTCTTGAGTTGAAACGTCCCCACAAAAAGAAGTATATGGAGTTGGGCATTAGCCCAACCATCAAGAAAATGCCTGGGAGCATGATTCACTTCTCAGGTTTTGACAACGATAGATCTGGGCAGCTGGTCTACCGATTTTGCAGCGTGTCAGATGAATCCAATGACCTCTTCTACCAGTACTGTGATGCAGAGCCTGGCTCTACAGGCTCTGGGGTCTATCTCCGCCTTAAGGACCCAGACAAGAAGAAGTGGAAGCGCAAGATCATTGCTGTGTATTCGGGCCACCAGCAGATGGACATCAATGGAGTCCAGAAGGATTACAATGTTGCTGTACGCATCACTCCTCTCAAATATGCACAGATTTGCCTCTGGATCCATGGAAATGATGCTGATTGTACTTATGGCTAACTGTGTCCAGCCCCAAAAGTCATATTCCCAAAACACACCAAAAAACCAGTCTCAAGTTACTACAACAGCATCTCATCTCAGGTTATGATTGACTTTTACATCTATCATCAGCATTTTAGCATTTTGAAAAGTATTCCTATAAGACAATGAGAATATTTTCATAATTTTTTGAAAAGAGAATTTTAAGTCTGTATAGTTACTAAAATGAAATAGGTACTCTAGTGACAAAGTTTATACTTTTCTTTAAATTGTGCTCATTTTAAATTGTTTGTGAGCAAATGTGTTTCCTTCTGCCTTAAAAAAATTAGGCAAATTTTGAAGCCTCAAACTGGTACTATTAAATAATAGGTAATTTCTCAATATACTTGTTCTCAGGGTTCTGCTCTAATTAGTATCTAAGGTAATTGATACTCCATAGGACTTGTAGAACTGTATCTGCAGAAGCAGATGAATCATGACAGCCAATATTTAAAATAAGTCAACTGAGAGATACTGAGAACCCAGTGAGTATAAACACTGTATTACTCTGTATTACTAGGTGCTATTTTTTTTCTCAACGTAGGAATTCCGTTATTCCCCACCCCTCAAGAAACAGTTATTTTTTTTTCTGACAAATATTATTAGCTTTTTGTCACATATGCCAGTTCTTTGTTATCTATCCTCTTTTTAATATTCTCTGTTTCTATGTCAAAAATTTTTATGTTTTTGGATGATCTGGTCATTCTAATCAGATCAACTCATCACTGGGAGCATCCATATTAATTTACCTAAGTTCAATGTTAGTCAAAAACAGAGCCTTGGGACCTAACTCAGAGGGGACATGGTTTTGGGATCCATTAGCTAAGAAAGATGCCCCAAGTTAAGGATCTCTTCATTAAGAAAATTTAATTCTAGCTGTGAGCCCAGGTGAGACTTGTGGATTTATGAGCCTTACAAAGTATCTGGAAGATATTACTGTCTTCCCCTTATTCCCCCAACCTTCATCTAATACACTGCTTAGCATTAAAATTTTTTTTTATCTTTCCTTCTAGGGAGACCTAAATATATCTTTATACCTTTGTACAAGCTATATGTCTCATTGGTAATAACTTCCTGAAATGTAAGATTCAGAGGAATCAACAAATACAGTTTCAGGTCACATTCTTTTGTATTGTGTGTGAACTTGGGAAAAATAATTATATGTGAGTTTGCTGATTGGTGCTTTATTGATGGTGCTACATTGAAGGCAAGAATGTATCATTATGTATCCAACAACTAAAAATCTTTTCTTGGCCAATTTTTATATGATAATAACAGATCTGGGAAATAAACATTTTTGTGGTTAGTCTATTTACACTGGGCAAGAGGGAGTAGTGGCTAGGTAGCTAACATTGTAGTCAGAAAGACCTGAATGCAGCTCTTGCCTCTTGACATGTGCTGGTTGTCTGTCAATGAGCAAGCCATTTAATCTCTCAATGCAACAGGAAATTTTCCAAGACTATAAATCAAAAGGCAAGTATATTGGTAAAGAACATTAGTAGGCACTTCCTACATCTATGAAATCATAGACTCTAAAAAAAAGGTAGGTGCTTAAGTTTAAATGTACTGTATTATATATTTGCTGGGCAGCTTGGTGGTACAGTGGATGGGGTGCTGGACCTGGAGTGGGAAAACATCTTCCTGGATTCAAATCTGGCTTCAGAGAGTGACTTAACCCTATCTGCCTTAGTTTCTTAATTTGTAAAATGAACTGAAAAGGGAATGGCAAACCCTACCCTAGTATCATTTTCAAGAAAGTCCCAAATGGGGGTAACAAAAATTCAAATGTGCCTGAAAAGACTGAACATTTTTGAAAGAATTTTGAAAGAACTTACATAATCTTCTGAGGTCATATAGTACATCCTTTTCCTTAACAAGATTTGGTTCCACAAGATCCACATTAGTTGAAGTCCATCTGGTGGAAGAGCTTGAATGTTTCTGGGCTTTTCCCTTGATTTTCATCTGTTTAGTGTTTTTATCAAAGATTTTGACAAAAATATAAATTATACAGTCATAGTTTTAGAGCTGGAAAGGAGTTAGGAGGTCATTTGCTATATTCTCATTTTGTAGATGCTGCATCTACAAAATAGAAGCCCAGAAAGTTTAAGTAACTTGTTTAAGGTCACTGAAGTAGTAATTAGCAGAATCAGGGCTTAAACTCAGAATCCACATCCATCATTCTTTTCATTCTGCATACCAAGGACTTGTCAAATTTGAGCAAAACAAGGAGGAAGAGCTAATATAATAGAAGATAGAACTGGAATTCAAAAAATTCTACCTAAGCTGAAATGATGGGTGAAATCTAATAAGGTGAATTCTTTTAAAATAATAGTTTTTTTTTATTTTCAAAATATATGCAAAGATAATTTTCAACATTTACCCTTGCAAAACCTTGTGTTCCAAATTTTCCCCCTCCTTCCCCCTCCCCTAAACAGCAAGTAATCTAATATATGTTAAACATGTACAATTCCTCTATGAAATTTAATAGAGGTGAATATAAAGTTTTGCACTTGGGTTCAAAATATCTGTGTCATCCATATAGAAATGGGTAATGGGAAAGAGACATGAGTCAATAACATGAGAAAAACAACCTAAGGTTTTAATAAATTTCAAACTCAATGTGACATATCAGCCAGAAAAAATATAGGGCACTCTTGGGATGAATTAATAGAAGTATGTAGAGGAGGGTAATTAAAGGGGGATGGCTCCATAGTTTATTGTTGAGTTAATTCCATTATCATAGGACAGTCGCATGAATGTGAGCATCAGTGAGTTTCTCTATTTAGACTAATTCAGTATGGGATTCAGAAAAAAGGAGTTGTGTCACTGTAATCTGCCTTAATCAGACCACATTTAGAATATTTGGTCCATTTCTAGTGCCTTAATATAGGAAGGTCATTTATTAATGTCTTTGACATTGTCTATTGACATAGCCAAAGTTTATTAGCTGGTAAAGACAAGGGTAAGCAAGATGCTGCACTCACTTGAAACCATGCTCCCTGAGGTTTTGTTGAAGAAATTAGGAATGTTTTGTTTGGAGAAAAAAAGACTTATGGGAGATATACCTGCTGACATTAAATTTTTTTAGGGGATATCATGTATACAAAGGCTTAGGGTTTGCTTGAAGGAGTAGAATTTACATGGAGAATTATTTCAATTGGATATGAGGAAATATTTCCTAGTAACTAGATCTATCCCAGAGTAATATGTAGTCAGTTAGGTATCGCAGTGGGTAAAATGCTGGACTTGAAGTCAGGAAGACTGAATGCAAATCTTTCCCATACACTTATGAGTTAAATGATTCTGTGCAATTCGTTGATCCATCTCAGCCTCAGTTTTATTATTTGGAAAAACATGGTAAATGATAACTACTACTTTACAATTGTTATGAAGATCAAATCAAACAACATAAACATATATAAAGATAACGTATTAAAGAACTGTGTAACTGCTGGCTATTGTAGTTATTTTTGGAACATGGGAAGTTTTCTATCACTTTGGATCTTCAAGTAGAGACTTAGAAACTTAAGCATATAATAGAAGGGAATCCTGGTAACATACACGTTGGACTAGATTAAAGCTTCTTAAACTATGGTTCAAAACCCCATGTGGGGTCTCATAACTGAATGTGGGTGTCACAAAATTATGCATTATTATCAGTAAATGTTTGATTTGGTACCTATTTTATATAACTATATACTTGGGGTCATGTACAAATTTCTTGGGCAAAAAGGGGTCTTGAGTGGGAAAACTTCAAGAAGCTTTGGACAAGATGACCCTTGAAATTTTGAGTCCCTTGCAACTCTAAGAATTTGTGATCACATACATTTCCTTTAAAATTACTTCCCTATTTACCAATCAGTTCCATCCATGTAGTAAATTCTAGTTTTAATCCCAACTTCTATATAAAATTGAAATCAGGAATGGTGAGATATATCTGCTGCAGGGAGGCTGAGGTTGATGGATGGTTAAATTTAGGGAGTCTAAACTACAATATAGCTAAAGCCAAAGCTAAGATCAGCACTACCATGATATGCCCATGGGAGCAAAGAGCTTTCAGGCTGCTTAAAAAGGGGAAAATCAACTCAGGTCAGAAAAACATGGCAGGTTAAAATTTCTATATGAATTAATATTGGAATTGGACCAGTGAGTGACCTCTGCATTTGGGTCTGGATGAGATATGGAGGCCCATATGATGTGTGCATGTATGTATATGTATATATACATGTATATATATATACACATATAATACAAGGTATCATAAAAGTCTTAGTCTTTAAGCTTAATAGCATAAAACTACTAATACTTTCGGGCCACCTTGTATGTAGATATATAACATTGAAATCAGTTTTACCAATTTGCAATTGACTGTTACTCTACAGTAAATTGACTGATTTATGCATGGTCACTAAAATTCACACTGTCAACTGGAGGAAAAAGCAGGAATATTTTGAATGACTTTTTATTTAGCTTGAATCTGTCATCCATTTTAATGAATTCACTAAAGCCCCTGAGTTGTATCTTTTTTTGAAAAAGACAATTTAGCATTTTGATTTGGATCTTCTTCATGAGTAAAAGACTTGTGATTTCACTGAGCAAGATACTCCCTCCAATAATGGGAATTGGGATTCCCCACATGCCATGGGATCACAGGTTCATAGATTTAACAAGCAATCAATCAGTCAACAAGTAATCATTAAGTGCTTAATAATGTCCCAAGAGCTATACTAGTAAATGGAAAAACAGAAGCAAAACAGTCTTTGCCCATAACGAGCTTCTGTTCTATAGGAACCAAAGGAAACATTATGGAAACTTCTTAATCTGATGAGGAATCTGAGCTCCAAGAGGTAAAATCACAATCTTGTGAACCAGGCAGGCCCAAGGTCACACAGATACCAGATGACAGATGCTTTAGCATATGGTCTCTTAACTTTGCTATGGCTAATCACAGTCATGAACTCTGAACTTAGCTAAACTGGTCCTCACATAACAGGGGTAGGTAGTCCATTAACAGGTGCATACTTGAAGTTTTTTGAGCTTGGTAGAAGTTAGTAGCCTCTCCATAGTCTTTGTGAAAACAGGGTCACCTTCATTCTGTGATAAGACCAATGCCTTATCCACTTTAGTGAAAGTTTTTTTTTCCAATATTTTGTAGTTCTGTTTCTGTTTTCCGAAACTGTACAGAGGTATCCCCAAGTTTAGTAAAGAGGGTACTAGTTTTGGAATTAGAAAGCTTGGGTGGAAATCCTGTCTTTTCCTTTTACTGTCTATTAGACTTTGAGTTCCATTGTTTTTTGCTTTTTTTTTTTTTTAAATCACTAGTGTTTGGTACAAGTAAGTAGGTGCTTAATAAATGTTTATTTACTAATGAGCTTAGACAAGTTACTTCATCTTACTAGGTTCTCAGTTTCTTCACCTGTAAAATAAGGGAATTGGACGAGGTAGTCTCTTCCATTGCTTAGCTTAAGGTCTGGTACATGAATGGTAAGCACTAAGTAAATGCTGATTGTTTGATTCTGGTTCTAAATCTCACAATTTTGTGAACTCTCTTCCTTTCTCTCCCTCCTCCTTGTAGAGCTGGGTATGGACACAGGTTTACTATATTCTTCCCACTACCTCTTCTGGTGTATTTCTTAAGATTTTCCTTTCTCAATGAAAAAAAAATTGATAACTTTTGTATAATGATTATATAATACCAGGATCAGGGTTCTTGACACTTTCATGTGCTTATGTACAGGGCTCAATAATGTTTTTGAAATTTTTTTTCACTAGTAAAATATCCAGTTATTAAAAAAGTAAGATAATTCTTGTGCAGTAAGATAACTGTATAGATATGTATACATGTATTGTATTTGTCATATAATTTATCCTATCTAGCATGTATTAGATTACCTGTCATTTAGGGGTGGGGGGCGGGGGGAGGGAAAGGAAAAGCTTGGGAAAAAAAAGTTTTTTTTGCAAAGGTCAATGTTGAAAGGTCACTCATATGTTTTGCAAATAAAAAGCTTTATTAAAAAAATAATGTTAAAAAAGTAAGATAAAAATAGAAATTACATATTGTAAGTTTTGTGTTTATATGTAAATCAGTAAGTCTGTTCACTGCATATTGATTGTTCAATTTTCATTGAAAACTTTTGTTCATTACCATTGGGTTTCATTCATGTAAGTACCAGATAATTTTGAAAAATATCATTTGCCACAGAGACTTTTCATGTTTCTTAATGTAAAATACTGGATTTAATTAAATGCATGATTAAATGAAATGCTGGACTTCAGTTAAAGAAGATGAGTTCAAATCCCACTTCTGATACTTTCTAGCTATGTGACAAATGAACAAGTCATCCTAATCTTTTAAGAGTTGCCTAATTTTTATAACTAGGTTATGATCTGCCCTGGATGGATGAGATTCACACTGATGAAATCATAGATCCTTAATACATTGATGAAGGAGCTGAAAAACCCTATTTGATTTTTATATGTTTTTGTTTTATATGTTTTGTGAAAGAGATCCTAGAATTAAACCTATGCGATCCAAGGGGATGAGGTTATTTGGATATCCAATAAAGTCAGCATTTTCTGTGAGTTGTCTATAAGTGACTTGCCCAGTGCCTGGAATACAGTAGGCACATAATATGTGCTTGTTGATTGATTACCAAAGGTCACAGAGGTAGTAAGTGGCAAAGCCAGAATTTGGACTCAGATCTAGAGCACTTTCCATTGTATTATATTATTCAATATGTTAATTTAGCTCAAGTTAAGATAACTAATAATGAAATTAGAGCTCAAGATTAGAGGGCTAATGGAAAGAGAGAATTCTGCTATCTATAGATATGGAAGTTAATGAAGCATGTAAAATCATGACAGGTGCAGAGAGGCACATTGGAATGCATTCAATTATTCTTCTCAATTATTTTTTGGATTTAGTGAGTAATCCTACAATAAAGTAATACATGATACTGTCACTATGGTGAAATACCCTCTCACCCAACCATCTAATTAGCCTTTATTATTCTTTTACTCTTTTCAAGACCTGAATTTCACTAAAATTATCCTATTTAAACTTTTATAAATAATCACAGCAATAGACTTTGAAATAAAAAATCTCTCTTCAGTTCCCTAATTCTTAGCCCCATTGCCCACAGCATTATGGTTTGTGTGTGTGTGTGTGTGTGTTTGTACAAAATATTGGCTACCATAAGGGCTGGAGAGACCTCAAGAAATACAGTATAATTTGTGGTAAAACTATATTTGAGTCACCTACTCTTTTTGCCTCAAATCCCCTCAGGAGGTTCATAGTATATATTTATGGTCGTCTTTGGATTTATTACAGGAAACAAAAATCCACTATGGTGAGAAGCCTGAATTGCATTTAAAAAATATGTTCAGAGAAAGAGATTCCACAATCATGTCCTTTATGAAATAAGAAGTCCACTGCCTCACCTGTTAAGTTCAATTGGTTGAAGGATGATCTATTCATATATACATGCATATATAAATATTTATAAATATATACATAAAAACACATTTGCCCCTCTTCTATGCATATATGCATATATATATACATATATTTAGGTGTATACATGTCTACAGTATCCTAAAAATCTTAGTGCAGTTTTAAACTTTAATAGTGCTTAAAATTGTTCTAAGTTTTATGCATCTAGATGCAAATATATATGCATACAGTTGTATAAATATAAACATATATATGTATGCACAAATATGCATAGACACGTACACAGTACAATGTCTGTGTACACACATAATATGTATATGAATGTATTTATGCATGTATATATTATATATGTGTGCACACAAAAATGCACATTTTTTTTTAATAAAGCTTTTTATTTGCAAAACATATGAGTGACCTTTCAACATTGACCTTTGCAAAAAAACTTTTTTTTTTCCCAAGCTTTTCCTTTTCCTCCCCCCGCCCCCGACCCCTAGATGACAGGTAATCTAATACATGCTAGATAGGATAAATTATATGATAAATACAATACATGTATACATATCTACACAGTTATCTTACTGCACAAGAAACATCAGATCTAGAAAGAGAAGAAGAAAAAAAACAACCTAAGAAGGAAAACAGAATGCATGGAAATATTCACAGAAAGCGTTAAAATGCTGTGTTGTGGTTCACTCTCAGTTCCCACAGGCCTCTCTCTGGATGTATATGACTATCTTCATCGCAGCACAACTGGTTTGAATCACATCATTGTTGAAGAGAACCATGTCCATCAAAATTGATCATCGTATAGTCTTGTTGCTGTGTATAATGTTCTCCTGGTTCTGCTGATTTCACTCAGCATCAGTTCATGCAAGTCTCTCCAATCCTCTCTGAAATCCTCCTGTTGGTCATTTCTTACAGAACAATAATATTCCATACATTCATATACCATAATTTATTCAGCCATTCTCCAATTGATGGGCATCTTTTCAATTTCCAGTTTCTTGCCACTACAAAAAGGGCTGCCACAAACATTTTTGCACATGTGGGTCCCTTTCCCTCCTTAAAAATCTCTTTGGGATATAGGCCCAGTAGAAACACTGCTGGGTCAAAGGGTATGCACTGTTTGATAACTCTTTGAGCATAGCTCCAAATTGCTCTCCAGAATGGTTGGATCCGTTCACAGTTCCACCAACAATGTATCAGTGTCCCAGTTTTCCCACATCCCCTCCAACAGCTATCATTATCATTTCCTGTCATTTTAGCCAATCTGACAGGTGTATAGTGGTATCTCAGAGTTGTCTTAATTTGCATTTCTCTGATCAATAGTGACTTGGAGCACCTTTTCATGTGACCGGAAATAGTTTCAATTTCTTCGTCTGAAAATTGTCTGTTCATATCTTTTGACCATTTGTCAATTGGAGAATGGCTTGAATTCTTATATATTTGAGTCAATTCTCTATATATTTTAGAAATGAGGCCTTTATCAGAACCTTTGGATGTAAAAATATTTTCCCAGTTTACTGCTACCCTTCTAATCTTGTCTGCATTCATTTTGTTTGTACAAAAACTTTTCAACTTGATATAGTCAAACTTATCTATTTTGTGATTAATGATGACCTCTAGTTCTTCTTTGGTCACAAATTCCTTCCCCCTCCACAGGTCTGAGAGGTAAACCATCCCACATTGTTCTAATTTGTTTATAATATCATTCTTTATGCCTAGATCATGAATCCATTTTGACCTTATCTTGGTATATGGTGTTAGGTGTGGGTCAATGCCTAATTTCTTCCAGACTAGTTTCCAATTATCCCAGCAGTTTTTGTCAAATAGTGAGTTTTTATCCCAAAAACTGGGGTCTTTGGGTTTATC
>JAJPUD010002316.1:132952-156666 GCA_023553655.1 Myrmecobius fasciatus | reverse complement strand
TTTTTTTGTTTTTGTTCAACTGATTCTTGAAGTCTTGATGAGTCATTAATTTCCAATTGTTCGATTCTAATTTTTAATGTCTTATTTTCTTCAGTTACTGTTTGTAGTTCCTTTTGCAATTGACCAATTACATTTTTTTGTTCACTGCATTCTTTTTCCATTTTTTCTATTTTATTTTGCAGTGATCTCATTTTGTTTCCCCATGTTTCTTCTAACTCTCTTTTAAGATTTTTTATGCAATCTTCAAAGAAAGCCTTGTGACATGGAGACCAATTTATGTCTCTCTTTGGGGCTTTTTCTGGAGTTGCTTTACCTTTAGGGGCCTCAGGATTTGAGGTCTGTTCTTCCCTCTCTCCATTAAAGTTGTCTATGGTGAGAGCTCTTTTTGGTTTTTTATTCATTTTTTTTAAAGGTGTGAGGTCTGTTTAGGGCAAAGGTGGGACAGCTGCTTTAATTTGCCCTGGGGCAGTTCTGCTGATTGAGTTATTTCAGGAACTGGGCAGTTCTGCTGATTGAATTATGTCAGGGCTGGGCAGCTCCGCTGATTGAATTATTTCTGGTGCTTATCAGACCTGTTGTTTGATTGATTGCATTAAGGTTCTGTGTAATGGCAGCTAGTTCCGATGCTCATCAGGGGTCCAGTGGTTCACAATCTATCCCCCTCAAAAGGCAGACCCTCCAAACCACCTGCCCACAATCAGGACAAATTGTTCCAAGAGGCTCGCAGAAGACTCCCAGGTGTGTGAAAAGCACAACGCTCCCACTCCTGTTCTGACTCCTGTTCCAGCTCCCTGCTCCAGCTCCCTGCCCCGGTCTCCCTGTGCTGCAGTCTGGGTTCAGTAGGCCACCCACTGCCCCATTAAAACAGACCTGTTTTGAGGTTCTTCCAGAGTATCTTCTTCTAGAATCGTGTTGTTCTCCGGATATTGTGGATTTTTTTGCTTCAGAATCAGTCTAGAGGCTTCATATTTTGTTGGTTTGAGGGGAGGTTAGAGGAGGTTACAGAGAATCCTGTCTGATCTCCGCCACCATGGCTCCACCCCCGGAAGGAAGCAAAAATGCACATTTTTGTAGATGCATTTTTCATTGTTATTTGCCCTTTTATGGCAGTTATCTTTTCCCCCCTCTATTAAAAATTTGAGAGATTCATTCACTTGAGAGAGAGAGACTGTTTCAGGCAATGATTGAATCTACACTGTGGTCTCAGCTCTCCCACCTCTGAATGTTTCCATGGGTATTGGTCCTGTGCTGTAAGTGACTCCATGTACACCAACCTTCCACCCTTCTGGTCCAGAAAAATATATTGTTTTATTGAGAGAAAGATGCAGTCTGGGTCCAGGTTCTTTGTCAAGAAACTGCACCTGGAATGTTTTCATCTTTTTTATAAGTCTGGCAGAGCTAAGTAATAAAGAACTTAAGATCACTGAAAATCTATAGAGAAGGAAAGCTATAGAGTAGCTGCTATTTTGTGATGGGCAGGCTCACACACGTGTGCATACACATTTATGTCTAAGTGTATATACATACATGTATGTATGCATATATATATACACAATACACATACATATGTACATACATACCTCTCCCACAGTCTTGGAGAAATCTCTTAAATAAAGCATAAGTTTGGCTCGTATTTATGATCTCCCCAAAAGATATTAACAAGGTCACTTCTAAAAAAGCTAATCATTGAATAAACTAGCAGATATCGGGTATCTCAAGCACACTTTGATGCATACTTAAAACACATAGTCCATTTCCTCCATTCATCAGGGCTAATAAACAAATATTTCATTCACTTTGCACCTTAAACTTTCAAACGATAACTCTAAGTTTGTAGTTTATTCTAGACCAGGAATGTACCACTCATTTTGTTCTATGAAAAGGATATAATTACATGGAATATTTTTCACTAAACAATCAGGACCGAATTCAATGACTCCTTCAACAGGAAACCTTCCTCAACCCTTTTTAATTCCTGTACCTTTCTCTTTTAATTATTTCCTATTTATCAATTTTAGAACTTGCTTTATTTATATTTTTATTTATATTTCTTCCCCCGTTAGATTGTAAACTCCTTGAAGGCAGGGACTATTTTTGTACCCCCAAGATTTAGCAGAGTACCTGGCACACAGTAGGCACTTAATAATTGTTTACTGATTGATTGGAGCTCACAAGGTAGCTGTTAAACCTGTAAACATCCATATTGCAGGTTTGCTGTTTAGTAATTTCTGCTTATGGAGAGAATCACATAACAGATCAGCGTTAGGGACTTGAGGTTCAATCTCAATTTCACCAAGCACTGCCACAATTCCCATTACCATATGCGGATAGTCTTTATAGCTGCTGTGAGAGAGTAGAAAATGGAGAAGGGAGAGAAATATTTATACCCCACTACCACCAGCAGTCAAAGTCCAAGCTAGTTGAATCCCAAGTGAAAAACTTGAAAGAAGGAGAAGCTTTTCTTCTCAATCCCTCATCTAATCTACTGAGGAGAGAAACAATCATCTTTAATTTCACTTCCTCCCTTATGGTGATCACAGCACCAACTAGGAATCATATGTATCACATAAGAAAGGGCCAGAGCTTATATGTCCCTAGAAAGGCCCAGTTCCATGGGAATAGCTCCAGTCCAATCACTGCTAATATATGGCACATATACACATATACACACATATTTTTACATGCACATACATATATATGTGTGTGTGTGTATACACACATGTCTTAGCCACAGGACACATTAAAGCACAAGAAAAGATATTTAGTTAAATAATATAACAGTGGACGGATCTATTCAAGTTTATACCTGTCTAGAAAGTCCACTATCCCTCACTAAGAGCAAATGAACCAAATCCAGTCTGACAATGTTAGAAAATTCCTTCTAACTCCCATTTAACTCCTAATGCAAGTTTAGTCTCCTGAAGTCCATTTAATGAAGTTTTGTTTATGAAAACAGCAAAACAAAAAGACTGGAATTATGTTGGGACTAAAACTATAAATTTCACTTTGCTTCAAAGATCCTACTTGAATTGGCATGCAAATGAACCTAAAACTAAGAAAATAGCTAGCAATTAAAAAAAGGTTTTTTTTCCTTCACTCTACTGATCCCCACCTTTCCTAATTTACAGTACTATACCTTCCAGTAACCAATGCAAAACCTCATTGTCTCCATATGTCATATCACAAGGTGAATGAATTAACAAAATGCACAATTCTCACCTCCCCATCAACGAAGGGGAATTTTGTTTTAGGAAATGAGCAGCTATTTGGTGGCACAATGGTGCTGGCCCTGGATTCAGGAAAATGTAAATTCAAATCTTGCCTCATACACTTATTGTGACTTTGGTCACTTTACTTCTAGCTTCAGTTTCCTCATCTGTAAAATGAGAAAGAATAATAGTACCTACCTCTCAAGGGGTTTTTGTCTTAATAAGATGATATTAAATAATATATTAAGTGATTAGCAAACCTTAAAGCACTATATAAATGCTAGCTATTATTATTTTTTATCTGTGGCTGATCTGTGGTTTGTTGTTCCGTCATTTTTCAGTCATGTCTGACTCTTTATGATCCCATTTGGAGTTTTCTTGTCAAAGATACTGGAGTGGTTTGCCATTTCCTTCTCTGACTAATTTTATAGATGACTTTCCCAGGATCTTTCAATTAGTAGGTGTCTGAGACCAGATTTGAATTCAGGTCCAGCACTCTATTCACTGTGCCATCTATTTGCCCCATGGCTAATGTACCTCATTGATATTAACAGAGCCCTAACTCCACTTCAATAAAGTGCCATTCCAGGGCTTACTAACTGGGTGATGTTCTGGATAGGGCTTACTATCACCAGCTCCAACCCTACTTAGCATTAGAGCCACTCTTCCATTTACTGTAGCATAGTGCAGCAAAACTTCAGGAGGAATGATGCTCTAGACCACTGGCTTCTTTAGGCACTGGCTACTGTGCCCACAAACTGGTTAAAATTGGAAATTCTATATCTAAATGCAATATGTGGTTAAACAGAAGTGAGAGAAGTGAGAGAATTTGAATGCTTCAGAAAAGCAATCTGAATTGGATGATGATCAAAGAGCTGTTGTTTCATTTAAACTAAACAGTGAATGGCTCAAGGATTGGCTCATAAACTAAGACTGTCCACATGGCATCATGCTACCTTTGACTCACCAAATATATGTCTTTAATTTCAAGGAGATAGGTGGGAACCTTGCAATTTTTGCAGATTGCCCTGACTGATTTCACTTTCTATATCTGTTGATGGAACCACATTGGTTAAATATTGCTTTGGATTTAAATGACAAGAATCAAATTGAAGACTTTAGTTAGCATATGCCATTTTCCCAACCACAATGATGGTTTTATTCAGCATATATTCTAAGTTCAGTGGTAAATTCAAAATTTAGTGTCATCTTCAAAACCAACCTTAATTTAAAGTATTTAATCAGTGCTACTTTTCCCTTGGCAATAGAGTATTCACATCAAGCAAATCCTGGTTTTTTAAAAAATAAAGCCTGCATAAATGCTTCCTGGAAGAAAATGAGATGAAATAGAAGTGACTTTTATTCCCTAAAACTCCTGACATAAGAGCATGTCTTTGAAGGAACTGGCAATGTTTAGATTGGAGAAGACAAAGCTTAGGGTGGATAATAGAGATGTCATCAGATGTTTGAAAGACTGTTAGAGGTTCAAGCTAAACTTTTAAAATTCCAAAACCGCACCAGATTGGTTGAATTTTGATCTACTTGACCCCAGAGAGCAAAATCAGGAGTCACGGGTGTTGATTTTAGGTTTAACTTTCTAAAACTGGAGCAATCCAGAAGAAAAAGAGATTGCTTCAAGAGTTAATAGGTTCTTCCCCATTGGAAGTCTTTAAGCAAGGACTTTCAGGTAGAGGGGATTCTCAGTCAGGTATGGATTGGACTAGATGACATTTGAGTTAATTGCCAACTATATGATTCTTTATGTTTCAGTTGAATTGAGTGAGTCTAAGTTAATCACTTTATTTTACAAATCTGAAGACACTAAAACCAAGAAAGAGAGAATGATTTGCCTATGGTCATACAGGTAGTGAGTGACTGATTCAGGCACAGAAACCAAGCCTCTTGACTTCCAGCAGAAAACTCTTTCCCATTATATATATACACCTTTGGAGGAGTGACTCTGTCCCACCTGGAACAAAATCCAAAACACATGTATTCTACAATTCTATCAATGAATTTAAAACCCTGATCCATTGCCTATAGAGTAGAGGCTGCATTTGTTCCCAAACTTCTTTGTGACAGAATGCATTTCTAGGAGGCAGATGGTTAAGGTCAAAAATTTGATTTGGGTCAAGGCTTAGAATTTTTCTCAAAACTAACTGGAGCAAATGGGAAAAATATAAAACACCTATGATTAACCTCATTGGTACAATGAGAAATGAGTCCCTTTCTTATTGAAGTGTATAACAGAGCAATGATTTGTTTTGTTCTGTCTGTCTCTGTCTCTGTCTTTTCTTCCTCCCCTCTCCCCCCTCCCTCCCTCCTTTTCCCTTTTCCTCTCCATTTACTTTTTCTCCTCTTTCTTTTCCTTCCTTCCTTCCTTCCTTCCTTCCTTCCTTCCTTCCTTCCTTCCTTCCTTCCTTCCTTCCTTCTTCCTTCCTTCCTTCCTTTCTCTTTCTTTCTTTCTTTCTTCCTTCCTTCCTTCCTTCCTTCCTTCCTTCCTTCCTTCCTTCCTTCCTTCCTTCCTTCCTTCTTTGGTGATGTTTGCTGATGTGGATTCATGTTTTTATATTCTGTCAGTGATTTCTGCTATGTAGAGCATAGATTCTGTTTCTTATTCTTATTTTATAGCCTGATACTTTCTTGGGAATCCAGAGTCCTTTGTCTCTTCAGTTTATCAATTCCTTATCCTTTGTATATGACACATTTATAATAAATTTTCTACTTATTTATATGATCTGGAGGCTATATTACTTTCTGTTCTTAATAATTTTTCTGTTGGAATATTTGGTTATGTTCATGATTTTTAATTGAATCTTTAAGTTAAAAATCTAATATTTAAACTGTCAAAGAAAGTTTTAAATATCTTATATAATGATTTTAATTTAAATAAGAGTCAACATTGAATAGTGGTTAGGGAGTAAGACATATAGTGAGTTCAAGTCCACCTCAGACACATACTACTTGGATGGCCATGGACAAGTCTCAAAGTTTCACAGTATCCTGGGAACATTTCTGAGTCTAAATTTTTTCCCAGAACCAGATGTTTCCTATACTAGTGAAATCACAAGAAATACTCAATAAAGTACAAGAGTTATTTTAAAAATGATCTTAAAATTGTTTTAAATTTAATTTTATAGCAATATATACACTTAAAATACCCAGTCTTTTTAACTTTTATAAAGCTTTTTATTTTCAAATCATATGCGTAGTTTTCAACATTCACCCTTGCAAAACCTGGTGTTCCAAGTTTTTTTTTCATCCTCCCTTTCCCCCATGCCCCTTCCTTAGCAGCAGGTAATCCAATATATGTTAAATGTGCAATTCTTTTGTACTTATTTCCACAACTATCTTGCTGCATAAGAAAAATCAGATAAAAAAAGAAAAAAAAGCAAGAAAGAAAACAAAATGCAAGCAAACAACAACAAAAATGAAGGATACATTAAACAAACTCATTATTTAAGAAGGCAGAAACAAACTTCAAAATCTAAAGGAAGTGGTGGAATTTGTGGACTGTAGAAAAAAGTTATGGTTCTATAGAGGATTGGGGTTCGTTTTGATATTTATTATATGTGTGACCTTGAGCAAATCATAACATTATTGTTTATTTTCCTCCTTAATTTCCTCATCTGTAAAATTAGAGTATTGGACCAGATGTTTTGCTACATTTAACTTTATTTCCTTTTCCCTTTTTATATCATAGTCAATCTATATACAGGTCTGATTTTGATTTGAACTACTTCAAAAAGGCCTTGTCATAAATTTGTGTGCTTTATGTATTGTTATTCTTTAAATGCTGAAAATAAAAAGTTGTTTTCATTTAAAAAAATAGTTAACTAATTTTAATGGAGCCACGATGAATATTTTGTACCCATATTTCCTTTTTAGGATATTTTCAGGGAATGAAATTCTAGAAATGAAATCATAGGGATGAAAGGTATAATTATTTTTGTGGCTGTTATCACCCTACTTCTCCTCTTCAAAATGTTTGCACTAATCTACAGGTCTTCTGATAATGAGGACACGTTTCTCTTTACCCCCTCTAACTTTTGTTCTTTATCCTTGTTCTTAGTTTTTTGCTTCTCCTTATTTCATTTCTATCTCATCTTCAATCTCTCCTCCTCTACTGCCTTCAAATATAACCAGGTCTGCTCCATTTTTATATTCTCTAGGTTATCCTCAAGATGGTTTTCTGAAAACTACATGTAGATTTAAGGTGCTCATTGGGTCCTCACCTATTCAAAACCATTATTCATGGATGCCTTCCCTATCTCCCAGAGGATGCTACCCTTTATCAGACCAGCTCATTAGAAAAATAGCAAAAAATCCTTCCACATACAGGAGCCCATTCTCCCATAAATTGGAGAAGGAATACCAAAGATAGGAGAGGGAATTTTTATAGTCTGAAAAACTCATGAGCTTAAAATTGTTTTCTAGATTTAGAGACTATTTCCATATTCACTTGTTTCCCCATAGTGATAATGATGGGATCTGTTGGACCACTTTCTCCGTTGTAATGCTGTTGCTGCCATCTGTTGACCATCCAATGAATTTCCACTAGTTTGTTTCATCAGTCATTTTCCCTCCAAATTGCTGCAAAGTTTCTCCCCAAAGAGAGTGTCTTGATAATTTTTTTTTAAATGCACCGCTTCAGAGCTATTTCATGTTTCCCATGAGAGAAACTGAATCACTGCGACGACATACTAGTGTGAGAATTCCTGAGTTAAAATCGTCTTTAAAAAGTATTCCAATTTCCCTATTAGCAAGATAGGTCAACTCTATAATTGGCTTGGGATGCATTTCTTTCAGCTCCTGTAATGCATCTGGCAGTAGTGTTAGGGCCATGAAGATCAACCCAGCAGTTCTTAAATATTTTGGGCTTAAGTCACCTTTATGTTCTTAAAAATTATTGAGGACCACCAACTCCTATACACATCTTCCAAGAGCTTTGTTTGTGTACATTATATCTATTGATAGGTACAATTTGAGAAATTAAAAATTTTATCACTTTGGCTTCAAAAACAGCCTTCCAAGGGCCAAGGACGCCCAGATCACATTCTGACCTACAGCTTCAGTTAGTCATATTGGAGGGATGCATTGATGGGGGAGGGAAGGAAATAACATTAAAGAGCACCTACTCTGTGCCAGACACTATGCTAAGCACTTTACAAATATCTCATTTTATCCTCATCATAACTCTATGAGGTAGATAATGGTTTTTTGACAAGATGTTAAGTTTATTAAATACAATAAAAACCATCTAGAACCACCTCAATCTGTGTGCGCAGGCTTATTATTTCCATTTTATAGGGGGAAAAATGGAGTTAAGAGATATGCCCAGAGTCACTAGTATCTGAGGCTGGATTTGGACTCAGGTCCCCCTGACCTCACACTTTACCCATTATTCCACTGACCTGCCTATAGCTGACAATTATTGTGTTTCATTTCTACAGCTATATTCAAATTTGCTGTTGTCCTTAGATTTCTAGAGCCTTCACTTCATTTACTGTCACCCTCTGAAACTAATAATCTTTCAAAGCTAATCTTCTAGAGTCTTTTATACTAATTGCCTTCATTTCCTTATTTCTCAATACATTGCGATTTATTTTTCCAACCTCATCGTTCTACTGAAACTGTTCACTCTAAGTTTAACAATAATTTAAATGCTAAATTTAGTGGTCTTTGATATTTGACCCATCTCTGCAGTTTATTAGAAATATTGAACATGCTCTCTTGAACTGCTTTCTTGTTTTTTTCTCCTTTCCACCTGTTTGATCAGTCACTCTCCTTTGCTAGATCAATATTCTTCTCCAACCCTGGATGTCTATTCTGGACATTTTTTTTCTCTTGGCTCAACAGTATCTATATGTGTGATTTATGTATGTTTATTTTTTATTTTTGCTGAGGCAATTGGAGTTAAGTAACTTGCCCAGGGTCACCAACTACAAGTGTTAAGTGTCTGAGGTCACATTTGAATTCAGGTCCTGCTCTATCCACTGTGCCACCTAGTTGCCCCTGATTTGTGTATGTTTATGATCTTTCCTGAATTCATTATATATTCATAACTCCTGCCCCAGAACCTATTGGTATTGATATCTCCTCGTTATTCTAATCCCTGTGAGAGTAGAGTTGGTGAGAACCCAAGAGAGTTTAAATTCTTGGCCGGTCTTTGATAAGACTTTTTGAGATTTGAGTCCCTTCAGGTGTTTCTGGCTTCCAGCTTCAAGAAAGAAGTTGGAAGAGGTCAATCTAATTTCAGGTTGCTGAAGGAAAATACTCTGGGAAAACATGAAAATAGCTGTCAGTCTTTATCACGTCCCTACCCCTACCTTGCTATATAAGATATTTTAGAGGGTTTCCTCCTTGGGTAAGATCAAGGACACTCTTTCTTGGTTGAGTTTCCAATAGGAAAGCTCTTTCATTTTGAATTGTCTGATATATATTCTTCTATGTATATCTTATCTGATTTTTGTTTTGCTATGATGTGGATAAATGGGTTTCTTTGCCATTTGCTATGTGTTCATTGTGAAATTGGTATTTGGTGGGAAAGAGATAAAGTCTTAGGTATAGAGCTAATGACAAAGTAATCAGAAGTTAGATTGAACCTGATCATATCCACCACTAAACTTAAGGATATTTAAGGGAGCTAATAAATTAACTTTAGCCCAATCTCCTCTCCCTGTGAGAACAACAGAGTGGCTTCCACTCCCAACTTTCTGCTCCTTTTCCTGGCTAGTTTGCCATGGAGAAGGGTGAGAGGAGAAGAGACTAGAAAAGTCTATTTTGCCTCCTTTCCAGCCATTCAGCTACAAACCTTTTTACATATGGGCCCTACGCACATATGGGTACATATAATCAATAGCTTTCTATATATCTCTACCTAAATGGCTCTTTGGTATCTCAACTCAGCACTTCCAAAATGGAACTCATTATGTTTTCTCCAAATTTCCTTATTTCTATAGAGTAAACCAATATCTTTCTAGTTATTCTGTTTTGTAACCTTGATGTCATTCTTGAATCCTCTCACTCCCACACCTCCCTTGCCAGCTATACATTAACATTGTTCAGTATTTACCATAATATATCTTGCACTTCCTCTTTACTAAAATAATTACCTCAGTTCAGGACTTTATCATCTCTTACCTTACCTGAACCAGTTGTTCTCTTAATTAGTCTCCTTGCTTCTAGTCTTTTCTTTCTACTCTATTTTCTACTTGATTTCCAAATTAAAATTCTTAAAACAGTTTAATTTATCTAATATAATTTCTTCAGTAATTCATTATTATTTCTGTGATAAACTAGTCATTTACATTCTGGATCCCATCTCCATTCTAGACTTAATTCATATCATCCTCTTCACACATTCTATATTCTAGTTAGTTGTACCCCAAACTCAATTCCAGTAGTTATAGTTCTATTTTCAACAGTCTTTCTCCATGTCAAGCCCCCCAATAAAACTAAAGAAATGTGAATTCTGTTTGCATTTTCTTTGTTCAAGGTGTTTATTGCATCTCAGAGGGCATACATACATGCACTGGGTTTTTAAACCAAAATACAAAGGAAAGCCATTTTGAAATTAGCTTTATGTTATTTTTCCCCCATTACAGTGTATGTTATCCCCACAGTAAATTCAGATACAACCACTTGTAAATGGTACCATACATCGATTAAATAATTTGAAAGACTTAGGTGAACATCTTTCCAACCCAATATGCTTTCACAAAGAGCTGCCAAGCCACTTGTAACACTGATCAACAGTGACCTCATTTATGCATCGAAATCTTCAGCCAAGCCATCAGCACAAACAGTTTGAAAATAAATGAAAAAGGGAAAAATACAATATGTACAGTGAAAGAGCATATTCATTGAATTAGTTTAAATCCTAATTATAAACGGTACCAAAAAAAAAAACCCTACATAGAGCTCATTTGGGGAATGGAGAAACATTAGTCTATGATACACACACACACACACACACACACACATACACACACATAAAATTACTAAACAGATGTACATAAATGATGAAATAAAAATAGCAATCTTTGCAGTAATATTCTGACTACCTACATACCAAAGAGTGCTTCCACAATCACTTTAAACCTCTTATGAGAGAGCACAATTAAGGTTGCTTTTTTTCCAACTACATGAGGAGAAATTGACCATTTACTTAATAATCTTCAGTGCTTTTAAACAAAGTTGAATAAATGAGCCAATTTAGATGCAAAACTTGTCGAATATGATTAAAATATATACTTTAAAATATAACAATGATAAATATGGGATTCTTTCCAATAAGATTCTTCAATCTTGGTAAGGTAGCTTCAAGGAGAAGTGTTTATTATGGAAGTTAACTTTTATATTCCTTTAAATTATAATATTTCTCAACATATACGGTGCCACAAAAATAAACATTTCTCACAACAATTGAAATTTCTGTGATTGGAAAAATGTACTCCACATCAAAAAAAAAAAAGACTTGTATATTAAAGAGTGTTTTCCTTATCATATGATATTATCACATATGCCTTATAACAGAGATACAGAAGGAAACAGAACTTATGGAGAAAGTTTTAGGGTTTGTTCAAAAGTTATATACATTGAAACCTTCAAAAAACACAGACACATCGCTCCAAACAGCTCACCACACAACAGCTGCATAATCTGTCCCACAGGAGGTTCAGAAAAGCACTAAAGGCATCAGAAACATACATCCATTGTTTAAATTGTAAAACACACAAATAACCCCAATACACTAAAAGTGAGAGAGTTGGGATAACAGCTAAGGGAGTACACATTCCTAATGTTCACTTTCACAGCTGGGCTACACGTTTTGGAAGAGAAGATATGAAGAAGCACTGGGTTTGGTACTGGTGGCTCACTTTGAAACTCTGAGCATCAAACTTATTTGTAGTCTCCAAACTCACTTTCCACCCCTTATTCAGTCACAAAAACTGCAGCTGTAGAGACAAAAAAAAAAAAAAACAAAAAAAAAAAAAAAACCCAAAAACCTTCAATTAGAAAGTATTATGTAATAGTCTCTTCCAAGGCACATTTTCAGATTTATTTAGTTTTCCTCAAAGTCTCACTTCAATGTAGCTAAATCAAGAAAATCTATGTTCCTCTTAGATTTAGACTTACAATAAATCTTGGAGGTTCAAAATCTTTCATTTTTCAAATGGAGAAATAAAACCTGTATTTTCCTTTGAATTTATATATTGTTGAAAATCTCTCACTGTACCTTTCAAAAGCTCTACTAGTACATGTTCTTAATTATAAGAATGAGCAGAAAAACAATCACAACCTGGATTAAAAAATTCTTCAGAAAATATACTGGGGAGGTTTTAAAATACAAATTATTTGAAAATCTTAGATTGTTATTATCTAGCTTAGTTTTGAATATTTTACTTTTAAAACTAAGTACATTTGTTAAAGAACAAAAAGACCATATAACTTCTTCCATTCCATTCAGTTTTATTGTAAAAGAGGGCTATGAACTAAGCCAAGTGACAAAGCAGAGAATAAAGTGAATCATTGCATCAAATCTCATTGTAATACAAGGCTTGTCAGAAGGAATGGTATTATAAAGGGAGGTACATAGATCTTGGTGCTCTTTGCATCTTAAACTTTTGAGTGGAAGTGGAAATTGTCCTCAGTGTCTCTCTCTTATTCAAGTCAAACCAATGAAAACAGAGGAAACTAGAAGAAACAATACCTGGGTATTTATAGGCAGCAAATCTGGTTATTATTTTGTCAAGTGACTGAAGAATTTAGGTCTCCAAATAAAGGAATTGGGACTCCAAATAAAGAAACATGAATGCATGAAAATATAATCCAGGGACACCCTCAACCCTTGAAAATTTACAACATATAGTAAAGAATTTTTAATAAATATTTTCTAAACAAAGTTTCTCTTAGTGCAAATGTCCACCATAAATTTTCCATGCTTTAAAAATGATATAAACATTCTTGAAGAAATTTCAGGGGAGACTTTTAAAGTTATGATTGCTAAAATGAAAAAATAATCCATTATAGTCATTCAAAATAATTATATTTTAGAATAAAATGTAGTAATTATAACATTATAAATTTTAACTTTCTATTATTTATTAGTCAAATATGTGATCAAGATCAAAGTAGTCATATTTAAAAAAAACATGTGGAAAATGTCATTTGTGCTTTTACCTATGTAATCTTGGAGTATAAAGGCTGGAGAATGGACCTTTATTATTTAAATTAAATAAAGTTAAATGATTCATTGACAATTTTTTAAGATTTTATTCCAACGTCTTCAATACCTACTGTGGCATAAAAGTGCCTCTGGGTTCTAGAAATTTATTCTAGTGGTGACATGCCTTATTAGGTCCCACCGGTGAAGGGCTGAGTGTCCATTATTTGAGGATTAATCTTATTTGGTGCAGAAAGGCTCTTTACTAATAGACTGGTCACAGGGTAATGAAATTTTTGGTTACAATGAAATAACCATTATTATGAAATGAAAAAAAAAAACATTTTCTAAAGCTTGGAAAGAGTATGATCTATATAGCTAAATGGACTTTCTCCACCAATGAATCATGGATCTTTTGTAGCAATATAAATATATTAGACAAGATGTTCCAAAAGTCTTAGTTCAGTTTTAAGCTTTACTAGACTTTCAGTAATATTCTATGGGTTTCTTCTTCAATTAAATGTAATGATTTGAACACAAGAAATAGTTAAGTACTGTGTGATTATTGCAAACCCACAAACAAGCTCAATATCATATACCTTTTAATTGTTTATAAGAAATCCTTGATGTTAAGATCCGCTAGTGGGTCCTTTGTTGGAGGTTTCTTGGGGCTCTGAGTGGCAGGTGTAGGGCTTGGAGAAAGCTAATGGAAGAAAAGCCAGCCAAAGAAAGCAGGCATAAAAAGCAAAGAATATACAAGCATTAGGTAGAACACAAAGTACATAGAACAAACATGGAAAAGATTAGATGCCTAAGTTTACAAAAAACAAAACAAAACAAAAAACAAGACCCACAATGTTCTACTTAGTCAAAATATAAAATTTGATTTGAGATTGGAAAAATATATAATTTATGTAACTTCAAACACCTCAATATCAGGTTTTAAAAAAAATTGAGGACTTTGGTAGTAGAACAAGACTTCAGTCATTGTAAAGATGATGTGAACAACTAATCTAGTTTAGTAATCAAAAGTGTATAGTCAAGATCCATTTCTCTACATAAAGGAATTTTTATATCAAAATATTAATACCACTAAGCTAAGAAAGTTAAATGGATTTTTCCATAATAAGAATGAGTTTGCAGAAAGTTGTTTAAGAATTACTCAGTGGTTAGTAAAGTGTATTTCGGATTTCATATTAACAAGTGCTAATCAAAAATAATCAAGTTTATTCTGACTGGATAAAATCCAAATAAATCGTCTCTAAAAGCAATTTACTGTATCTCTTGGCAGGTTAATTTTATTTTTTTAGTTTTAAAACAGAAGAAGGTAAAGTTGATTATTGATAGTAAAATGAATATCTCTTAGTTACATGGGCAAATATCCATATAGAATTTGAAAGAAAAAGCTGGACTCTGTTTTGGTTCAGTTGCCATTTAAACCATTTTTATAATGCCTTGACCAGAAATAAGGGTTCAGAAACTTGGTAGTTTTTTGTTTCTTTTTTTGCTAAAAGGAATGTAAAAAACAAAACAAAACACCCCTCCTTGTTTGTAAAATTTGCTAAATGACATTTATATAGTTTTATAACTTTTCAATAAGAGTTAGATGTGTCTTATATGTTATATCAAAAAATAGACAGTTGTTCTCTCTCTTGGCTTCTGTGCCAAGGCTCTTTCTTCCTGTCTGTCTCCTTTGCTGACCCCAATTATGGATGAATTTAATTGCAGATTTTTTGAATTCAAGCATCTTCAGTACATAGATGAGTTCCACAAGTGTATGTTCAGCCCTAATCATTCTCCTGAATTACCAATTTCCTGCATGCATCTACATCTGTATGTCCCACTGACATCTCAAGGTCAACATGCTTAACTAGTTAGCTAGTTAACCACAATTCGTTATTTTCCTCAAAATCCTTCACTTCTCTAAACTTCCCTATTTATTTTGAGGATCCACAATCCAAGTTACTCAGTTTCACAACGGTGGAACTGTCTTTGGTTTTTGCTTTCCCCCCCATGCCATCAAACTAATCAGGTGCCAAGTCTTGGCAATGTTACTTCCAGAACATCTTACTCTGAGTTTTTTCAATTGTACAATGGAGATAACACTAGCACCCCCCTCCCAGGGTTGTTGAGAGGGTCAAATGAGAACATAATTGTAAAGCGCTCAGCACAGTACTGAATCATAGTACTCACTATATAAATGTTTGCTAGCTATTATTTTTCATCTCTCCTAATATACACATATATATCTATTTATTACAAATATATACATGTATGCATGCATATATCTCTGTGTATATGTAGTATACACCATTAAAGTATAAACTTCTTGAGAGGAGAGATTGCTTTTTTTTTTTCTTTTTTGGTCTTTGTACCTCTAACATCTAGCAAATGAATTGCACATGGTATTGGCTTAAGAAATGCTGAATTTAATTATATAAGATTTTCTTAACTCAATCAGCTCCCTCGATTGAGCATAATGCTAAAAAAAGGCTAAGACTAAGGGTTTTCCTAGTTAGCTAGATATAGAGAAGATTAAACTTGAGTGTTTATTTTTATTCTAGTTGAACATTTTGCAAATGCAGAATGTCATTCATGAAGGACATGGAATTAAACAGGACCCACTCTTGAAAAACAGCTCATTCTGTTTTTGTAGATGAAGAGAACGCATATTGTGAGCTACAAAGGGATGATGCTCTTTTCTGTAGGATTACAATTGTGTGTAACTTCTAAACTAGCAACTTTGTTGCTGCCTACAATCTTGACATTTTTAGAAGACTGGAAACTCTAGGTTTCAACCAAGTGCAACTGACACTATTTATGCACTTCTCTCCAAATATTCTAAAATGTCTTTCTTATCCTTGCTGTCAGGTTGTCCTTACGTTTGAAGTTGTAAGAAGAGTTCTGGGATGTTTTTTAAACTGTCTGAATGGCAACTAATATTCTTACAACTTTATGCTACTATTTCACCAACAAATAACAAAAAGGTACCTGTGCACCGGGAACAGAGGCAGCTCCAAACGGCGGCCGCATCATGGGCTGGGCAAACATAACTGGCTGTTGTGGCATCATGGGTACCCCCGCTCCAGCAGGAGGCTGAAAGACCATTTACAACTTGAGAACATGAAACTGAATCTTTTACATAATAGAAATTTAATTATGGTGATCTCTTACCATTCCAAATCCTGTTCCTGGCTGTCCAACAGGTGGTGCACCGGCAACAGGAGGAACCGTACTAGCTGAAGGTACAGCTCCTTGCTAAAAATATGAAAACATGCACATCATTTTTAAAGATGATAAAATATAATTTAAAATGAGTGAGTTCATAGCATATGAGTTTTATGTTTTATCTCCCAGACTTCACAAGTAAATATGGCAAAGACCCAACAGCAAAAAGGGTTACTACTCTTATGGTTTGATGATACACAACATCATGCTACCAGCTGGCATGTAGCACCTCCTCACTAGTTTTTTCTCCCCTCTCATTCTCACATTTATTACTCCTCCCAACTCCTTTCCACTTAATTTCAGCCTTTTCATTTTATATATTTGTCCTACACATGATATTGCTTCCCCAACCTACCCAACTTATACCCTTTTCCTCTCCTGTGAATATCTGAAAATTTTCCAAAGAATGCCTTTGTTTCCCATTTCACCATATGCTCAGATTGGTGTTGGGCTTGACATTTAATGATAGATAAGGTTTTCACTTGGATCTTCAATCCAACTTTACCATTTTTTCTATTTTTTAAGCCTACTTTTCTACTACTTTATGTCTTTGAACTTTGATTGAAGACCTTTTTGTATCTGGAAAGAATGAAATTTCCTTTTCAAAATAACATTTAGGAATATTATTTTTATATAACAGATTGAAAAAGTTATCTCACAAAATAGGATACTAAGAAAGTAAAAGCTATTAGCTGGGGAAATGAATTAAGCATTAACTTTTCTAAAGGGATATTGAATAAGTATTGTTAAATTTACTTTATCCTTCATTCCTGATATATCATCTAAATTTAAAATGTTTAATGATAATTTTAAAAGCTGGTATTTAGAGTCAACGAATATTTATTAAATGCTTACTATGTTTGAGATATTATTCTAAAAGCCAGGGATACAAAAAGAGGTAAAGGCAGGCTCTGTCCTCAAGAAGCTCATAATCTAACAGGGGAGACAATAAGAAAACACACACACACAAGGTAATGGCAAATAGGAAATACTTAAAAGAGGGATGAGAAAAGGTTCCTATAGAGAATAGAATTTTAACTGGGACTTGAAAGAAATCACAGAAGCCAGGAGGTAGAGATGAGGAAGGAGATCATCCCAGGCATGAAGGATGGCCAAAGAAAAGGCCTAAAAGAGAGAGATGGAGGTTTTGTTTGTGTACAGCCAAGCGGCCAGTGTCACAGGACCAAAGGATAATACATGGTGAACAATAAGAAGATTGTAAAGGTTGGAAGGTGCTAGATTGTGAAGAATAGAATAGAATAGAAGATTTTGTATTTGATCCTGGAGATGACAGGAGCCACTGGAATTTAATAAATAGAGGGATGACATAACTGGAATTGACCTTTAAGAAAATCACTTTGGTGGATAAATGGTAGATGGATTGAAGTAGGGAGAGATACAATAGTATAGGAGAAAGCTGATGAAGACCTGAACTAGAGTGGTAGCAGTACAATAGGAGAGAGGGATGAATTTGATATTTTAAAAGTAAAATCAATAGGCCTTGGCAACAACATATTGGATATAGGGATTAAGAGATAGTGAAGAATCCAGGAATCCTAGGTTGCAAACTTGAGGAACTGAGTGAATGGTGTTGCTCTCAACAGTAATAAGAAAGGTAGGTAAGTGGGTAGAAAAGTTTAAGGGGAAAAATAACAAGCTTAGTTTTGAACATGGTACAGGCCCTCATCTTATACCTAGACTATTTTAACATTTTGCTGCTGATCTCCTGCCTCTTCTTTTTTTCCTTTCTAGTCTACTCTGTAACTCAATTGTAAAACATCTTCCTAAAGCAAAGGTCAAATAATGTCACCTTGTGCTGCATCCTCCCCTCTGATCTCCCTTTCTCCCTCCTCCCCTCCCATCGTTTCCTATTGTCTCTAGGATCAAATACAAGATCTATTTGGTTTGTAAAGACCTTCCCTAACCCAGGCCTCTTCTACCTTTCTTTAAATAGATCTCTCCAGTTCTTTGATTCTCAAGAGGAACAGAAAAAGATCTAAATGTGTTTTTTTTGTTCCTTTCCAACATGATGAAGATCATACACCTCTATTTATACTGAGTGGGTTGATTTTCTTAGCTAAATGGGTGTCCTTTTCCATCCTATACCACACATATGCCCCTTTAAAAAGAGAAGCACTTGGTGGAAGAAGCCAACTTTCCCAAAGAATAAGCAGTGAGATTTAGAGGTTAATTTATTTGGAACTGGTAGTTCATAAAATAATTTGTAAGTCATCAATTTATCTACATGTATTCTCAGTCTTTTAAGGAAAAAAATAACTAGTATATCAAGCATGTAATACTTATAACATTATGCTATTATACAGTGACTCCAGTAATATTTTAAATCTTGGAGCAAAGATGTATTTAAGTTTAGTAAAAAATTTGGTAAGCTTGCATGAACTGATGCTGAGTGAGATGAGCAGAACCAGGAGATTGTTGTACACGGCAACAACAGTACTATATAAGGATCAGTTCTAAGGGACATGACTCTCTTCAACAATGAAATGCTTCAAACCAATTCCAATTGTTCAGTGAAGAAGGCCATATACACCCAGAGAGAGGGATGTGAAATGTGGACCACAACATAACATTTTCACGTTCTGTATTGAGGTTTGCTTGCATTGTATTTCCTTTATCGGATTATTCTTTCTTATAGATACGATTTCTCCTGAACAAAAAAATGATGTGTGGCAATAACTATACATATATTCGATTTAAGTATTCTAACATAATTATCATGTAGTGGATATCCTGCCATCTAGGGGAGGGGTGGGGAGTAGGGGGGAAAATTTGTAACAGAAAGCTTTTTAAGGGTTAATGTTTAGGAATTACCCATACATATGTTTTGCAAATAAAAAGTATTAATAAATCAAAACAAAACAAAAAAAATTTGGTAAGCAGAATTAATAAAACTTTAATATAAAAATTCACTTACACAATAGAAAATTGTCAAACCTTCTTGGTTAAAAATATTTTAATTATAACTAAGTTAGACAAGTAAAAAATATAATTATAGTTACAATGAACATGATATTAAATAAAGACCTCCAAGATGATGAAACCTACAAAAAGACTTCCAAAAAGCTTTGCCAATATATAAACATTTTAATGTTTAACTCCATTTAAAATATTATATTTAACATAAAATACTATGTCCACATTATTTTTCCTTGTTGAATAAAATATTTAATGAAATTAAGATGCTAGTGAATTAAAGATCATTCACATTTGTTTATATTTCATGGCTGAAAAGTGGCAGAATGTTGCATGAAAGAATTTAAAGAGAAATACAATCATCTATATTTTGCAAATGTCCCACTAAATCATAGGTTTGGATGAGGACATACATTACTACATACCAAGGGGCCACTTGGTGGGACACTAGTAGACCACGTTGCTGGTGCTACTTTTGGCTGCCAGTTAGCTCCTCCTGTCAGTTTCCTTTCTCCAGCGTTCCACTGAAGATCCCCCCTAAAGTAAATGTGCAAATGGAATAAGCTAGTCAGAAAATAATTATAACTGAAATTTGAAATATGCTAAATCTTTGAGCAAGGAAGATCCTGATTGTCTATTATGATGTGTAAGGTAATTTAGTAGCTTGAAAAACAAAGTATAAGAGCTCTATTTCCTACTTCAGAATATTCCAATTTGTGAGTTAATTAAATTATAGGTTCATATCTTTCATTGATTATAAATATTCCAAAACAACTATAGAAAATACTGTATATATACAAATGAAACTAAATATTTTAAGCTAAAAATAACTCATTTAACTTCCAATCACAAAACCAGATATTTTAAAAGAATTCTAAATACATTTTAGTGATAATTGAAGAGAAGTAAATATTTTGTTCCCATAAATATATATTTATAAAGTACATGATTAACATTTTTTCTAATCTTATGTTTTAGAATTAATAAATTTTACATTCACCCTAAAAAAGCAATGGCTAATTCACATTAATACTTCATCTACAAAAAATAGGAATTAATTTTCCTGGTTCCCCATAACAGTTTATATATTTTGTGATGAATAACTGAATTAATTATAGACAATGTTTTCTAAAAAAAAATGCTTCAATACTGCCATTCCACTCTTCAGTTTGGTAAAAGGTTACAAAGTATAGTTTACAGCACTTACTTTTTGGATGTTGTACCAGAAATCCCAAGATCTGTAATTAGATAAAAGCATAAAATATTTACATCTTATTTTAAAAAAAATTTAATGGGATGATTTTACAACATATAAAACAGCTTCAGAGAGCATTACTTTACTTTGAGGAAAAGATTGCTTTCAAATCACTAAATAACTTCATTACAAAACATATACACTTGTTTAATTAGATGGATATTTTTTTCCAAGCTTTAGAGTTTATTTTCAAAATGTTATTCTGTGGATGCCCATCAATTGGAGAATGGCTGAATAAATTATGGTATATGAGTGTTATGGAATATTATTGTTCTGTAAGAAACGACCAGCAAGATGATTTCAGAGAGGCCTGGAGAGACTTGCATGAACTGATGCTGAGTGAAACGAGAAAAACCAGGAGATCATTATACACGGCAACAACAAGACTATATGATGATCTGAACTGATGCTGAGTGAAATCAGCAGAACCAGGAGAACATTATACACAGCAACAATACTATACTATGATCAATTCTGATGGACATGGTTCTCTTCAACAATGATGTGTTTCAAACTAGTTCCTATTGTTCAGCGATGAAGATAGTCATATACATGCAGAGAGAGGCCTGAGGGAACTGAGTGTGGACCACAACACAGCATTTTAACGCTTTCTGTGAATATTTCCTTGCATTTTGCTTTCCTTCTTAGGTTTTTTTTTTTCTCTCTAGATCTGATGTTTCTTATGCAGTAAGATAACTGTATAGATATGTATACATATGTTGGATTTGTCATATAATTTAACATATTTAGCATGTATTAGATTACCTGTCATCTAGGGGTGGGGGGTAAGGGGAGGAGGGGAAAAGCTTGGAACAAAAAAATATAGTTTTTGCAAAGGTCAATGTAGAAAAATCACTCATGTGTACTGTAAATAAAAAGCTTTTAATAAAAAAAAGACTATATGATGATCAATTCTGATGGACATGGCTCTCTTCAACAATGAAATGTTTCAAACCAATTCCAATTGTTCAATGAAGAAAGAGGGATATGAAATGTGGATCACAACATAACACTTTCATGCTTTCTATTGATGTTTTCTTGCATTGTGTTTCCTTTCTCAGACTTTTTTTCTTGTAGATAATGTTTTTTCTTGCACAGCAAGATAAGTGTGGAAATATGTATATATATATTTGACTTGTCAAGTATTTTAACATAATTAACATGTAGTGGACTTCCTGCCATCTAGGGGAGAGGTGGGGACTAGGGGGAAAATTTGTAACAGAAAGCTTTGTAAGGGTTAATGTTGAAGAATTATCCATACATATGTTTTGCAAATAAAAAGCTTTAATAAAAAAAAAATAAAATAAAATTACCAGAGACAAAAATGTTATTCTGTTTAATTATTGCTAAATAATTAACTACAATATTAACGACTGTTAATCTTACTTTTTGCCAATTCATGATGTAAAATAGGATTAGATGTTTATAAGAAGTTAAAGAATATCAACCACCCAAGCAAATTTGAGTCAACTGAGATTGACTTGAAGGGAAAGGCAATTTTATAATGATGTAAATTTAAGATAATTTCTCCTCTCCCTGAATTAATCTAGTCTCCTGGAATACTGAAAATATTAATGCCTGAATACAAGAAATAGAGTGTACTTTAAGGAATGCAATTCTTACTTATTATTCTATAAGAAATGATGAGTAGGATCCTCTCAGAAAAAACTAGAAAGTTTTCCAAGAGCTCATGCAAAATGAAATGTACTTGGTACAAAGTAATAGTAAATGTGGGATGATCAGCTGTGAATGACTTTGCTATTCTCAGCAATACAATGATCCAAGACTACTCTGATAGACTTATGATGAACAATGCTCTCCATACCTAGGGAAAGAACTAGTTATGTCTTAATACAGACTGAAGTATATTTTTAAAAAAATTATTTTTCTTTAAAAAATTTTAGGGGAGTCTATGTTTTCTTTCGCATATGACTTTTATAGAACTGTTTTGCATAACTTCACATGTGCCTTCTCAATTGAGAAGACTGAAGAGGGAGGAAAGGAGAGAATTTGGAACTTAAAGTTGAAAAAACAAATGTAAAAATTGTTTATAGGTAACTGGGAAAAATAAAATATTAAAAAAGGTATATTATTCTTAAAAGAAAGTAAGCCTAGATGAAGGTGAACTTGCTGTACCAGATCTAAAACTATATTATAAAGCAGCAGTCATCAAAACCATTTGGTACTGGCTAAGAAATAGAGTAGTCGATCAGTGGCATAGGATAGGATCACAGGACAAACTAGGCAATAACTATAGCAATTTAGCGTTTGATAAACCCAAAGACCCCAGCTTTTGGGATAAGTACCCACTATTTGACAAAACTGCAGAAAATTGGAAACTAGTGTGGAAGAAATTAGGGTTTGACCCACACCTAACACCACATATCAAGATAAGATCTAAATGGGTTCATGATTTAGATATAAAGAGTGATATTATAAGCAAATTAGAGAAACATAGGATAGTTTACCTCTCAGACCTGTGGAGAAGGAGGAATTTTGTGTCCAAAGAAGAACTGGAAGTCTTAATTGAACATCAGATAGATAATTTTGACCATATTAAGTTAAAAAGTTTTTGTACAAACAAAACTAATGCAGACAAAATTAGGAGGGAAGCAATAAATTGGGAAATCATCTTTACATGTAAGGGTTCTGATAAAGGCCTCATTTCTAAAATATATAGAGAATTGTCTCATACTTATAAGAATTCAAGTCATTCTCCAATTGATAAATGGTCAAGGGATATGAACAGACAATTTTCAGATGATGAAATTAAAATTATTTCTAGTCATATGAAAAGGTGCTCCAAATCACTATTGATTGGAGAAATGCAAATTAAGACAACTCTGAGGTACCAATACACACCTGTTAGATTGGCTAAGATGACAGGAAAAGATAATGACGAATGTTGGAGGGGATGTTG
>JAJPUD010002316.1:104818-132852 GCA_023553655.1 Myrmecobius fasciatus | reverse complement strand
AATGGTCAAGGGATATGAACAGACAATTTTCAGATGATGAAATTAAAATTATTTCTAGTCATATGAAAAGGTGCTCCAAATCACTATTGATTGGAGAAATGCAAATTAAGACAACTCTGAGGTACCAATACACACCTGTTAGATTGGCTAAGATGACAGGAAAAGATAATGACGAATGTTGGAGGGGATGTGGGAAATCTGGGACATTGATACATGTTGGTGGAACTGTGAATGGATCCAACCATTCTGGAGAGCAATTTGGAACTATGCTCAAAAAGTTATCAAACTGTGCATACCCTTTGACCCAGCAGTGTTTCTATTGGGCTTATATTCCAAAGAGATCTTAAAGGAAGGGAAGGGACCCACATGTGCAAGAATGTTTGTGGCAGCCCTTTTTGTAGTGGCTCGAAACTGGAAACTGAATGGATGCCCATCAATTGGAGAATGACTGAATAAATTATGGTATGAATGTTATAGAATATTATTGTTCTGTAAGAAACGACCAGCAGGATGATTTCAGAGAGGCCTGGAGAGACTTGCATGAACTGATGCTGAGTGAAATGAGCAGAATCAGGAGATCATTATACACATTATACACATGATCACATGATGATCAATTCTGATGTACATAGCTCTCTTCAACAATTAAATGTTTCAAACCAGTTCCAATTGTTCAGAGAAGAAAGCCATATACACCCAGAGAGAGGGACATGAGATATAGACTACAAGATATCATTTTCATGGTCTCTATTGATGTTTGCTTGCATTGTGTTTCCTTTCTCAGACTTTTTTTTTCTTGTAGATACAATTTTTCTTGCACAACAAGGTAAGTGTGGAAATATGTATACATATATTCTATTTGTCAAGTATTTTAACATAATTAACATATAGTGGACTTCCTGCCACCCCAAGGGAGGGGTGGGGACTAGGGGGGAAAAATTCATAACAGAAAGCTTTGTAAGGGTCAATGTTGAAGAATTATCCATACATATGTTTTGCAAATAAAAAGCTTTAATAAATAAAATAAAATAACTATAAAAAGAGAAAGTAAGCCTAAATATCAGAAATTTACTTAAATTTTCTATCTGAATATACTAGATTACTATAGTAAGTAGTATGCTAAATACATCTCTTTACTATATTACTGATACTAGAGCCATGACCTATGGCTATTGTGATCCCAGTTGTACATTAATAGTTAATATTTGGCTATGACATGCTTTTCTTCAACCCCTCCATCAAACACAGCATTCAGTGTTTACTATAAACCAAGCATTGTGTGCGCTAAATTTTCAGGTAGAAAAAAAATCTTTGCCCCCAAGGAGCTCACATTCTAATGCAGGAAAAAACATCTAAAAACTATACACATAGAAGATAAATACAGAGGGCAGCTAATCTTAGAAGGAAAGGCACTAGCAGCTGGGAGGACTCTGAAAGGCCTCCTCCAGAATGTGGAATCTTAGCTGAGACTCCTGAAAGCTTATCTTTTTTTTTTGGGGGGGGGAAAGAGATAAAAAAAAGTCATTTTTCTTTTTTCTTTTTTTTTGGGGGGGGGGCTGCAAGCTTATCTTAAAGCATCCCAAGATCACATTAGCTTTCATGGCTACAATATCAAACTGCTGACTGACATTTAACCTGTAGTTGACTAAAATCTCCAGAACTTTTTTTTTAGACCAAATGTTATTTAACTATTTTATATTTATGATTTTTTTGTATCCAAGTATAAGACTTTATATCTCTTCCTATTAAATTTCATCTTATTAGATTAAACCCAGTGTTCTACCCTATCAAGGACTTTTTGGATCTTGATTATATCATCAGGGTGTGTTAACTATCTCTTCTCTGCTTTTTGTCATTTTACAGCTTGTATATGCCCTTATCAAAGTCCCCCCCCTCAAAAAAAAGATAAGAAATATTAAGCAGTGCAGGGTCAAGCATAGATCCCTAGGATATTCTACTCTAGGACTTCTATCAAATTGGCATTGAATTATTAATTAGTACTCAAATCCAGCCATCTAATCAACTCTGAATCTAATTATATTATCAATTAGCCCACATCACTTCATCATATCCACAAGAATAATAAGAGATGCTTTATCAAGAGCTTTCTCACAACCAAGGCAAACAATATTAATGGCATTCTCTTCATCTACTAGTTTAGCAATTTCATTGAGACAAGATATTAGCTAAATTTGACATGATTGACCTTGCTGTTGAAGTCATGCTGTTTCTTTGTAATCACTGATTCCTTTCTTAGATTTTTGTCAACCATTTCTAATGATTTATTCTAGAATTTTCTCAGGAATTAGTCAAACTCATTGGTCTATAGTCTAATGTCTTTTCACTTTTCAAAATGGGAACAGGTCAAACTTTTAAAATCCATTTAAGTGTTTAGATTGAGTTTGTTATTTTCCAATTGAAATAACTGATAATAATAATAACTAATAATGACTAGTGTTTATATAGCATTTTAAAGGTTGAAAAGGACATAACATTCTCATTTGACTGTCACAGTCTTGGAAGGTAGGTGCTATGATTATGACAGTTTTAACAGATGAGAAACTGAGGCACAAAAAATGGTTAAGTGCTTCAAGCACATGCAGCTAGCAAGTGTCCGAGGCAGGATTTGAACACAGGCCTTTCTGATACTAAGTCTGACACTCTATTTACTAAACCACATAACTTATAAAGACTAAGAACAAAGAGGAAAGGATTTATTGGAAGAAGGAAACGTTCTTCCCGAGGAAATGGTAGAAAAGAAATGTCAGTTTTATAATAAAAATATTCCAAAATGTTTTGATTTTTTACTATAAGATCAAATTCATTTTCCTCCTAGGAAAACCCAAAACAACAATATAAAGTCTTATAAATTATGTAGAATCATCAAAATAAATTCTCACATTAACCATGTCATACTTCTTACTCTCCTTACTATACCAAAAAAGAGAAAAGGAAAGTTCTCTGTTTCTATGTAATGCAAAATTAATTATCTTTACATTATATTGTATGAATTATTTTCCTAGTTTTTTTCTACTTCATTTTATATCAGTTTATCTTAAACTCTCCCAAGGTTTTTCTGAAACTATCTCATTTTATCCATTCTTATAACATAATATTATTTCATTATATTCATATACTAGAACTTGTTTAGCCAATGGGCATTTTTCATTTTTCAAATCTTTACTACCATAAAAGGAGCTGCTATAAATATATTTGTGCATATTACTTCTTTTCCTTTCATCTTTTTAGGGTAAACACATAGTGGTGACATTACTGGGTCATAATAGTTTTGCAGTAGTTCTAAATTGCTTTCCAGAATGAACTCCACCAATATTGCAACAATGTACTTGTTTTCCCCCCTTTTTATCATTTTAGCCAATCTAATAGGCATGAGGTAATAACCCTCAAAGTTATTTTATTTATTTTTCTCTAATCATTAGTGAGTTATAACATTTTAGTTTATAGCTAATGATAACTTGAATTTCTTCATCTGAAAAAATGTTTAGTCATATCCTTTGACCATTTTTCAATTGGGAAATGGCTCTTATTCATGCAAATTGGACTCAATTTTCTATATATCTTTGTTTTTTTTTATTAAAGCTTTTTAATTTTCAAAACATATGCATGGATAATTTTTCAACACTAACCCTTGGAAAACCTTATGTTCCAATTTTTCCCTGCCTTCTCCCCACCCCTCTCCTACATGGTAAGTAATCCAATATATGTTGAACATGGTAAAAATTCTATATATCTTTGAAATGAGACCTTTTGTGAGAAGTTGGCTGCAAATGTTATTTCCCCTAGTTTCCTGATTCTCTTGTAGAAAGATTTTATACAAAGGAAAGAAGAGCCCTGAATTAGCTCTGACTGTTTCTCTAAGAGATACATGTAGTTCTCGATATGAAGTCAGAAATTCCCTACTATGCAAAATGAGAAGTATCCACAAATTATCAGTAAATCTGAAGAGATCTTTTACTAATTTCAAGAAGGAAAAAAAAAAGGTATTCATTGAAGTGGCAGGTAGATGATTCAGCTACAGGTATGGCTAAAAGGGCAAATCAGGAGTTATATTGAGTTCTCAGGTTATGCACTTAGAAAATGACGAAGAATATCCCAAAACTGATACTGACTCTGGAACACCGGTATTCTTTTTAGCATCACTTCAAAATGATATATTAGATATTAGGAGACATACTAGAAGAACAAAGAGAATAAGGGAAATTAACAGCTGGGTAATAAGATGATACAAAGATATGAAATTTAGTTTTTTGATCTATGGTTCAAGATGATGGAATTAGGAACTATTGAGTAGGGATAAAATGAATTTGAAAAGAATTTCCTAGAGATTTGTTGGTCTAAGATGTCTTTAAATCGAATATGAAGGGACAGTAATAACTACATCAGATACAATGTAAAACATAAGTGAGAGAAAAAAGACAAGTTGCATAAAGCAATTCCAAGAGGAGGAATGTGTATATAATAATGTGTTGAGAATGGGCAATGAATTTTAGTATTTTTTAAAGAAGTTTTTATTGATCTTTTTTTATATCATCATAGTTATCCCCAGTATTCCTTTCTCTCCCATCCAGAGAACCATCCCATATATCAAATAGTATTTTTAAAAGACAAAAAAGAAAAGAGGAAAACAATCAGCAAACTGATGAATACATTGGAAAATATGTGCATAGGTAAGACCTATGAACTTACCATCTCCACCAAGGAATGTATTGGGTGTGTCCTATCTTTTAAGTCTTCATTCTATTTATGCTTGATCTTTATAGTTTTGCTACACTTTAGATATGTGTGTGTGTGTGGGGGGTATTCTTCTTTCCATTTATATCAATGTAATTATGTTGTATATTGTTTTCATGGCTCTCCTTATTTTACTCTGTATAAGTTCATGTAGATATTTTGATGCATTTCTATATTTAGCACATATAGAGTTTCTTATGGCATAGTAACATAATATTCCATTAAATTCATGTATTGTAAAATATTTCAGTGTATTTGTTTAGCCAGTTCCCAATCAATGGGTATCTACTTTATTTCCAATTCTTTCTTATCACAAAAGTGCTGCTATAAGTATTCCATCTTAACTATTTTTACAATGATTATTAAAGATCTTACAATGACTTTAATGTTAAAGTCGGGTATCAATTTAGAATAATACATAGGCCTAAGCCTAAATTCTCCCTGACTGCATTCCAGTTTTTCTGAGTTTTTATTAAATGAAGTTTTCCCCCTTTATTGGTAATTTACATTTTTTACTTTATCTAACACTGGGTTATTAGGTTCCATTGTTTTTGACTCTCCTTTGTTTGGTCTGTTCTGTTAATTTATCTTTACATTTTTAAACCAACAGCAGATGATTTATCTTATTTTTGCTTTATGATAAAGTGTGAAGTTTGGAAATACTAGTCCTTTTTCACTCATATTTCTTTTCATCATTTCCCAGAAAGTTGTTCACGTTCGGTTTTCCTTTTTTTTTTTTCCTGTAAAATTTATACAGAACTGAAAGAAGGATATTAAAACCTCTTTGTCAATTTAGATGCTAAGGCTTTTGTAGTGTATAAATTTGCTACTGATTTTGGTTTGCTGTATATGATTCTTTTCAGGATGATACAGTATTCTTGTTTATCTATTTTTAAAATGTTTGTTTTTGCTTTGTCAGATAGCATGATTGCAATGACTCCTTTTTTGAATTTACATGATGTTTAGTGAATAGTTTTTCCATCACGGTTTTATTTTGCTTAAGTTTTTGGTTTTTAAATGTTTCTTGTTAAGCAACAGATTGTTGTATAATTTAAATTATTCATGTTTAAAATTATGAGAGTTAACTATATTTTCCTCTGTGTTTTTAATATTTTTTTACAAAGTGTGATTTTTTTCCTCTTCAATTGTAAATTATGTGTCTTCAATTACTTTAATTTAATTTTTTTAAGGTGGCCATATTCCCACTAACTCTATTCGCTTTATTCCTGATCCTCTTTCTAATTTGTTAATCCTTTTCTTTGGAGTTTTCTTTGTTAATTCTTAGGAAGAAAATAAAAGTCTAAGAATTTGATATAGGTGCTTTAAAAGTTCTAAAATGACCTGAAATTTTTAATAGGTCATAGAGCAAAGACAGAGGCCAGGGCAGGTAACTCAAGAAAAAAACAACAACAAAAAAATAGCATTATCCAATAAGAAGGTGGTAGTAGGGCTGTTTTTTAAGTTTTGTTGTCTTCCAAGAGTTATAAGAAAAGAATAGGTCCACTGTTTGGGTGGAGAGGATTAAGGATTAAGGTCAAGATTATAAATCCATATAACAAGAGAACAAAATAGTTAAGAGGCAATTGAAATCAATAATAAGCTAATAAGAAAATGAGACAGTAATAAAAATCTTCCTGCCCTAAATGAGTTCGTCACCTAGTACAGACCAATTAGTTCTCACATACTAAATTAACTTTCAAAAATGATCATGAAACCAATATCTGATCTTTTCGGAATCATGGAGAGTGAGAGAAATTATAGAAGATAGTATATGGGCAAATAATCCAGTTTTCAAAAAAGAGAAGGTAGATTTTTGGCAACTATTAGTTGATGGTCCAAAATCTATTTCTGGAAAAATTCCAGAATGGATTATTAAAGGAACTGTGTGTGAGCATTTAGAAAAGAAAAAAATCATCCTTGAAATTAGTGTGGGTTCATTAATAAATAATTCTATATTATTTCTTTTCTACTTTTGGACAGGGAAGCTAAACTAGATCAAGCAAATACTATAGATATTTTTAGTACATCATTAAGCTAAGTCCCATTATAGCCTGGTAGACATAGAGATACTAGATAAAATATGATAACACAGACAGTAAAATCAGACTTAGTTGAATGACCAGACCCAAAGAGAGTCAGTCCTTGTTAAATTAGAGGAAGGTGTTTAGTGGAATGCAATATGCAATTGCACTCTGCAAAATGCAGTCTTTGGCCCTAAACTGGCCAAAATTTTTATCAATGATTTGGGTGAAGATATGAGTGATATTAATAAAATTTGGATATAATGAGGAACAGTGAGGGATAGCATTTAGGGTTAGCATTTTTGGGTAATGATATATGGATGTGAGAGTTAGAATATAAAAAAAGCTGAATGCCACAGAATTGACACTTTCTAATTGTGTTGGAGAACACTTTTGAGAGTCGCTGGACAGGTAGGAGATCAAATTAGTCAATACTTAAAGAAATTCAGGCTATTCACTGGAAGATCAAATACTGAAGCTTAAATACTTAGGCTACATAATAAAAAGATGGGACTCATTGTAAAAGACCCTGATGTTGGGAAAGATTAAAGGTAAGAAGAGAATGAGATGAATAAATAATGTTATGGAAAAAATGAAAATAAGCTTGGACAAACTTTGATAGATAGTGAATATATATATACATATATATATATGTATGCATGTATGTATGTATGTAGGTATTTCTCCTAATAGGAGAAGGAGGCTAGCTTTCAGAGAATTGAAGATTTAGAACTGGAAGACCTTCATTTTAGAGATGAGAAAACAGACTGAGAAAGTATAAGTGATTTGTTTTGGGTTACACAGCTATTACATACGGCAGTTTATCTCCTGGGTTTCCTAGCTGCATTATTTTTTAAAAAACAACTTTTTTGGGGCAGCTAGGTGGCGCAGTGGATAGAGCACCAGCCCTGAAGTCAGGAGGACCTGAGTTCAAATCTGGTCTCAGACACTTAACATTCCCTAGCTGTGTGACCCTGGGCAAGTCACTTAACCTCAATTGCCTAAGCAAAAAAAAAAACCAACTTTTTTATTTTATTTTTTTCCAATAGTATTTTATTTTTCCAAATATATTTATTTTTCTAACATTCATTTAAAAAAAAACTTTGCATTCTAAATTTTTCTTCCTTTCTCCCTTAACTCCCCCCACCCAAAGACAGCAAGCATCTGATATAGATTATATGTCTCTAATCCTTTTAACATATTTCTATACTTGTCATGTTGTACAAGAAAAATTGGTCCAAAAGGGAGGAAACATGAGAAAGAAAACTAACAAAAAAGTGAAAATACTGTGCTATTGAGAAGTGCCAAGTCCATCATAGTTGACCATCATATTATCTTGTTACTGTTCCTGGATCTGCTCACTTCATTCCTAGCTGCTTCATTTTTATCTTTGCATCTCTAGTACCTAGCATAATGCCTGATACACTGAGTATATTTGACATAAGCTTGTTGAATTGAAGATCAGTTTCTAAGACTAAAATAAAATAAAATAAAAAGCACATGAAAAAGGACTGAAGGCTGTTGAATTGAACTGAATTGAATTAATAATTATGGACTCATGCTAGGAAAAATATTTATGTCCATTGGATAATCCTACTTACTCTTGGTCTTATGAATACAACCATCAGAAGAAGAATATTGGAAACAAAAATAACTTTCATCAAATAATTTTACTAAATTTTATTTAACTTAAAAGCCAATTATGTTACTTACTGCCTACTAAATTTGCAAGAGATGAGTCAAGATCACTTCCAAGCGCTTTGCTCGCTGCCATAGCAGGGCCAGGTGTTACAGCTGAAATAGGTGCAGGCTGACCAGCAGGGATCATAGTAGGCATAAGAAGATCCCCTAGACCATCAAACACTGGAATTCAAAAAGACCCGGTTCAGAATATATATATAAAATAACAGAATTGAGTTGCTTCTTTTATTCTTTCTTGATGGGTTAGGAGTAAATGGGGAAGTTGGATTTTTTGTTTTATAGGTAAACAAAACTCCCAGTTAGGAAATTTATTTTATGGTGCAGATGGATATTTCTCCTATCATTTATAGATTTATCAGACTTGCTTGTAATTGAAATTGCTTTCCCTAAAATTGTTAGTGCAAGTAAATAATATACTTCCACAAAAAAAGTACAAGTATTTTACTGTTGGCAAGAAGATAATTAAAGAGAGTTAACTTCTAATTTTTAAAGTGCAGAAATAAAGATCTCTCAAAGCTGAAATAAGTTTAATGAACATCTAAACAATCTTTGAACCTAGGAATGCAAGTCAAAACTCTTTGTTCTAAAACAACAAATCCTATGAATTTTGAGCATTTGAATTTGAATAACTGTTTTATTCTCACATACCAAATGAAATGAATGTCAAATGGTAACATTTAACAAGTAATATTCATAGTGAATAAATTTATACTTATTCTATATTTTAAATATATACAAAAAGCTATGATTCTTATTTTTTTATTCTAGGTAACTAACTTACTTTTTCTTAGAACTTTAAGATCACACCTAAAACACTATAATTACCATAGGAATTTTAAAACAAAAATCTGGCCCTATACAGATTTACCTAATGATTCTTAACAGCTTATTTTGCAAAATACCATTTGAGAAGTTTCAATTATCTAAAATGGATCATTCCAAATACAGACTCACAGTAGGATTTGTTGATACCATATCCATAGATTATAGAAAACTGTATTGCTAAAATCCCACACAGGTAATATTTGCTAGACATCTATCATAAATACTGTAATACTATAATTTTAAATTGGGGGAAATATAGCATTCAACTATGCACTAGCTACATAAGCAACTGAATCATCAGGCAAGGAATAGAATTAGGGTGCTTTTTAAACTCACTTAATTGCCAAAAACTCACCAATTGTAAATTTGTAGTAAGGACCCAGCATAGGAAGAGTAGAATGGAAGAGAATACAAACAAAATGACAGCAGGGATGAAAAGTTAAAGGCAGGCAAAGAACACTCTGTATTTGTATCTCAACTTTGAAAAACTGAATGCCATGCAAGCTGGCATGCTCTCTCTGCCAAAAGCAGTGAGAGTACACATTCAGATTACTGACTAGATGGTACAAAGTATTTGTTTTCCCTTTAGTTCTAAAACTCATGCAAAGATAAGCACATGCAAAGAGATGATGTGCATGTTAAGTTAGATTTCTGCTAAAAATTATAAATAGATTCAGAGAGGGTTTGTAGGTTATTCCTAATGCTACTCACAAATGTGCTAATTGTAAGTAAAAATTAAAATTAGTACTTTAAAAATACAGAATAAGAGATCAGCTTGAAATGTAAGGGTCTCAATATCCAATATTTGTTAATTTCTTGATAATTTTAAAAATAAATAAGTTATTTTTCAATGAATACGAAAAATCCAATTTATTTCCTCACCTGATGGATCAAATGAGCTGCTGCTAGTAGTTGATGGTGATGTTCCAAAAGCTGCTTCAAAATTAGGCTGCAATAAATTATTCTGAGCTGGTGTTACTGGTGACGGAGAGGGTGCAATGAAAGAACCTCCAAAACCTGGAAAAACAGTTGAAAAGGAAAAAAAATACATGTTTAAAGCAATATTATGTACAAATATTGTGGTAAACAGGAGCTGGAGGATTACAGATACCAAAAAAAAAGAAATTTAAATTTAACAATGGATAAAAAGTCAGAAGAACCAAGTAAACTCATTTTTTTTTAGTTTCCCAATTCTCTTATGCAATTTAACTTCTGTATTAATTAAGTTTCAATTCTTGACCCGCTAATCAAATGAGTATTCAATATGTACTTGTGTTTAAGACACTGTGCAATGCTCTGGGAATACAAAGAGGAAAATGAAAGTCTCTGTCCTCAAGGTGCTTCCATTCCCGAGAAAGAATACATGCACACATGTAAGTAAAAATATGTTCATTTCAGTAAGGAGGCTAATGTAGTTGATTGTATAGTTGGGGAGATTAGGAAAGGCTTCCTGTAATAGATAATCCCCGAGCTAAACTTTGTAGGGATCCTGTAAAATGTTGGTAAGGAGGAAATATAAATAGAATGTGTTTATTGTGATGATCAAATAAATAGGTCAATTTGAGCTTGGCCTCAAGAGTGAATGAAGGGGACACTAGCAGGCTGGAAACTGGTTGTGTGAGATTTTAAATTCCCAACAGAGAAATTTGGATCTGATTAAAGATTCAATAGAAAGAAGAGGAATGACATAGTCAGACTTGTTTTAAGAGTATCATTTGGGCAGTTATGTAGAAAATAAAATGAAGAAGGGTGATTGGGAGATCAACTAATAAGTTATTGTACTAGTCCAGGATATAATTGATGAAGGCCTGAGAGAAAGTGGTCGACATGTGAGTAGAGAGAAAAAAATGAATGCAACAAATATTTAGGAATACAAAAAAGTTAGAAATTGCTTATTAGCTATGGAAAAAAATTAGCATTCCACTAAGATGGAATGGGTAATATTTTTAAAGTGTTATTTTTACTGATGTTTTGTTTTTATATCCCTATGCTGGGTCCTTACTACAAATTTATATATTTTATATTATATTTCTGAATATATATCCCTTATCCACTCAATGAGCCATCCTGTATAAATAATGAGGGGGTGAGAGTATATCAAACATATCAACTATGTCCAATAGCATATGTGTTATTCTACACCCATAGTTCCTTACCTTTGCAAAGAAGAAAGGGAGGTACATTTTCTTAGCTTCTCTCTGGGGACAAATTTGGCTATTATAATTATATAGTATTCACTTTTCATTTGCTTTTCCTTTCTTTTTATATTGTTATAGTTGGGTATATTCTGTTCTTGGTTTTACTTATTTCTCTGTAAATTTTTCTTAAACTCCTTTGAATTCCTCTTATTCACTGTTCTTCATTTTAAAGCATTAATTTAGTTATTTTCCTTTCCAAATATTTTCCCTTCTTTGATACTCTCCCCTACCCAATAAGAAGGCAAAAAATATGATACCCATTAAATATATGAAGTTGTGTCAAACATGTTTTCACATTAGCCATGTTCTGGAGTGGGCAAAAAAAATCTAAGGGAAGAAATATGCTTCAATCTGCAATATAAGTTCATTAGTTCTCCATCTGTAGGTAGATAGAATTTTTGTTTATGAAATCCTTTGGAGTTGTGGTAGATCACTGTTGCTCAGTTTATACATTGTTTCTTAAATTCACTAATTACTCCATTACATTCATGTCATAATTTGTTTGACCATTCCTCAAGTGATGGGCATCTATTTTGTTTCTAATTCTTTGTTATCTAAACAAAACAAAACAAAACAAAAACCCAATTGTGAATATAGCTCCTTTCTTTTTTGTCTTTTGCCTTCCTGGGGCCTGGCAATAGAGCTCTCTGAGTCAAAGGGTATGGATATTTTCAGATTTTAAATTTAACCCCTCCCCCACCAATGAACAAAAATCTTTCTCCCCCCCCTCGCTGTACTCCAGATCCTCTCTGAAAAAAAGAAAAAAAATCCGCCAATCTTGTAATAATGTATTTAGTTAAGCAAAACAAATTCTTTGATTATCATGTCCAAAAAATAAATCTCAATCTATATCCTGAATCCATTACCTCTGTGGGAGGTAAGTAGTATAATTAATTCATCATGAGCCCTCTGGAATCATGATTTGTCCTTGAATTGATCAGAATTTTTAAGTCTTTCAAAGTTTTCATCTTTATAGTGTTATTTGTTATTGTGTACTATTGGTTTTGCTTGCTTAAATCTGCATTAGTTCATACTAGTCTTCTTTTCTCTAAAAATATCTCTTCATTATGTCTTACACCATAATAGTATTCCATTACATTGATATACCATACTTTGGTCATCCATTCCCCATTTTATGGACACTTTTTTAGTTTCCAGGAAACTTTGCTATCTATTATAAGAAGTGGTATAAATATTTTTGTACATAAGACTTATAGGTAATCCTTAAAGTGATACAATTAAACAAAAAAGCAGATAGGGTAAGAATATTTTTTAGTTAGTCAATAAACAATTATTAAGTACATATTACATAATAAAGCACTGTGCTAAATGCTGGGGATGCTAAGCTAAAAGACATTCTCTGCTTTTAAAGAGCTCATTGTTTAATAATTGTACAGCAGTGTACTAGAAAAAAAAATACTACACAAATCAGGAAGCTGCAATATCAGTGGAAATATTAGTCCAACATCCCCACTGGAATAACAACTTCTTAGGATTCAAAAAAAAATCTTTTGATCCTAATGTTAAGAAATAACAAGTGAGAAAAATTAATATTATACCATTACATTAATAATAATAATTTGTGAGCTATCCTTTCCTCTCTTATTTCTGTTGAAACCCATCTTCTGAAAAGCCCTTTTGAAAGGACTGGTTGAGATTTGTTTCTAGCCCTCAAGGAACATGAAACCCCATGTTTCCACTGTGGTTTCCACTGATCCTTAATTTGCAGAATGCTGGCTAGAACAATTAATATGTTGATTATCAATTATCCAGAAACTCTATCTTCTCTCAGGGTTTTAATTTTTCTCACAATATAGTTTTAATCCATAGTTTATACTTCTTGATTAAATCTAAGAATTTAAAGTATTAAAAGTGATGAATCAAAGAATTTAGTTTTTAAAAGTCATTTTTATCAAATTTCACAACCCTGAATTTTAAAATCAACATACACCAGATACAGTCATCAACAAATTATAGAATTCTATGAGTTCAATAAAATACCGAATTCTATATATTCCATGGCACATTTTCAAGTTGTTTAATCTTTATTTTGGAAAGAGAGGTAGTATTACACAGTCTTAGACTTAAACGTCAGGAAAAGCTGTATTAAAGTCCTACTTATAAGCTATATAAATTGCACTTATTAGCTGTGTGGCCCTCTGAGCCCTAGTTCTCTCATCTATAAAATGGGGAAATAATAGCAATAGTTGAAAGGATAAACTAAAATAACATATAGGAAGCTTTTTGTAAGCCTTAAAGCACTACATATTACCTACATATAATAGAATTCACCTTTTAAGAAGTAGAATAGCTATTTCTAGTCAGTGTAGTAAGCAAATTTACTAATATCTAGTATAAAGTCAATAGCAGAAAGTAAGATTGCAAAAAGGGGAACCTGGAAGTCACATTTAGCACATAATTGTGCATTCAAACATTTGCCTGCCCTGTCCTATGCAAACAAACAAAAAAAGTCCTTGCACCATGAAATGTATGAAATTTTCTTTTACATTTTAGGTTCTTATGAAGAGCTCAAAGGGTAATGTCTATTGGGATGGTAATTTTAGACCTTAAAAATCCAGGCCTATGTTAGAAGAGTTTACATATAAATTGACCCATTTCTATTTCTATTGAATTGAATATAGTTTAAAAATTGAAATTCTGTTTCTATCTTGAATGTAGGGTTATTAAGTTCAATACTAGGCTTTTTAATAAACAATTTTCCTTCACAATCATTTAAGTGCAATCTAATGCAAAAAATGGAGTGAATTGATTGTGGCAAATTATGTGCAACAGTTCTGCTGTTTTAAGTAATGAGTAAGCTTATTACACGGCAGGCTTTGTGACTTAAATGAAGGTTAAACAAAATGTTCAACAATGCAAACAAACATGTATTAAGTACCTACCATACTCAGATCCTGCATTAGGTACAAGAAGATATAAAGGTGAAAATGAGGTAGTTCCTGTCCATGAGGATTTTATAATTTAATAGATTATTTTTGGTAGTGGAAAAACCAAAAAATTATCCCAGTCTATCTGAGTGAATTCAGCTTCTCATTCTTTTATCTTCTTCAACTGTTAAAAAATTAAAATAGCTATATAGACATGAGTTTTATACCCAGGTTACTTCTGGGATGGATGAAACATATTTCTGAAAAAAAAAAGTAAAATATCTGAAGTTCTTTTTTCTAAGGTGAAGAAAGTTACAAATGAAAAATATTCAATATTTTACTGTTTACTATCTCTAGTGGACTATGCCTCATAATCTATTAGACTGGTAAAAGAGAAATATAAAATTATATTATTATTATTATTACCTGTATTATTCATACCTGCTATGAATTAAGAGCAGAAATTCCTAAAGGATTATAAAATTTAAAAGAACTTTGAAAAACAAATCTAGTACATAATAGAAACAAATTATGAGAGACTTATAAAAGATCAAAAATGATATGTAGATAGGTATATCTATGACAATTTGTCACATTAATCAAGAAGTTATGATTTTTTGGGGGGAAACTATGAATAGTAAGAAAATTTTAAAAATTACCTTTACTTACAAGTGAACTGAGACCTTCACAGTATGCAAAGTACTTGCTTAAGAATGCTGGTAGTATGGATATTACCATTTTATAGATCAAAAGAGACAGACTCAAAACTAAAGTGATTTTCCCATATTAACATGGTATTATGAGGTAATATGGTATAGTGGATAGAGAAATGGCCTTGTGGAGAATAGAGAGCTGGCTTCAAAAACCTGAAGACTTGATTCAAGTCCTATATCTGACACTAACTGGCTGTATAACCCCAGGCACTCCTCGCCCTGAGCAACTACAATTTGTAGAGAAGTCATATGTTAAAACATTATGCTACTGGTACCCCCTGACTGCCCTTTGCCTTTCTAGTCAGTATAGTAAGTAAATGTATTAATATCTAATATAAAGACAATAGCAGGAAATAAAATTGCAAAAAGGGGATCCTGGAAGTTACATACAAATTGTCCCAAAGATCAAGGAGTATAATTTACAATAAATTATCAACTTAAGATGCCAGTCTGCATTTATAAGAAGAGTTTCCTCATTTGGGAGATCCTGATACCAATAAAATCACCCAGTCCCAGTCTTCTAATAAGTTAGCTGCCCTTACTCTGGACTAGCTTCAGTGCCATTATGACTAGTGCATGGATGGGCTATAGGATAGAATAATAATTTACATTTTCTGTCCAACACTCTTTTTGATAATATCTAGAGTTGTGTTGCTCTTTTAGGCATGCAATACATTGGGTTGATGACTTCAGAAAGTCATTCCTTTAATGAGGATGATCATATGTCCTATATTCCCTAGGGCAGTCATAATTCATGATTTGGGTATGACATGAACTAAATAACTTCTCTACTCTAGTCCCTGCTAACTCTGCAATCCAATGAGGTAAGAAGAGAAAGCATATTTATAAATAAGGCTTGCAAAATAAATATTCTATATCTATTAGCTTGACTGCTTACTTCCTTGAAGAGCTAAGTATCATCTGGAAATGTGAGATGTTACTATGTTCTATCATTCTCAAGTATGATCATGCCTGTCTTTTCAGAGAAGTACTTATTTAATTCTATCTTCTTGCCTTCTAAGACAATTCATAATGTATGAAACTAGTATCTACTGCCTTCCCCACCCTGAAAGAAAACTGATAAGATTTGCTGCAGTACCTAGGGATTTTTTGTTATTTTTTTGTATTATTCAAAATTAGTTATTACAGAGGCAACACTTATTAGTCTCTAATATCCCAGGTAACTTCTATAATCCTTTGAATGATTCTTTTAAAATGTCCACAAGTATATGATATAGTCCCAGTGAATTATTACTGACCTCTAGTTTATCATAGGGTAATACATTTTTATAGGATCTTAAGAGTTAAACCTGGAAGGGACCTTAAAAATCATTTAGTCCATACTCTCTCTGGTTTCTGCCCAATTTAATAATGAAGAAACTGAGGCCCAGAAAAAGGTTAAGGGATTTGCCCTTAAGGTCACACAGCAAGTGGCAACATCAACACTTGAAAATATTCTACTTTTGGGAAGTGTGAGGGTGGAGCTTGGAGGGGTGCTGGTGTGTGAGCAGCCAAAGGGAAAATAATAAGCCTGGAAAGGGAGACCAAGTTGTGAATGACTTTGAAAGCCAGAGTAGTTTCTTTTTTCATCCTAATAGGAATAGGGGGCCACAGGAGTTGAATAATTAGGGATGAGAATGCCAAGATTGGATTTGCTCCTGATCACTTTGGTAACTGTATGGAGGATGTATTGAAGAGGAGGGAAACTTGGTAGAGAGACCAATTAGCAGACTACAATAATACATCAAATGAAAGGTAATAAGGACATAAATTAGGGTGGAGACTACCTAAAAGTAGGTAGAAGGGATAGGTTGAGAGAGATGATATGGAGCCAGGGACAATAATATTTAACGTGTGAATATTGTGAGGTAAGGGAGGGGAAGAAATTAAAGATAATACTGAGATTTCAAATTTGGGAGACTGGAAGGATACTGTTGTCTTGAGTAGAAATAGGGAAATTCAGAAGAGGGGAAATCACTATTTTCTGATTCAGCTCTTTCTATTTAAGAATAATTCTAATTGTCAGAACTTCAGTCTCTATGCAAGATGAAAGGAAATACATGCCAAAAGTTTTCCAGCTTTGCAAAAACCACTATAGGCAACAGAGGCTGGGGAGGGGGGGGGGGGCGAGGGAGAGAAAGTAATAATAATAACTGTTATTATAGTTAACATTTATATAGTGCTTACTAAGTGGTAGAATGAGAAGACTGCTGGGTTTGGAGTCAGGAAGATTCATCTTTCTGAATTCAGATCCAGCCTTAGACTCTTACTAGCTGTGTGACCTCAGGCTTAATTCTGTTTAGCTCCGCTTTCTCATCTATAAAATAAACTGTGGAAGGACATGGCAAACCAATCCAGTATTTCTGCCAAGAAAACACCAAATGGGTCACAGAGAGCTGGACATGATTGAAAAACAGTTTAACACCAAAATATACTAGTCACATTATGCTAAAAGCTTTATTATCTCATTTATTTCTCACAACTCTGAAGTAAATGCTAGTCTTATTTCTATTTTATAGATGAGGAAACTGAGGCAAACAAGCTAAATGACTTGTCTAGGGTCACATAGCTGGTCAGTATTTGAGGCCAGATTTAAGCTCTGATCTTCCTTGATGCCAGGTTCAGCACTGCATTTAACTGGCAAAGTTAGGTAAAGTGAGATGCCATCTTTATTGTGACTGGAAACTTTGGTTATTTTCATTTGCCATGTAACTTTTGACAGAAACTCCTTGGCCAGAACTTGGGCTAAATTTTTTTTAGAGTTGCCACCTGTAACTTGGTACAGCTACCCCTTTCATCTCCATATCTTCACTGCACAATCAAACTGTCACTTCAAAAGCACTATAAGCAGCAGTGTTTATGAAGCTCTGATGAAATGACTAAGCCTGAATTCCTCTGAGTTTAAGATTATCCAGTTAAAATTCACTCAGTCATTGAAATAAAGTGAACTCTGAAGAAATATTAGTAGCCAAATACTTGCCAGGACACACTTAGGCAGTGGAAGGGATAACTAAGGAGAAGTATCATTTCTTCTAGTAATATAGACATAAACCATCACCAAATTCTGGCATAAGGAATTCCCCTAGATACAGTTATGAAGGCTTTTTACTTTTTCTCAAGTAAGGGATTAAAATTCTCAAAATTTTCTCTTTGACTCATCTAACAAAAGAAATTAATCATTTATAATTTATTGGTATGTCTTCTAGTATACAAACATGATGGACTGGAATTAATTGTAGATTCCAGAAAGAAAAAAAATCTATATTGTTTATAGAAGCAGAACATATAATGAGCTTCAGACTAAGTAGAGAAATCAGTAATAATTTTCCCTTATGTAATTCATATGCTTCTATAACCAAGGTCAAATTGCTGGTACAAAAGAGAAACTCAAGGCAAGAGTAATAGTCCAGATTCATTATAGCACCCTTTTAGAAGAATAATAAAGAAAATAACCTAATGGAAAGGAGATCACAATAACCTATATGATAAGGACAGTTTTGCACATAGGATTTTTAAACTAATTTCATAACATGCAATGAAATTCATTTAAGAATATAATGAGTAGCTTTTGATCATTTCACTTTGTTTTCAGAAAGGCAAACACACATCACTTTATATAAAGCAAAATTTAATTTAAAATTTTTAACTTAATTACCAGCTAGTAGGTCGGCCGAAGCTGAGGAACTAGAAACAGCCTGGGTTGCAGGTTGGGGTTCAGAAACACTGCTTCCAAAAGCATCTATGGATTATCCATTATGCAGCAAGAAAGGTAAAAGAGTTTAAATCATAGTGAATATGTTAAATCAGTGTTATGCACAGAAATGCATCATTGTAGCTCCTTGTATTCCCTAGTGACATACATCCTATAGATAGATGAAAAATACAAAGTGAACCACATAATGATCTTTTTTTTCCCCACAATAATGGACTGTTGAAATTGCCACTGAAGAAGACTGAATGACCCTTAATAAAAGTTGTGACCTTAATCTTAGGTTTAGGAGAGAGCATAAAGGGATGTTTTTTCCACAAAGTAAATTTGTATATTTTCTTATATTTCATCCATATATAACAAAAATTACCCATTTCTTTCTTTAATTAGAAAGGCAATAATGCTTTTTTCTATTTAGAAATGGATCAACTTTTTGGAAACAAATCAACTTTTTAGAAATGGATCAAATTGACAATTTTATACTAGTGCAAGAAGCAAACTGGATTCTTTTTTTTTTTTTTTTTTTTCTGAGACAATTGGGCTTAGGTGATTTGCCCAGGGTCACATAGCTAGGAAATGTTAAGTATCTGAGGCCAAATTTGAACTCAGGTCCTCCTGACTTCAGGACTGGTGCTCTATCCACTATGCCACCTAGCTGCCCCAGCAAACTGGATTCTATCTACATTTTCATCTCAAAATTTAGTTTTCCAAATCTGAATATGGAAACTGATATTTTAGTGCTTCAATTATGCTCTCATGGCTACATCAGAAATTCAGGAAATAAAGCTCTCTGACTTACAACTTTTGTTTGTCAACTATGACAAACCCCTGAGTATATATACTTGTAGGCATAAAAGTTATGCCTTGCATAACATTCCTAAAATACAAGTTCTAACTTAGCAAAGTATCTTCTAATTTTGTGGGAGGATTTTAACAAGTAAGCAACTTAGTTCTGACTGAAGTAAAGTATTCATTCAATCCGTTACACATTTTAATTTTTCAAATCTGGATGCTTCAATGATTTCTTCAATTCCTAATTAGTACTTGTAATGATTTTTCAAGAAATAAAAGCTGATTAAGACAACAGAGATAAAAAAGAATCAGAGTGGACAAATTCCAAATTAATGTATTACAATAGAAAAATTACTTGGTTATGTTTAAACCATGCAAAAAAAAGATAAATAGATGATCATAAAGAAGTAAAATGGATGAAAGTCATAGCTTTGAAAATCATGTTAACATTCAAGATAGAAAAAATAAATTTGTAAAAATGAGAAAATGATTGAATTAAATGAATAAGAATGTCTAAAAATAATCTGAGAAAAAAGTTATTTAAGTGGTGAAGAAAGATTAATACGCACCACCAAAAAGATCAATCACACCTGAAGAATCCACCTTTGCCGGAGAGGCAGTAGTTACAGGAGATGCTGCTGCAAATGTATCCACTGCAGTTAAGCAGAGAACAGATAATACTGTATGTCAAAGAAAACTGAGATCCTTTATAGACCTTTTTGAAATCCATATTTATACTCAAGATTAATAAATCCTATGAGCAAACTCACTGAAGACAATACTACTAATAAGGCAAAAGCAGATTTCCATTTTAAGATTTATATCGATTTTCAGAAGAAAAAACTAGCTCAAAATATCACTTTAAAACTTAAGGATTTTGACTTTATTTCTTCCCCACCTGCCCACAATGAAGAAAGAGTATGTTTGTAATTTAATGTAACTGATACCAAGATGGGGAACAGTAAATTTTACCTATCGATGATTGAAGATGATGAAAAGAAGCTTAAACTGAATTTCTCATTATTTTTATCTAGCCGAAAGTACTCAAATATCACATATGCAAGGATATTCACTCTCTCTCCACACATAATGCTGCCCAACTAAGATTGGAATTCTGCAAAAGAACTCACCCGATAAGAGATCAGCAGTGAGAGAACTCTCAGGCACAGGAGAAGCCCCATGTGGAGGAGATGAGAAAGCATCTTCCAAAAGTGAAACAAACCAAAATCAAGCAGAAGTAAGTAGAAAGCTGAAATCAAAGTCAAAAATCTAACAAAAACTTTATCATCACAAATGAGAGTTAGGAGCTTAAGCATGAAAACATCCAAGAAATAACAATGAAATGAAAGAAAAGATCTATTTATTTTTACCTGTACCAAACAAGTCTATGCTAGGAGTAGCATCTGGCTTGGGCACTGCAGCAACATCAGGAGCAGATTCAAATAAATCTAAGATCAAGAATATATATGCCTTTACTCAGTTTGACCAAACTGAAACAACATTAATTTCCAGTTCTGAATTTTGATTAGGAGAATTCTGAGGTATGTTGCAAATGGTTTGTAGCAAATAATTTAAATATATAATATACATGCAACATTATATGTGCATTCTGGATGTGCATTTGACACACCAGAATTCAATCCATTAGAATCAAAGAGCTTTAAAGAATTACCACCAAAGATATCTAGAGCAGGAGGAGCAGTGGTTGTGGTGGTAGTGGCGGGTGTGGTGGCGGTGGTGGTAGTGGCAGTAGCAGCAGTAGTAGTAGTAGCAGTGGCAGCTGAGGCAGCAGGAGCAGGAGAAGGAGTTGTTGCGGGAATCGTGGGGGCTGCACTAGTTGTAGGGGTAACTACAGGAATGCTGGTCTCAGGTGGCTTCATTGCAAAAAGGTCCAGTTCAGGAGCAGTCTCTGCACTACCTTCAGATGGGGCAAAGGGGTCTTGTACAAAGGAAAGTGGAAAATATATATAGAGAATCAGTAAGGAAGGAAATAAGAGAAAATAATCACAGCCAAGGATAATATACACCATACACAGATATTCACACAAGCTAAGTATTTAAATTGGGCTCTATTTCAGTGAAACCCTAACTAGTGTAATTAGTACACTTTTTTGGTTTTTTTAAGAAATTTAAAAGTATGAAAGTAAAGATTTCAAATTCTAGTTGAGTAAGATCAGAATGAAGTGTGAGGGGAGTACATCTTTAGATCCTCAAAACCCAGCTGACAAATTTAGTAATTTTTTACATTTACAAAAACATGCTGTTTATTAGTTACTTGGACTAGTGTAATAAAAAGTACTCCATAGCATTAGAGGAAAAAAAAACATTAAGAAAGCATACTTGCATTGACAAAAATTGTCAATCTTGAGAAATTGCCAATTTTGAGAAGTATGCATGTCTCCATCTTAATGTTTTAAATATTGGTCTTATTAATTTAATGAATGATACTATGTATTCACAAGAAACCAAGAATGAATGATAAATTAAAAAAAAAAAGCTTAACAAAACAACAACAAATGGCCACATCTGGTTATAGGATTTATTACTAGAACACAAAACAAGAGACTTGCTAATGACATAAAACCCACCATTTCCTGAACATGCATCAAGTGCTGCTGCTACAGGGGTTGGGGTAGCTGGTGCTGCTGCCCCTTCAGGTGCTGCAGGGGCTTCACCAGGAGAAGCTGCAAAGGCATCTTGGGTGCAGTGTTTTTTTAAACAATAGAAATTAAAAGAATAAAAAGAGAAGAAAATATAGTAAAAGAACCAAGTTAAATTGCAGAAGAAGGCTCCCTTATACAACATGAATTTTTAGAAATGTTATTTTTATGGGTCATGCACTGTTGACAGTCATGAAGTAAATTTGTCCTTGCATTCCTTCTAGTCAGTTACATACTATTGTGGTTCAGTTTTGTTACTGCCAAGGCACATTAAGGTCCAAAAGATAACATGATTCTCATTGTATAAGGGTTCTGAGCAGCATGTTTTATGTAATATCAGAAATTAACTAGAATAGATGTTAAAAATTAAAATACAAGAGTAAAACTAATGTCAGTTAAGATAGTAAAATTTTCATGTTTAGTCAGACTTGCTTAGAGTTACTATTATGACATATCTGACTAGTGGCTTAAAGGAAACATGAAAGTCTTCTTTAATGCCAATCTAGATAGGTACTGTAATGTATATGAAATGCATCAGCTATGGTCGTTTCAAATGTTTCACAAGATAAAGCAATATTTTTAATAATAGCATTAAAAGACTTCTTAATTAGTGACAAGGATTAGAGGTTTTTTAGTCAACAAAAGCAATTTTAGATAAATATAAAAATCTATTTTAAAGAAATAAGGGTTATGACTAAAGTGCCCTTATTTCTATTAAAATAATTAGCTTTCATTTGTTTGGAAATTACAGTAGTGTTCCAATTAATGTGAAAAATTTATCTTAAACTGCTGAAAAATGCTGGTTTGCTCTATCTATTCATACGTAATCCTTTATTCAACATTTATGTATTATTCCATTAGTGAACTATTTGTATCTAGATTGGTTATTGCACTTATATATTGCACTAGTATTGCACTTATCAGAGCTTATTAATGCACTTGCCAGAAACAGTTTCATTTTGTTAAGAGGTTTAGCATTTAACCACATTCAACATTACTGTCATTTAATTCTCCAAACCTTATTTCTGATTAGTTAGAACATTTTAGAAAAAAATCTGATAGGATGCTAATAAATGGACTCTAATGACAAGATAATGTATTTCAGTGTCATGCCATATTTTAAAGATTAAGCTATTTAGCCTTTTTGTCAAAGAATCTTAAGTATATCCTGAAGCTGGTCATGCATATACATATGCTTAAAAATAACACTGTCTTTAAAAAGCATCTTTAAATGTATGAGTGAAGATTTAGATAATATCATTTTAAATAAATGTTTCTCTCAAGTTGACCATTTAAACTATCATCAACATTTTAAAAACAAAGAAGCTCAAACTTCTATGGGTTTCAAAATATGAACATTTTAGTATAAATCTGTTATAAATAATATAAAAATACAATATTGATGCTTTATTTATGGAAGTAATTAATGCTAGACAAAAGTAGAATACCATGCACCCAAATCATACAAATATATGCAATATCTACCTATCTACTTACTTACCTATCTATATAAATGTATGTCCATATACTGACATCTAATGCTTAATTGTTTTAGTTTTATTAAAGACTATTAAATTATTTAAAATTTACTTAAGACACTACCTCCTGAAAACAAATCTTGCAATTTCAATACTGTTTTTAAAGTTCATAGGTACATTCAAGGTAAAGCTTATATTACCCATGAGTGGAATAGAAAAGAATGGAAAACATCTCTCTAGAAAAATTTTTATGTCACTCACTGTCAATACAAAACTCAACAAAAAATAAGAATGGTCAATGTGCCCTCAAACTTTTTAAAACAAATAGTAGTCAATAGCTAAATTCTTATTCTTAAAAATTAAACAACCACTCACAAAACCAAGATAGAAATCAATACAAACAATAATTTCTCAACAATGCAATTAAAAATATTCAATGCAAAAATAATTAAAATATTTGTGAAATCAAGCAGACACTGTCTATGCTGAAATATGTTGCCAGGTAAATCAGTTTAGAAGGTTTATTTTCAAATTGCCAACTTGGAATGCTTTAAAAGTAGCTTCTATCTCTTACAATTAAAAATTGTCTCTAAAAGCAGTACTTTTCCCTCAAGGATACCTAAGAAACTCGTCAAAGTTAACAAAATAATTGGAAAGCATGCCTTGTGAAGCCTTGCTTGAAAATCTAAGGGGGAAATATTTCAATTGAGAAAACATTAAGTAAAAAATCCAAATAAAAGACTATGATTTTTTTTAAAAGAACACTAAACAATTATGAGATGTATTTTAAAGAGTTCTTAGATAAATCTACAAACTTTTTTTATGTAAAAAATATGCTGAACACTTTCCAAAACTTTCCATTTTAAAAGGCATTTCACCTCATTTAAATCATCAGAAAGAAAGCCTTAGTTACATGCTCATAGATTAACACTTGTTAATAACTTCTATAAGTTGAGTAAGTTCTTATCCGTGGGAAGGTTTGCAATAACTGCCAGAAATGAAGGAGTGTGTTCTCCCACAAGGGATAGTATGGATGGAATGACAATTGAATTTATGTCAGCTTATGCTTGAAAAAATAAAAAAAAAGACATACATTTCTGAGTTCTCTGAACAGTATATATAATAGCATAATTACTGGATAAAAAAAATTGGAAATTACCTAATTTCCACTCTACTATATAATTTTGCAAAATTGCCAAAGAATCCAAAATAGTAGAAAATAACAATATTTGAGAACCAATAAGTAGGGTTTTGATAGAGTATATTTCTCCACATTTTAGATATCTAAATCATTTAAATTCAACAAGTATTTGAAAACTTATCAAGTCTTTTTTTTAAATTTTAAACAGCTTTTCAATTAAATACAGTTTTATCTACTGTAAAAAATGACTAAGGTGGGGATACTAGATAGCACAATGGGTTCCACTGGACCTGAAATCAGGAGGAGCTGAGTTCAAATTTGGTCGCAAGACTTCCTAACTACATGACCCTGACAAGTCAAAAATGTGGTAATTGATGATTAACTTTCATCTGAGATTATGCATATCTCAAACCAGACATACACATATATATGAAACAATATAACACTTTTAAAGACAATTAGCAACATTTATATAAAACATTCGGCATAAACACTGCAATCTGTCTTTTGACCTTATTACGCTTTTGGAAATTGTTTTCCCTCAAATCACAAATCATCTTTCTGGTCGAATCCAATAATATATGCAAATATCTACACAAAGGGATAAATATAAATTCACTATTACTAGGGAAAAAAACCTGTAAAGTTCAGTTTAGTATAGAGTTTTCATATATCAAGTATAGCACATTTGCATAATATATATTTTTAAATTTCTCTCATTTACTGTAATTTATAAGTTTTCCTGAAAAACTTTAGGTATAGTAGACAGTGAATCAGTTAGACACTGAGAATTTGTGCAATCTTGGGCAAACCTCTTATCTTACCTCTAGGTTCTTCAGGTAATGCCAGTGAAATCACATGTCCAAGTCTGGTCAAAGTCCCATCCCATGGTCCCCATCCCTGAATTTATCCAGTCTTACTATTAGTCTACACATATCTCAGGGGCAAGTACTGTAATTTCTACTTTGTAAATTGTTAAGAATTTATATGAGATTTTAATTCATTTATAGCATTTCAGATTGAGAAAAAGAAAACAGTATAGGATAACTGGAAAAATGAGAAGACAATTTGTGGGCAGCACAAGATGTTATTTTAACTCTACCAGGTGTATTTTATCCTGAATATTACCTCAAATTCCCAACAACAGAGAATTAATATGACAACCTTTTTTCCCCCTTAGGATCAAAGATTCTAGAGGTAGAAAAGCTATTTAAGAGGAATCAATTTCTATCTTCTAACTTTGTAAATGAAGAAAATGAAGTCCAGAGAGAAACTGTATTTAAAGACACATATGTAATAAACAGAAAAGCGGAATTTGGACCCACGCCTTTTGATTCCAGATTCAAAGATCTTTCCATTATATCAGGTCCATGATACCTTTATACCATGTCTATTACTATGTTTTAAAAATTATTGGATTTAAACAAAGACATTTTTTTTGAATACCAGAAAATTAAAAAAAATTATTTAAGTTGGGCAGCTAGGTGGTGCAGTGGATAGAGCACCAGCCCTGAAGTCAGGAGGACCTACGTTCAAATCTGACCTCAGACACTTAATACTTCTTAGGCTCTGTGACCCTGGGCAAGTCACTTGACCCCAATTGTCTCAGAAAAAATATATATATATATACATGTATATATAAATATATATTATAGTTAAGGTATAAAATCAAGACTAAATATTATTTTGGTATTAAAATGAGGTGTTACCAAACACAAAAGCTCACAAACTATATAGTAATACTGATATTGTAGTATTAGTTTTGACTAATTATTACCATACAGAAAAATTTAATTTTAGCTACACATCACAGTGTGTAAGTAAATTAATTTTGGATAACAAAATTATCAAGTAATGAAATTTACTAAACTTATTTTTTAAGAACTATATGATAGTCCTTATCTAAGTAAACAAGGTACATTAAAAAATATAAACCATGACACAATACAGCTAACAAAATTGCTGTATACATGAGGTTCAGCATCCTAAGCCACTCTTGAAGCAATGATGCTAATTTGGTGTTTAAATAAAATACCACCATAATATAAAAATATTGAGCTAATGTAGGTAGACACTCAAATTTTCACTATGTATGCCTAATTATTCCAATAGATAAGTAAAGAGGCACAAGTCTTAGTGGAATCATGAAGAAATGATCCTTTTGGTTACTTTAGGCCACTATACAATGGATACTATATAGTCCACCTGTACTTGAAGGTAAAAACTATGGAATCATAAAAATATTTCCAGAATATTTACATTTTCCTTAGATTAAAGGAATTGATCTTATGACTATTAAAACTTTTTAGTTGGTATAATAAAGAACTTTTCACTGTATAAAATGTTAGGTCATTCAGAGAGGCCTGGAGAGACTTGCATGAACTGATGCTGAGTGAAATCAGCAGAACCAGGAGAACATTATACACAGCAACAAGACTATACAATGATCAATTTTGATGGACATGGTTCTCTTCAACAATGATGTGATTCAAACCAGTTCCTATTGTTCAGCGATGAAGATAGTCATATACATCCAGAGAGAGGCCTGTGGGAACTGAGTGTGAACCACAACACAGCATTTTAACGCTTTCTATGAATATTTCCATGCATTTTGTTTTCCTTCTTAGGCTGTTTTTTTTTTTTTCTTCTTCTCTTTCTAGATCTGATGTTTCTTGTGCAGTAAGATAACTGTGTAGATATGTATACATATATTGGATTTGTCATATAATTTATCATATTTAGCATGTATTAGATTACCTGTCATCTAGGGGTAGGGGGTGGGGGGAAGGAGGGGAAAAGCTTGGGAAAAAAAAGTTTTTGCAAAGGTCAATGTAGAAAAATCACTCATATGTTTTGTAAATAAAAAGCTTTATTAAAAAAAATAAACAGAAAAAATAAAAGAAAATGTTAGGTCATTTATAGTTAGATGGATGAAAGCTGGCTTTTCACTTTTTCTGAGTTGTTCTTTAAAAGTAAATACTATGGGGGCAGCTAGGTGGCACAGTGGTTAGAGCACCAGCCCTGAAGTCAGGAGGACCTGAGTTCAAATGTGATTTCAGACACTTCCTAGCTGTGTGACCCTGGGCAAGTCACTTAACCCCAATTGCCTCAGCAAAAAGCAAAAAAAAAAAAAAAAAAAAGTAAATACTACAGGGC
>JAJPUD010002316.1:66587-104718 GCA_023553655.1 Myrmecobius fasciatus | reverse complement strand
AAAAAAAAAAAAAAAAAAAAAAAAAAAAAAAAAAAGAGTAAATACTAAATTCCTTGCAGATTATGCAAAATAAAAAAGGCCTAAAAAACCACTTTCAACACAAAATTATTGCCCAACTTATCTACATCTTCTGTGTTCCATGAATTCCTTCTAATATTCCTATATCTTATCTCTAAGATAAGATGATTTATGCAATAAAGCAGGGGAAAAATGAGGAAAAGACTGAAAAGTTACAACATGCAAGTGACATTTTAATTTTTCTTAATCCCAAGATATTTGGGTATGTAACAAAATGTTAAATATGTATTAAATTCCTATCCTTTCCATCAAATGTGTTAAACATGTAGCCAGGGGAAACATGTCACTCACAGCACTCCTAAGTGCCTCTGAGCTAGATTAAAATGTAATTAAAAATATCTAATAAAATAAATACAAATTGAATAAAACATAGATAATATTAATGTGTGTTTTTCTAAGTCAATATGTAGCCTGCAGAGATTTTTATGTACAGTTTAGTGGCCCCTGTTTCTATTTGAGTTTAACACCACAGCTTTATATTGGAAGTTTTATGAGGAAGTAATGGGAGATTCTGAGGCTATATGACCTCAGTTGGAAGAGGGAAAGAATGCTGCTACTCCACCCTACTCTATCCTGCCTTCTTTCCACTCCTGGAAGAAAGAATCCTGCCAAAATGTAGAAATGGCAGAGAGACATTTGGGAAAATAACTACCCACTTGGGTATCTTTCAGGTAAGGAATGGAAAACTAGATTATTGTAATAGCATCTTGATTGGTCTCTCAGTTTTAAATCTCTTGTTACTCCACTCTTATCTTTCTTTCACAAGGCTGCCAAAGTGATTTTCTAAAGCACACATTTGACATGTGACTCCCTTATTCAACCAATTTCAATGGTTCCTTATTGCTTCTAGGATAAAATATCAACTCCTTTGTTTGACTTCTAATGTCCTTCATAATTTGGCCCCCAGTCTATCTTTTCCAGACTCTGTACCTTATTCCTCCCCCAGTACTCTAGGCATAGTGAGTTTCTCTTTGATCTTCATGGAAGATATTTCATTGCTCATTTTCAAGCTTTTGCAGTGGCCAAATATTGCCTAGAATTCATTCTCTCTTTATTTATGCCTCAGGGAATCGTTTTTCTTCAAAAGCAACTTAAGCTCTACCTTCTAGATAAATCCTCCCCCAATTCTCCAAACTGCTGTTTTCCTGTTCCCTAAATTATGTATCTATTTTGCATTTACATATGTATTTTCCCTTTACATTTGTTTGACTTATGTTTATATATGTAAGTCATCCCCATTACAAAAATGGGGAATGGATTGTTTTATTGATTGGTTTTATATCTCCATTATCCAGTACAGTGAACAAGGTTAAGTGCCTAACAAAGATGTGATAGATTGATTAATTTTACTGTTTCCTGCTCAATGGGTAGGGAAGCTATTTTAATGGTACTTTTAGTATTTTAAATGGTCAGTTATGTATGTTTTCATTCATATCATCAGATTAATGCCAGGAAATGTTAAATCATAGGTAAGTTAGCTAATTTTTATGCTACTCCCCTTATATTATAATTAATTCTTTAAAAGTTACCAAAATTTCCTCACTTTATCCTCCTGGTTTCTAATGTTAAACAATTCATTAGAGGATAAACCATTATAACAAGATTTAAAACTGTAATTCAATTAAACTACAAATACTTAGAAAATGTTTGGTGAGATACAATAATAAAGTAATAGTCCTTGGTTGTAGAAAGTTTATAATATAGCACAAAACCATACAATCCAAAAGAGAATATAAGTGCTATGAGATTTCAGAAAAAGGAAAGTTCATTTTTTTTTTCTTCTGGCCTAGGGAAGTAGGGAATACTTTGTGTGTTGTATTAAGAAATGAAAACTTAGTTTAAGTTTCTAGAAGATAACCAGAAAGTTCTGTGGATCTGAGGTGGCAGGATTATTTCTTATGTTCAGATATAGAACACTAGTAAAGTAATTCTATCCAAGTTGATGCTAGAACTTAAAACAAAGATCAGACTATTTCTGTGTCTCTAGAAAACCACTTCTGGGTGTGGCCTAATATGTTCATTGCAATATTTCCTTAAAATCTAGAGCTAAAGACAAGAAGAGAATAAGGAAAGTCAAACTACAAGGAAGGCTCAATGAACTATTTTTAGAAATTTTCAACTTCTACTTAGGAGCTCTTAGGAGAGAAATAAAAATAGCATCATTCTCAAATTTCTCATATCTTCTAGGTTAGACAATATAATTCCATAGTCATTGGGGATAAAAAATTGCCTAAGGAATTGCATAGTTCAGGTCCATATATGTGACACAGAAATCATATATCCATGTATTTCTATTTGTGATAGGATCATTCTCTGCAAAGGTACTCCTTACCATATGGATGAGGTTACACACGTGTTTTCTACCCTTAAAGTCTACAACAAAGTTCTCCTTGGGTCTTCACTGATCCAGGGCACCATGACTCAAGCTGTTCATCTCTTAATACAATTATGTGGTAGCCTCCAGCTTTTTGGTATCCTGAAGACATAGATTACTCCACTCACACAGGCAGTCAAAATCTTTCAAATTTTTGTGGGCTCTCTTAAGATCACAGATTCATCATACAGTGCCTTGCTGGATTAGGCACATTTGGAGATAAAAGAACTAGCTACATCTCATCACTGAAGTATCTTTTGTGGAATACCTCTTCTATGTTATGACCAAGTAAACCTCTTTTTGTTAATTGTTGAATAGACCTACAATTACCTCATTTTGTTCTAATCACAACTAAAGTGCCCACCTGAGTTATCTTTGTTACTACTCAGTATCCACCTACTATTTAATCATAAAAGTTAATGAATTTCAGGCCAAGTTTTAATACTAAGGAGGAGGAAAAGCAAAGATAGAAATATATATCAAGAAATATGGGTTCAAGTCCACCTTGCCTTTAATTCACTATTTAATTCACCCTGGGTAAGTTATTTGTTATCTCAAGAAAGGGAATTATGCTACATTATATCTAAGATAACACTTTAACACTTTAAAAATTCTATTTGACCATTTAATTGGATCAAAAGAACTAACAGCTCATCTCTACTGCAAGTTATCCTAAATTGAGGTGAACACTACAATTAAATATGAATAATTATACACACAGTTATTTGGATCTTGAGCCTTTGCTTGATTGTATACACTTAAAAGGGTTTTGTTTTTCTTTTCAATAGGAGTGAGAGGGGAAAGAGAGAATAATTGCTTGTTAATTAAACATAAAGTGAAAAAATGATGTTATAAATGAGATGCCAATCTGTATAAGTAGGAGTTCACACTGGGAGTTCTTTATACTTATGGGAAACAAAACAACAAAAAAATCCAATTCCAAACTTTCTCCAAAATGTATGTAAAGTCTTTAAATACTTTTGTCATTAAAGCACTCTAATAATTCTTGTAAAAATATTTTAAATAGGTAATACATCTCAACTGACCTCCAAAAAGATCTACTTCAGCAGTGGCAGCAGTAATAGTTGTAGTAGTTGAAGAGGAAGCAGAAGCAGTTGCAGTTTCAGCAGTGGTAGGAGGGCTAGGCTCTGGCGCAAATGGATCTGAAATCTGTGCTTCAGAAGGAGCAGCGGAAAGTGCAGCCAAAGAATCTATATTCACCAAAGATGAGGATTAAATAGAAAAGAGGGGAAGGAGAGGAAGAGAAATATACTGGGCTCCAAATATTAAAAATAGTTAAAATACGACACTAACCTATTAATCAGTTCAGAACTTTAAGAATTAAATATTACTTACCTTCTCCCAAAAGGTCTAACAATTTCCATTACATGATAGCAGTATAAAGAAACAAAAGTTAAAACTGAGACACTGAATAATATCTGTGGTAAAGCCACTACTAATAAAAATTACTTCTGCATAAGGAATACCAGCAGTGTGAGGCTGTCAATAATAACCAAGAAAATGCCTAGACTTAGACCAACTTTAAACTGCATTTTAAAAACATAAAAAAGCAGACCTACATAAAGCCTTAGAGCTTCACTATCTATATTATAAAAGATAAATGCAATGTATTTCTTGTTCAAATACATTTTTTTTTATCTAGTTACATAGTTTTATTACAAGTGTAGACTTTGTTCTCTTCTTATCTAGCATTTAAATAGTCACAAGAACCAGAAAATTAATAAAAGTTTTGGATACTATACTTGAAGGTAAATATATATCAAATGAAAAAGAAATAAATTCAAGGAAAAATCATATTTAAGAATTTAAAATAAAGTAAAAGCAATGGATAAAATGGTGAGTTATAGTAAAACTACAGATATCCTGAGGTAACTTATCAATCAACTGTTGCTTTATACTTAAACAGTTAGAGGTTACACCCTAAATTAAAAGCTGGAGGAGTAATCAGTATTATTACTAGGTGTAATGATTAGTACTGAGATAAGTATTAGTACAGTTAATGGCATAATAGATAAGGCATTTGGGGATCACCTCATTTATATCATTTGATTTAAACCCTATAACATGAAATGTACTTAAAATTAAAGACACAGATAATTAATTGTTAAGCACTAGTGGCATATTATATAAACAAATTAAACAATTAAAAAGTTATGACAATTTTTAGAAATCTTGGAGAAGGATTTGGGGATATCCTTTTGAAAAGAAGTCAATATGGGGACCAACTCAAACTAAGCTTTTAAATGCTATGCTTTAATCTTGAAATATGCACTTGATCTGAGAAAACTAATAATAATCTCTACAGGAATAAAATTGGCAAATGTAGTAAATATTACACTAAAAACCATAGAAGTACAAAGGATCATGTTCTTCTAGAAGTCTGAATTATAGTTCATATAAACACTACTGGCTATTGTGAAAAGTTTAAATTCTTAGAAAATATAATTAGAGAACCTTGGAAAGCAATACATTACACCTATCTTCTATTTTGGGGTGAGACCAGCTCAATGTCATGAAGAAGAGAAGAGAAGCCTGTTATAAATAAATAGTAAAACACCCATCTAGCACATCATTTAATGGCAACTTAACCTAACATGTTGCTATTCCACTGTAGCCATAATATCTGAAATTAAATTGGCTGGTAGTGAGAGGAGGATATAAACATTCACTTTTGCCATAATTAATTTATTCTTCATGCTTAAATAGAAGAATTTGATTTTACGGCCTTTCTCTCAATAGGCCACAGCTAAAATGCCTGGAAGATTGGCCGAAAACTATATATCTGATGGAAAAAAAAAAAAGAGAGAGAGAGAGATTAAGGTGTTTCACAGTCTAAATAGGAAAAAGAAAGATTTGGAGGGGTGGTTTTATGAGTATGTACAGAAAATAAAAATATATAAAGATAAGAAGGAAGGTGGTATATAAAAGTTTTGACTTGGGATATATGAATAGTTTTGCAAACTAATAAAACAAAAACATCTGCAAGCAAACCCACAGCTTAAGCAAAGAAAAAGTTCTGAGAGAACCACATAGATTCCTAGATAGATTTTTTTAATTTTTAATTTTATTTTTTGCTGAGGCAATTGGGGTCAAGTGACTTGACTGGGGTCACACAGCTAGGAAGTATCTGAGCTCACATTTGAATTCAGGTCCTCCTGACTTCGGGGCTGGTGCTCTATCTACTGCGACACCTAGCTGTCCCCCTAAATAGATTTTTTTTTTTAAATAGTAATGGAATTCAACAAGTTTGCTGGGTTCCTAGAGAGAGGATCAATGTTGCCCTAATGTGGACCACCATATGATTTCATATGTTAAAATATTTCAGATTCTGAAGTGGACACTAAATTAAAAAAAAAAAATACTTGTTTGACAGAAGAATCCCTGTTTACAAAAACAAAAACAAAAACAAAAAAATCCTGGTTATTTTCAAGATAAAACTGCCACTTAACTAGACTGATGGATCAGAGATATGTGGTTTATCTAGATTTTCCTGAACATTTGATAGTTTTTCCTAATATCACTGTGAGCAGGTTAGATTATAGCATTTAGGTAGATTCAGAAGTAATTGAGTGATCAAATCCTGTTTTAAAGGTAAGCTTGGAGGAAAGCTTTTGTAGTTTAATGTTTAAACCTTAGTCTTAGCCTTTACATTTATCCTTATTAAACTTTGTCTCTTAGATTTAGCCTATCATTCCATTCCAGGAGGATCTTTCTTGATCCTCCATTATCCAATATATTAGCAGTTGCCTTCATTTATTTATCAGATAAGCTTGCAACTTATGTCTTCATCCAAGTGACTGATAAATCATTCATTTGGTATTTAACCTTTTTATCAACTACTTGTATAAAATCACTAATCTCAAATTTATCACATTTACAAATGACAAAGATGAGAGACTGCTAGCAAAGAAAATAGAAAAATAAAGGTAAAAAACAATCTCTTGAGAGGCTAGAATATGGACTATTTGTTTTAAGAAGAAACTTAAGATGAAATGTGAAGTCTTATACTCAAATTTAAAAAAAATATATATATTCTAAGGACAACACTGAAGATATGTGAATAGGCAATAGTTCACTTGAAAAAGATCTAGGACTTTAATTAGTTTTATGTGAATTGCCAGTATTATATGGCAGCCAAATGAGCTAATGTGATTTTAGAGGTATCATGTTGAGGACTTAGATTTAGTCAAAATCATCTGAATTACTGGATTCAGTTTGGGGCAAGGGGCACTTTTTAGTGATGGCATTGATAAGCTGGAGAACAATCATGATGATATAGTATGGCTAATTAGATTGCATCTTTGGGGCACATATGCAGTACAGAACAGAGGGAGAGCTGCCTGAGGTTTACTAAATCTATTGGCCTGTCTTCATTAATTAGGGATTATATCAAAAGATATCTAGAAATAATCACTAGGAATAATGATATTCTGAGCAGGAAAATGAAAGATTTGGGAATAGTTGTGGTTTTCTCATTTTTCTTTTCAATTTAAGGCTAGAACTTTAGAAGAGAAAAGAATATGAAGAATGAAGTAGTTTAAAAGTTGGAGTTACTAAGGTTTTGTTTCCTGGGCCATAGCTTCATATAGAATAAACACAAAACATCATAAAAAGACATATGATTAAAAATAATCTTAATTTATCCTAGACTTTATTTTTATTAAGTAAATGGGATCATGTTAAAAATGGAATTACTGAAGACAGCATGATTTTACTAGGAAAATATCATGCTAAACTAATGTCATTTTAAAAAAATTTATGGAATTGGTAAATTAGGAAAATGCCATGGGCTGAATGACTACATAATTAAGTGGATCCAAAACTGGTTTATCAAGTATATAAATGGAATGGTATTAACTTTGACCAAGATTGTCAACTGGTGGGTTTTCGATTAGGCAGAATAGCATTTTATTACAGAAGCTATATACTTCTAACTAACTGGTTATAATATAGCCATTTTTTAAAAAAAGTTTTCATTTTGGAAAAACATACATAAAATTATATCTCAGGGTTCTGTGTAAGTCTTGCTCTTTTCTGCATTTTTTAAAAAATTAATAATTTAGATGAAGGCACGGGTAGTATGCTTATCTAATGAGAAAATGGAGGCAATTGCTAATATATTGGATAATGAAAGGATCAAAGAGTCCTGCTAGAATGGAATGATGGGCTACATCCCAGAGACAAAATTTAATAAAGATAAATATAAAGCCAAGCACTTAGGTTTAAGTTGTTTTTGTCCTTTGTTTGCAGAGAACCAATGACATCATGGGTAGATGTCTTGTGAACTGTATTTATATGAGAGAGAGTTGCACAAAGTTATCAGCTTCATTTTCTCTTCCAGAGTCATTCAAGTCCAATAGTAAGACAAAAGTTAAGAAGACTGGTGATGGCCTGGGATGAAGTAGATGACTTTGATGTCTTATTGTCTGACCAAACTCCACAATGTCTGTCTGCTTCAGCTACCCTCAAGGCCATTGCAACAAATTATTCTCATTAGTCTGTTCTCCTGGGAGAAGTCTTCACATGCTGGGGGTATGCCCCCATTCCTAGCTCAATGACAAGTTTGAGATTTATGGGTGTTCAAGGAAGACTAGTAGCTTTGGTGTGAGGGCTACTTTCCACCTATGGCGTCAACTACCACTCAAATCTCACCTGTGGGTCCCAGAAACTGTATCATGCACAGTGACTACATCTTGATACACTTTCTCAACAGACAGTCTAAACCAGGATGAAAATGACAGACTTAGGTTTAAGCATTAAACTACAAAAGCACAAACTGGAAGAAATATGAATTGACAGTAGTTCATATGAAAAAAAACAATCTGAAGATAAGCTAGGAATACAAGTTCAATATAATTTTAATTGAAAGTAGACAAGAGGACCAACACACATAAGTATAAAACATTTAAAACTAATTAATGGTTTATCCTTAATCCATTCAATTGTCAATGAACAGAGTTTTCAAATTTAGAATATCAACAGCCAAGTTAAAATTTATAAGTAGTCTAAGAATTGATTTTCTTTTGGTATTTTCTACCCCCTTTCCCATAGCTTTACAAAAATGGGGGATGGCAAAAGACCACAGAGCATTCTGTAGTTTTATTTTAAGGATATTATGAATATATTATACCCTGGTGTTGAAAAGAACACTGGAAAATGCATGTAACATTTAAAAATGCATGTTGCCAAGACTAGATTTATCTAGAGCCCCTGAAGAGAACTAGTATTAAATGTTTTGATATCCCAACATGTGGTATCTATTTTGTCAAAAATTAATACTTTTCTTATAATTCCATTGTCAGAAATTAACTACAAATGATGATTCAGGTCAAGGTCAACATAATGAAAATACTGATTCAAATCTAAATGAATCCATAATCAATGTTGTATCTAATCAAAATGAACTAGAATTTCAGCCTTGAAGTTAGGAGAACCTGAGTTAAATCTGGTCTCAGAACTCCTAGTTGTGTGACCCTGGGCAAATCACTTAACCCAATTGCCTCAGGGGTGGGGTGGGGTGGAGGACTGGGGGTGAGGGGAGGGAAGAACAAGAACTTTTAGTTTCATATAGATTTCAATTAATTTTGCTACACCCTACAATCCTATTTATTAGAAAATCTCAGAATTTGAGTAAAATAAAAATATTTCCTTATATTGTAGATTTTAATCCTCAAAACATACATGTAAAACCTTAATTATATTGTAGTTAGGGAAAAAAACACAACAAAACAATGCCTATGGACAACATTTGTGGTCTTTCTGTCTACTGTCTGCTGTCATTTAGAACAGTCAGATTATAGAAGGGCAAAACTTTTTTTTTTTTCAAAATGGAGAAAAATTACATTTTAGACTTTTCTGGAAATAACAAGAGACAGAAAGATATAAATTTCTCTTACCTCCCCATGCAGTTGCCCCTCCAGAAGGTGCTGGAGGGGGTGCTGTTGCTGCTGCTGCTGACTGTGCCCCAGATGAAAAGTCTGGTTGGAGGTCAAGGAGATCACTAGATGGTTTAGAAGTACTGAAGAAAAGAAAAAGAAGACTTTAAAATTAGTTGAGCATATTTTGAAAAATTATGTATACGAACATTTGTTAAATCTTCCTAACAAAGATATAGCAAAGATGTTTTAAAATACAGAATTTAATTAAGACAGCAGCTTCACAAATTGGTTATTAAAATATTGTATTCAAGTCTTCTAAAAAGTGGAATATAAATTTGAGTACAGCAGCAAGGTAACCCTATTCTCCTCTACAGTAACTGCTGTTTGTAGTCATAAACTTCCTAACAGCATAAAGATTCCCTTAAACACTTTAACCTTTTAGATCCTCAGCTTATTCATATCATATGATCTCATCCACCCTACTCATCACACCCTTATCCACAAAAGATGTCATTATTAATAAAAAAAATCATTTCCATGGTCACAAATATTGTAACTTCCTTATCTGATCATAATCCTATTGTCATTTCATTTTTCCCTCTGCCTTGCAACCCCCAGACCTGTTGTTTTTTAAATCCAGGGTTCAATTTTTATTTTATTTTTTATACCACTAACCAGTTATCAATTTTTTTCCATGGAATTCCATTTTCAGGTTTTAAATATTATTTTGATGGTTAAGAGCTATTTCTCACAGAGCAGAAAACTTTTTACTTTCTATACCAGCAAGATTGGAATAAGAAATAAAATTCCTATACAAATAAAATCATAATCAAACTAAAATATCAATAATTCACAATAATAATTAACTAACCTGATGGGAGCTACTGCAGATGAAGTTGCAAATAGGTCAACTGGTGGGGACGTATCAATACTTTTAGCTGGAGTAGAATTAGGAGATGTAACAGTTGTGGCTGGAGAAGACTGAAAGTAAAGATATATAGCATATAATACTCTAATAAATATTTATACCATACATAAGCTAGTGATAAACTTAGTGCAGAAGTTTACCTTTTGCAATGACAAAGAGTAATTCACCATAAAATTTTTAAAAAGTTCAATTATTATTAGACTGTAAAGAAAGTATCAAAGCATAAGTTTAATTTACCAAACACTTTATATCTAATCTCACAAAAACTTCCATTTCTATATTAACAATCATATTGTTAATGCCTAAAAACATTCCCTCATCAGAAAATTAATTGAAAAGGAAAAAAAACCCCAACAAACTAGTGGCTGCCAAAATTTAAATATTTGGAGAAATATTTGAAGTAACTGCCAAGACACTCAGTTTACTTAACACACACTTAATACATTCACCCCTGCCACTCTTTTCCCTTCCCTTCTTATACCTACTTTTACTGAGAAATCATCCTGCATGTTTTTAGTGTCTAAAAATCCAACTTACAAAACAATTCAGAGATGGCAAAGAATGACTCATAAGCATGTTTCAAGTCAGTGGCAGCTTGAGGATATCTTGTGCATATCCACCCACTAATCTGACACAACCAGCTGAAAAAGAACAACAAAGCCTATAAATCCTTTTTCTGGATTAGTTCAGTTTGAGGCAGACTAAGTAAATATCACATGAAGACAGTTGAAACACTAAATAGATACTTAAAAGTTGTGCTTAGCCATTATGTTAGCTTTGCTTTCTTTTCATGAGATAATTCCACTTTCTCATGTTCTCAGAAGACTATTATCAATAGGAGGCAAGCATCTGCCTGATATCAAAGCAACCCAATCACAGAAATTGTGTTAAGGAATTAAGAGATTAACAAATATTTCAAGATTATAATCAAATAAATACACCACTAACCTAACTGGACAAGCAAATAAAAAAAATGCAAAACACCCTAAAGTTTTAGTATTGTTTTTGTTTTTAGAAAACTACTCCAGAAAAAGGATCAAAAAGGTGAATACTTGTGGGAGACACCTCAAGGTTAAAAGTTATGTGTCTCATAGTTGTTCAGAAGCAAAACAGTACTTGTTTCAAACCTACAAACTGTAAGCAAGAAGTCAGAATTAAATAGAGTACCAGTTACAAAACACATTAAGTTAAGAAACAAAAGCACTATATGGATTTCTGTTATGCACAATGCTAGTCATATCTTTTTTTTCCCAAACAATAATTAGGATATAGTTCAAATATGAAATAATATCTTCAAAGTGATAGAAACTACTAACCTATATCTGGTTTTCATGTGAAAATTAGGATATGCTAAATTTTGGCTATAAGAATTAACACACCTAAATGAAACTCAGACATATTCTTCAACTATAGCAATAGGCTTTATATAGGTACACTAATAAAAATAAAAATTAACATATCACTTTTGTCACAACTCTTGCTATAAGAGTGAATATAAACAGTTAACCTTGCAAAACTGCCTATTAACAGTACAATTCTTGGTGGGATACATGATAGGTGGGACAACCAAGCAAATTTCTGAAAGTTAACAACAACAATAAAAAAGATAAATGAGACAAATCTCAATCTCATTTAACTAATATCTGAACTAGATTACAACAAATAATACTAAAACCATCCAATGAATATTCCTGAAACTTTGTTATCCTTTGCATATAATGTCAGAAAAAATTTATATCCTGCTATCTAGCAGTTTTACCCATTAACACTATATACATTTAGATAAGAAAGCTAGTAATGTTTTATGATAGCAAAGGGATGACAATTGGATTGTTTCTGAGTAAACAACCATTAATTATAAAGAGAAAAAAAACATTTCAAAGTATAGTGTTGATCCTAGTTAGGATCCTTGATTATGAATTGAGAATTGGAAGAGAATATGGAAAGGCCCTCTAGTCCAGTCCTCTTATATTCAAGATGAGGAAACTGAGGCCCAGGGATTTAAATGACTTGGCCAAAGTCACATAAAGTAGTAAATATCAGAGGCAGGATCTTTAATTGTATTATGTGGTAAGCTTAATAAATATTTACTGATGCCTGGTTGCTTAAAAGTAATTTATATGGGCAGCTAGGTGGCCCAGTGGATAGAGCACCAGCCCTGAAGTTAGGAGGACCTGAGTTCAAATGTGGTCTCAGACACTTAACATTCCCTAGCTGTGTGACCCTGGGCAAGTCACTTAACCCCAATTACCTCAGCAAAAATAATAATAATAATAATAATTGATATTAGTAAATTCTCTTGTATCTGATACCTTAATCCAGGCATTTAAGATGCCTGGCATAATTTCCACTATTTGAATAACATAAATCAATCAAGTATGCAATTAAATCATATACAATTCAGGATGTTTCAAAACTTTGACTAGAGTAAGAAACATATCTAAAGTTAATAATGTAAATTTAGAGAGATGGCTCTTAGTTTTCAAGATGAAAAAGCCAAGTAGGCGATGCTTTGCTGTATTATTGTTATTATTATTTTTCTAATGCAGAAGACTTACCTTACTCAGTGGAGAGGGAGCACCAGATCTAAAATTTAATTGAGAAAAGTTTACAAAGGAAAATTTGTAAATATATACAAAAACATTTCAAGTAATGTCAAAAATATAAAGATCCAGGGGCAGCTAGTTAGTGTAGTGCATAGCGCACCAGCCCTGAAGAAAAGAGGACCTGAGTTCAAATCTTAACTCAGACACTTAACACTTCCTGGCTGTGTGACCCTGGGCAAGTCACTTAACCCCAATTGTCTTAGCAATAAATAAATAAATGAAATAAAGATCTAACATGCTAACATATAAGCATATAGTGTCCATGTATAAAATAGCACTTCAAATATCCATTAGAAATACTAACTTTAGCATAAAAACAAAGTTTAGTAATAATATTTTCTAGGACTTAAAGGTTTTCTATATTAAATAACACTACCATCTTTAAATATTATTTTCTTTGTTATTTTATCAAATTATAGAGTTTTAGCACTGGAAGAAACTTTAAATATCTATTTTATAAACAGTAAAGCAGAATAGTGGAGTGACTTGGGCAGAGTAACAATATCATAACTGCATTTAGAACCAGTCTATTGACCTGATACTACTAATGATATGAACAATTTGAATTCATACAGAACTGTATAATTTAGAAAGTGCTTTCCTTGCAACAATCTTGTTGAGGTTAATCTTAACAAGATTGTTGTTAAGGTTGCATGTAAAAAAAATTTCTATAAAGTGATATCTCAATATCATTTCTGTTTTAAATATTTCCAGAAATTTAATACCTTATTCACCCCTTATAACATTTCCACCACATCAGAAAACTAACTATACTGAAACTGGAAAAGTTCTTACTCAGATGTAGAAAAATTAAAATATATACATATATATAAAGGAAAATAAAAGTGAACATTGTGAGTCTGCAAAAACTTTATAGTCTGCCAAAACAAAAACTTTTACATGGTTTGAAAAAATAGCTGTGTTAAAGAAATAAACAAATGACTGAACATTTATTAAGAAGAGGGTCTACTAAGGTTTATTTATATAGGTAGAACTAATGTAAATGATGTTTCAAACTAACTGTTTAAAGGAACCTGGCATAATTTGTACATCCTGATGATTAAATTCTATTTCACCTGACATATCTATCATAAAACTCTTTCAGAGCAAAAGAAAATTCACCCTAATGTCAATACAACTCTGTATTTTCTTATGCAATAACCTCAAAACTTGTTCCTGATTCAGTAAATGAAGGTAAACACCTAACAATAGTTTAAAAATGTAGCAAAAACGCCAAAAGGCTAAAATTGTCTACATTCTATAGACCTTAACACAAGGAACAGTAGCACCAGAATGGCAAGGTTGGCATTATAAGGAGCTCAAATGAATAACTGGAGTTTGGTGTTGTATAAGCTCTCTTTAGGAAGAAAATATAAAAAAAAATAGTCATGCTATAAAATAAAACAGTAGTTTCTACCTAGAATTTGATATATGCCACAGTTTGAAGTTTAGATTGTTTTGAGAAAAAAGCAGATTGTAAAAATAATCTTCATACTTAATACACAATAATCTTCAACTTAAATCTATAAATATGTAAATCATCTAAGAAAGAATATGGATAAAATGTGTTTCTTAAATTTTTTTCTTAGGATAACAATCACTATTAGAATAAAGGCACCCTGGCTAAATGTTAGGTTTATAGGCTAACAAATCAACCAGAAAACACCTTCAGCACTCCACTTAGATCCACTTCAGCTGGATAAATGCATATTCTTTAAAATAAAGATATTCTATGGTGCAAATTATCTGCCATAAAAAAAGAGGCAAGAAAAAGCTTTTACAGTGGAGGGGAATTATTCTCTTCAGAATTGGCTCAAGGAGGGGGGGAGGGAGCAGAACCAAGATGGTGGAGAGTAGATAGGTCTTTGAGATCTTCCTGGCTTCCCCCAGATCAACACCAGTAATTTGAACTGGTTTTGGAGTGACAGAACCCACAAATAATTGGAGTGTAACACATTTCTAGCAGAAAATATTTTGGAAGAACTTCAGGAAAGGTCTGTCTAAATTGGGGGGGTGAGGGAAGGTGACTCCTCAGGTGCAGTGCAGAGATTCAAGGCAGAGAGCTCTGGGGGAATCCACCTGGAGGCTCTTAGTCAAAATAAAGCAGCTACTTGGCTTCCTGGTTCAGAAGCCAGGATCTGCAGACTGATTGTGAGACTTTCTATGCAACTACAGAAGGCAAATAGCAAGCCATATAAGCCCAACATAACATGCAGAACTTGGCCATGCCCATCCAGCATGGGAAGGAAGCTGGCAGTCCCAGCCCCAGGGCAGCGTGACAACTGAAGAGGAAGCTTGAAACAATCTGAGTGCTCAGGAAAGGAATTAAGAGAATTTATTCATTTCTGGAAATAATTTACACAAAAGGAATTCTTTAACAAAATTTGCTGAAGCTACTGGTTAGATTAATTGGTGAAAAAAAAATTCAGACAACAAGTAAATACTTTTAAAAATTTACTTGCTAGGGATAGCTAAAAGATTCAGTGGATAGAGCACCAGCCCCGGAGTTTGGAGACCTGAATTCAAAACTGATCTCAGACACTTAACATTTACTACTAGATTTGTGGCTCTGGACAAAACACCTAACCCCAATTGCCTCTCAAAAAAAAAAAAAAATGTGCTTGCTAACTAGTACTTAAAAAAAAAGAAAATGTTCACACATATGTATTTATGTATATGTATGTATACATATACCCATATACACACCCATGTATACAGAACACACCGCATATATATTCTACCCTTAGTCTAGCACAAATTTAATCTAAAAAAATTCAGACTCAATTCAATTCATACTTTAAATCACAGTAAATTCATTTATTTTTTACTAATCATTAATTTGTCAATTTTACAAAAAGGCACACTCTAGCAGAACAAGTTAATCAACCCTTGCCTTGGATTAAATGAACTCCTAAGTCTGTTATAAATTAGTTAGCCATTTAGTTATATGTGGGATAACATAGGTTATTTCCCAGAAAAGAGGAGAAAAGTGAGTGTGTGGGAGTTCCTTAGTGAACAAGTAGAGTTAAAGAAGTGAGGGAAATGTTTTGGGATACTGTTGCCAAAGAGTCAGTGTTTCTGTTATGAGTTGGCCTCTCTACTTATTTAAGAGAACCAAGACTGGACTTACATGATATAAATCTAAATGATTTATAGATTCATTAAGGTTCTCTGTGATCTCTCTCCATTTTTTTCATATATTCAGCAAGTATTCAGGATTTAGTATAAGTAAGATATTGCTCTAGGCCCTCAAAGGGGCTATACAGATGAATAAAATAGCTTACAATCTAGAAGAAGAAAAAAGAACGTTTATAAATCAATGTTATACAATCAACTATTTTATGAAATTTTTTTATAAATACAATATAATATATAATGCAATTGTGAAAGAAAGGTACAAAGTACTGTGGAGATTTGTCGGACAGAGGAATCAAATGAAATGGAGGAAAATCAGAGAATATCTGGAAGAGCATATATGTCAGTATATATCTTCTTTCTATGATTAGAAATAAGTGGTGGAGAGCAGGCTAGAATAATAGGCTGAATCTAATATGATGAAGTTCAACAAGGATAAATATTAAAGTCCTATAACTGGATTAAAAAGATACAGTTCACAAAAATATAACACGGGATAGGGTGAGGCTTGATTAGTTTGATTTGGGGACTTTAGTGGATTATATGATTTAGAGAAAAACATGGCTGCCCCCTCAAAAAACCAATTAAACAAAAGAAAAACCCACCAAAACCAAAACACACACACAACCTCTTTTCCATCTTGCCAAACGCTAATGTGATTTTAATCTGTGCCATGAGATGTAGTGTCTCAAATGAGTAAGATACCATCGTGTACTTTCCTCCAAACAAGTTGTTTCTTAAGTATTGTTCTATTTGTCACATTTTTTTTTTTTTGTAGAGGATATTGATAATCTAGAGAATATCCAGAAAAAGGCAACAAGGATAGCAAGAAGACTCAAGACCATGCCATACAACCTTCAGGTGGAGGAACAGGGGTGTTTAGCCAACTGAAGAGAAGATATGTATGGCACAAATTAATGATATTATGTTATTTTCAGAGATGACAAAGAAAGAAAAAATAAGATTAGACCCAGAGGGCAGAACTAGGAGTAATGGGTAAACATCTCAGAGTTTTACAATGAACACAAGTGAAAATTAACATTCCTACTATTTGGAATTATTGGAGTTGGAATTTGAAAAAATTGTAACTATTATGGAGAGGAATCTTGATCATGTAGAGATTGAATTAGATGAGCTTTCAAGTCTCTTCCTACTCTATAAATTTTAAAAAGGAACAAATAACTGTTTTGAACATGGGTTTTAAGAAATGATTAGATATAGGGAGGTAAGGAGAGGAGAGAGTCATATATTAATCATGTTTCTGATCTGGATGATAGGAAAATGGTGATATTATTAATAAAAATAGAGAATAAAAGCAGTGCAACAATTCAGAGGAAAAAACTGCTAGATTTGAAGAATAAGACTTGGAAATAATAAAACACTCTGTTGTCTCCTGACATATCCACTGTGTTCAAATTGTGAATGTTGTGGCTATCCTAGATCTAGGAGATCTCAGTTGGCATTCCCATCTCTGTATTCCCTCCCCTCTGAAAGATTTTCTGACATGGAACCTCAAGGGATTTCACTATTTTCTTGACCAGCTAACTCCCTTGCTCGTCCAACCTGAGCCAAGGTTTGCCTGTTGAATGTTTTGTTAGTTAGTTAGTTTGTTTGTTTTTATATTTTTAGCTTTTATAGCCAGGCCTTTAACTAATTTTGTTGTTTATTTGATTTCTGGCTGAATGGTGAGAGGAACATGATTTGATATCAGATCAGGCCCAATAAGGGTCTTCTATAGGGAGAAAAAGGAGTCTTGCTTGAAGGAACATTTGGAAATATAATTTAGATCTTTTTTTTTTTTTTTAAATCATGGGTTTTTCTTCTTGGATCTGGAGTTTGAGCTATCCTGGATCTTAAAATCTTTTAATGATTGCACACTAGCCCTGGGAGACAAGTGAGTGGGAATCCAAGACAAGAAAGGAGTATTAAAAAAAATGTCCTCAAAAACAGAAAAAAACAAAACCAAAAACTTGTTCTGGGATTTGCAAAAATACCAGACTGTTATGACCTCAGACAAGTTACTTAACCCTTCTTGGCTTCAGTTTCCTCATCTGTAAAATAACAGGATTTGAAGTGATAGCCTCTAACAACACTACTAGTTCTAAATCTATCATTAGGAGTTGGTTAATTTTTCTCTTGGAGTTATGAGCATTTGGAATGATGACATCTATTAAAAATGTATATTTTTATGGATCTGCATTAAGAACAGGTAATTGTGGGCAATAGTTCATCCCATGAAAATGTTCTGGATCCAATATTTGTAGTATGAGAATTTGTCAAATCAGTAAATGGTAGTGAACTTATATATAATTCTAGATTGTGTTTTTAGGTATTCAACAAGTGCAAAGTTTCACTTTGAGATCTTTTACAATTTTACTGCATCGTCTACAATGATTACTAAGTTCAGCCTTGTTAAGAATAATCCTTTTAGGAAAAAGAACCCACATGTGCAAAAATGCTTGTGGCAGCCTTTTTTGTAGTAGCAGGGAACTGGAAACTGATGTTCATCAGTTGGAGAATGGCTGAATAAGTTATGGTATATGAATGTTATGGAATATTATTGTTCTATAAGAAATGATCAGCAGGATGATTTTAGAAAGAGACCTGGAGAGACTTACATGAACTGATGCTAAGTGAAGTGACTAGAACCAAGAGAACATTGTATACAGCCACAAGAAGATTATATGATGATCAATTCTGATGGATGTGGCTCTTTTCAACAGTGGAAGTGATTCAGGCCAGATCCAATGTTCTTGTGATGGAGAGAGCCATCTGCACTAGAGAGACTATAGGAACTAAGTGTTGTCTAGGGGAGGGGGTTAGGGAAAGGGAAGGAGAAAAAAAAATTGGAACACAAGGTTTTGTAAGGGTGAATATTGAAAACTATCTAGGCATATGTTTTGAAAATAAAAAGCTTTAAAATAAAAAAAAATAATAAGATCCTTCAAAAAAAAAGAATTAAACCTTTTATAATCTCTGGTTACAATGATGTGTTTATAAATAGCCATCCTGAAACTCCATATCCACAAAAATATTCATTCAATTTAGTCATTTGTCTAATGCTAGTTTGTCAATATTATTGCTAGTTTAATTTATTTGGATGTTTCTCATAGAGGGCCTTTTCGTTCTATTCTTTATACTGAAACATTTCATCGATTCTATCCACAGAAAAATCACTTTGGGCAAGTTACATTAGATACTGTAATGGCATTAGACCTGATATAAGTGACCTTTCCTAGTCAGTAAAGAAACATTTATTAAGTACTTGCTGGATACCAGGCATTGCACTAAGTACTGAGACACAAAAGAAAGGCAGAAAACAAAATCCCTGTTGTTTTGGAGATCACTCAGTCCCATGGGGGAGACAATATGCAAACAACTTTATACAAAATAGATGTATATAGAATAAATTGGAGATACAAATGGAAGAAATTGGCATTATAAGGGAATGGAAAAGACATAAAAGGAATTTGGAATTTTAGCTGGAACTTGGGAAACTCAGGGAACCAGGAGATAAAAGACGAATAGAGAGAGAATTCGAGGCATGGGGGGCAGACATAAAAATGTCAGGAGTCAGGAGTTAGAATACCACATATCAGCAAGGAGGCCAATATCCTTGGCTTATCCTCTATATACACTAAATATATAGAAGGGAATAAGGTATAAGAAGACTGGAAAAGTAAGAAGGGGACAAATTATAAAGTGAGAGGAAAGGTAGTAGAGATACCAGTTGTAGATAGTTTTCTCAAAGAGTTTAACCACAAAAGTAAAGGAGTTATGGGATAATAGCTAAGGAGAGAGCAGGATGGATCAAATAAAGAGTTTTTAAGGATGTTTATGAGAATGTTTATAGGATGCAGGGAAGCAACTAGGGGCAGATTCAAGATAAATGAGAGAATAAAAATGATAAGAGGGACATCTAGAGAAAGTTTGGAATGAGATCACTTGTGCACACACAGGGCTTTGCCTTGGCAAGAAGAGCCACGTTTTTATATGAGACAGGTAAAGAAAGAGAAAATGACTGTAGACATATGAATGATGTGAGTTGAGGAGGAGGGTAGAAAAGAGGGAGATATAACCAAATGGCCTTTTTTTTCCTCCAGTAAAATATAAAGCAAAGTTCTCAGTTGAAAGAATGAGGGCAAAGGGATGAAAAGTTTGAAGAGTGATCAAAAGGTTTGGAAAAGATGCTACAGTAAGTAGAAGAGTGAATTGATTAGGAAGGTATAAACATCGCTTTGTTTTAATGAAGAGCAAGTTGATATTATTTAACAGAAATCTGCACAACTGCGAGATATTGACTTGTTCCAAAGGTAATTTTGTATGCTTTTTAGAAAAAGTTATTCATCATGTGCTCTAAAATGTCCATTAATAATCTTCCTCCTTTTTGGTAAGGACATATCAACTTTTCTATAACCTTTGAGAGTGACAATCTTTGTGTATTTTATTAGTGTAATATGACAATTACCAAATAAGTTTTGGTCCAATTTTTTATGGTTTTGTAAAGATATATTAAGGCTACCATTGAGTAAAAATTGCTTTAAATTGCTCTTCCTAGTAAGCTTTGGTTTTAGACTGATAGTAAGTCTTTTAATTCCAAAGTCTTCTTGACATCTTTATGCTGGATGTATCTTGCCTGGAGAAGAGAAAAATATATTTAGGTATCACCTTCATTCATTAGTTCAATGTGACTCCTGGATTCAAACTTAAACTTTAAGGCTCCAAATTTTTCTTGGCATAAATTAAGAATTTTACACATATAGTTTAAATGACATTCTGATATCACTGAAAAAAATTCTATGACATGAAGGAACTTATTAATATGTTTTTAGTGGAATCACATTAGCCTGATGTCATCCATGTTCAAAAAAATAATTAATAAAATATTTGGTTCAATTTGTTTTAATTTGCCTGACAATGTAAATTTGTTATGAACATTTTTTTTTTTTTAACAGTGGAGGGAGGTAAGAGGAAGAGAAAATAAATGTTTATTAATGAAAGGGGGAAAAAGCTGTATTTAAATAGAAGACTATTTAAGAGAAATGATAAAGGTAAATATGATACAGTGCAATGACTTAATAAGAGTAATTGAAGAGTCATTAGGTTTAAATCACAGAGCGAATATTGATGTAACTATGAGATGCTGGACAAGTCACAATCTCTCAAGCTGCAGTTTCCTCATCTGTGAAATGAAGGCACTGGACTTAATAATATTTAAGATCTCTTCCAATTCTAATTCTATAACTCTATGATCCTTTGGATTTAAAAGTAGTCAAAACCTAAACTGATGAAAGATGCCATGTTATACAGCAATTATTTTTGATGGCAATTGTTGTATTAGTGGCATGTTTTAATTGCTCTTGATAGCAATGATTGTATTGGTGGTATATTTTAAAATATAAGTTTTCCATGTGAATATAAAATATTCTAATATTCTCAGTATAAATGGATTTATATAATTGTAACACATGAATAAGTTACAAGTACAGAAGTGGATTAATTATCATGGTACAGCTTTTCAATAATTACTAAACTGCAAATTTTTTTTTTTTACTCTTCATACTTATTTTGCTCCTTAGCTAATATACTACATTCTTATGTACATATGTTTGTTTTTAGTGATACAAGCATCAAACACTTTGTATAAAAAACATGAATAGTAATTGGCCTGTGTTGGATAGGTTGCTAGTATTATCCTATTATGGTGACAGATATTTATGTCTTCTATTAAAAATGTGTGATTGGGTTTATATCTGAGGGCAAGTTGGTAAAATACCTTCTTGTTAGTAATTTGTGTAGTACTAGTTCCTGTGAATATAAATATAAAGAATGAGATAATCCTTATTTACAAGGAACTTATGTTCTAATAGGGGGCACTACAACATATGTATGTGTATCTTAATATGAATTATATATAATGTATATCTATATTTCACATATATGAATATATACATGCTCACACACATATAAATACACATGCACACACTTATATATGTATACTTATATATGATCTAGTCAAAATGGCCTTTTCTTTCTTTCATTCATAATATACCATTTCCCAACTCCATCATTTTGCAGTGGCCATCCTTCATGAACAGAATGCATTCTTTCCTTCTCTCCACTTAAATAGTTCCTCTCTTCCTCTGAGATTCTCTCCTGAGTTTTAGATCCATACCACCAACTGTCTTTTGGATATTATTAATTGGATTTGCACTAGCTACTTTAACCTCATTGCTAAAAAACAGAATTTATTCTCTTTAACCTTAAAATCCTCTTACCTTCTGAATTTCCCTATTACCATAAAGGGTACCATGATCCTTCCCCTCCACTTCTTGGTTTCCCTGACTTTCTTCAAAACTCAGCTCAACCTGTGGACTACTTTGACTAGAATTCAAAAATGCCTGTGGATTTGATGGTATGATTTAACTAGCAAGACCAATTATGACAAAAGTAACAAAAAAGCTATTGTTTTCAGTAACTGTCATGAATGAATTTTCTCACAATATCTGACAGCAAGCTTAAAAACATTTCAGCCCCTACCAACAATAATATATATGGCAACTACTGCTATGCCAGAAAGTCAAATCAATAGTACCTACTGAGTTTTTATTATATATGGTTTATTGCGCTAAGCACACCAAAACAAAAAAAGTTCCTGCCTTCAAGAATCTTACTTTTTAAAGGAGAATGCAACAGGTAAACAGAATAAATAGAAAGCAGTTTGAGTGAGTGAAGAAGACATTAGCAACTGGGGGGGTGGGGAGGATAGGAAAGGCCTTCTTAAATAGGTTGATCTGAAAAGAAAATATTTTATGCCTTAGAAGTCTACTTCTATTCCACCTTCTATCCCATACCAATCAAGGCTTTTAAATGAATTTATTACAGAACTTAATATAAATTTGAACAAATTGTTAATTAGCCATTCAATTCAATATAAATGAGCTGAGTTTTGTATTTTTTTTAAATTTCAGAAGTGTATAAGTAGAACACTTTATATTTTGTTCTTTATAAACAAAATCTTAAATTGGTTTCATTTTCTATATATGCTGTTTTTTCTTTGATAAAAGGAACAATTTCATAAAATTATTTTAGATAATTAATATTTTAAGGTAATATTCAAGTCACTGATTTATGATAAATTTTGTTTCTCTGACTACCTCTCCCTACCACCCCAAGAAGGGTTGGAAATATAGCATCTTATTACTAAAAGAAAAAAAAATGACTGCTTCAGATAGCACAATACTCGGGATAATTTAATATGAATCCTTGATATTCTATGAAGAATAACATTAAAGAAAGTAACAGTGTGTGGCAGAAAATGTCCTGCATAGGAAGTTAAAGTATGGGGATAAGAGATATAAGGCCCCTTCCAGTTCTACAAGTCTAAACATTCATAGAAATGTCAAATTATTCAGTTTTATTCAAAATGTCCAGTAAATCTGATACTATCCTTTATTGATCCTAATATTGAGATAAAATTAATATACATGATAATCCATATAGTACTAAATATATCATAGACTTTTACTCTTAAAAGGAAAGCACAGAAAACTGATTTCAGATTTTCCCTATCTATGTAACTTAAGAAAATTAAAGTTTTTAAAAAATACATTTCAAAATAGAAGCACATAGAAATGAAATCCCTTTTTGTCCACTGGGAATTTTTCAAGAGAGAAAATACAAAAGGATTTTGTATAATGCTATAGAAGAAGTCTCAGAAGAATACCCAAGAGTAGTTTATATAATCCTGGAGATAAACAGAGTATCAACATAAACTTGTAGGTTTTCTTCTAAGAGCATATAAATCTCATCTCAGAACTTTGGATCACACTTATTTTATACTGATGATAGAAATTAAAAAATTCTATTTTCATGAAATTGCCTCTTTGATAACTTCAAACTTGTTTGTGTAAGAACTTACAAAAAGAAGTAAAATCTTTGAGATTTTAGAGACTAAAACTAGTGGAATATGTTTCTAGAGAAGATTCCAAAGTTTTTACCCCATCTCAAGAAGGCATAAAAAACCCATTAACTATTAATCTATGCCACCTACTCTGAGAAATTGAAAAGCACCACTGAAAAAGACAACAAATTAGAAAACAAATAGAAACTTGACATTTTGATGTTCTAAGTATATTAAATTTCACTTTATGAGTATTTTTGCATACACAGTAATAACTGAATGCAAAGTAAACACTCAATATAGTACTTACCCATCACTTAAGTTCCCAGGTAAGCACAAATATAGAAAAATGAAAATAGTTAACTACTCAAGTCTATTCATTTTAATTAGGGATAAGCAGATTAACATAAGGCCAAAAATGCTCTGGACAAACTAACAATTCAGGGGGAAAAGGATTTTTGGTAGATATAAAGTGAGCTGAAATAGAAGGGTGGAAAAGCATTTACTTTATCCAAAGGTTGAATATAAAACAAAATAATTATATTATGAACTTTTCTTTTATAAGGTTATGCAGTCTTTTTGTATAGTAAAAATGTCAGACACTAGCTTCCATTAATAAATTATACATTTTATGATATAATCAAAACACAAAAAATCAAGAAAAATGCATAATATTTTTTCTCAGGAAAAAATTCTGAGGTGTAAGAAACTTTACAACAAAAGGGAAAAACATAATTGTGATGGATTATGGCTCAGCTAAAATCTCTTTGCAGGTCAAGGTCCATCAATCATCTGAAAATTACTGGGTTATCTCCACTGACTTTTCTGTTCTTAGTATGTTTGAGTTGATGGTGCATGTAACCATCAACAAATCCTTATTACATAATCATTGTATGCAAAAAACAATATGGAAAATATAAAGAATAGTATAGGGCACAATTTTAGCTCTTTTGACACAAAAATACCTTTAAAAAAGCAGAAAATTAATTAAGGATTTTAGAATAGAGAGAAATAATTTCTGATTCAGGTGATCAGGAATGACTTCATATAAGTGTTAGAACTTGAGCTGGATTTTGTTGACAAAGAAGGTGAAAAAGGGAATATTATAGAAAAGCAATATTTCCTTCAAACCCAGAAAATAACATTTAAGTCCTGCTAAATATTGCTGTATAGGATACAGGCTTTCCTAAGGAAGGAGTGGGAAATAACACCAGAGGTATAGAGTGAGGTCAGGGCCTTGAATTTAGGCTAAGAAGTTTGGACTAAAGTCTATAGAAAATTTTGAGCAGGGGACTGGCATGATAAAAATATAGCTTTAGAAAGGTAAATTCAGTTTTGTGAAGAACATACTAAATAGTGTGACCAGAGACAAAGAGAACACTTATAAATCTAATTCTGTATCTACTATGAAACCAAAAGCCAATTAAAATAGTATTTTCAGAACCTAGTTAAGGTGCCAAATTGTTTTTCTGTTCATTTGTCTTCCCCAATATTCAGTTAGGGCCCAAGGTAGGAGAAAGAGGGAGAGGAGACCACAGCTTAAGAATCCCTACAAAGGAAAAGTGAATGAAGAAGATAAACCATTAGGTGAAAACAAAAGCTTTTGGATGTTTAATTCAGAATTGCATTAGAAAGAAGCTATATTACCAATAAGGACACATTTTTTAAGTCAATTAAAAAAAAGAGCAAATCACTTAACATAAAGAATCATTAAGATTCACATGAGTCAATATGATTGCTACCAAAACCAAAATCCTATTACTTGAGTTGAATATTTTTGAAAAATCATCTAATAAAAAAAAAATCTTCCAATAATAGGAATTCGGGCAGAAGGAAGGATGTCATTTATAAATGACACTACAATTTTATTAAAAATTGCTTTTTTTAAAAAGCTAGCAAAGATCCCCCCATAACACATACACATACACACTTCAGAATATACAACTAAAGCATACTTGTTTCCAGTTTTCTTTCCTTCTAATGTATTTAGATGCTGTTCAAGTGTCTCCATAAGACTGCTCGGAGCCTATAATAAAAAAGTAAAAGTGAATGTCTACATTCTTTTCCCTTAGCCTGCCAGAGTTAAAAACCCTGGAACTAGATTATAATCAAATCCTAGAAATTCATAATAGGATTCTACTGAACATGTAAGGTTCTCTCAGATAAGGTTCTTTTGATATTGCAGTAATTAAACTCCACTAGACAGGATCCAAGAGAGACCCATATTATACCTAATCTGACCTTATAGTAAATAGAATTACTGTGAGGTTTGTTGTTGTTTGATTGCTTTCAGTCCTTTCTAACTCTTTGTGACTCCATCTGGGGTCTTCTTAACAAAGATAGTGTAATGGTTTGCCATTTCCTTCTCCAGCTCATTTTACAGATAAGGAAACTGAGGCAAAGAGAATTAAGTGACTTGCCCAGGATCACAGAGCTAGTAAGTATTGGGTCAGATTTGAACTCAGGAAGATGAATCTTCCTGGTTCCAGGCCCAGCATTCTTTTACCACTGTACCATCTAGCTGCCCTTCGTGAGATTCCAGCATATCAAATCACACAAGACAAAACAAAAATATTAACAAAAGTTTAATATTTATTCTTAGAAAGAAAAATTATCAGCTAGAGTTCAGCACATCCATCCCCATACTAAGAACATAAGAATAGTTAAGTGAATCTAAGATAGGAACATTTCCAAAGCAAATTTGTAAACAATACAGTAAAATCTCACTATTGGATGTCCAAATGAAAACACTAAGGGAGAGAGGGGGTGAGGGAATAGGGAAAGAAAGAATTATGGGAAAATAAGCACAAATCTTTTAAATGACTAATAAACACAAAAATTTTCCTTTATTGAAATATAATTTAATTTAAATCATAAAATAATTTTGTCCTATGTAACAAATATCAAAATATAATTAAAAATAATATCTCAAAATAATTTTTATATGAACCTATTATTTAAAATACAGCAAAATTTTGCACATTTCTATTACCTAGATTTTTTTTAAGGTAATCTTTGAAGCTTTCTTTAAAAAAGGATAGCATCACAAAATTATCAAAGAAGCAACCATATTTTTATCATTTTTAATTGTAATATAATAGAAAAATATAGTGAGAAAATCCTACACTAAATAGACTTTACAACAATGGTTCACTACATGAATTTTAGGTCAAGAATATAAAAATACATAATTTTTATAGTTTTTAGAGTTTCATGCTTACATAAAAGCTAACATTTACATAACACACTGTGTGCCAGACACTGTGCTAATTGCCTTATAACTTTGTTTGATCATATATACCTATGAATAGGAAAAGTTTCAAATGATAAGTTCAATAAAATTTTCAATAAATCTCTAAATAAGCCATTAATAGAAAAGAGAACACTTTGAAGTACAACCCCAACCTATTCAAGACATTCATAACTTCTAAAAATAAGTCTCTTGGCAATAGAGAGACAGAATACTGAAGCGACTCACTATGACAATTCTTCTAATTCACAATTTAATGTAAACTTGAAATTGTGCATTTCTATTCCAAACTTATGCTACTGGATAATAATAAAAGCTAATATTTATATGTCACTTTAAGGCTTTAGGTTCAAGGTTTCTGAAACATTTCACATTATCTTATTTATTCTTACAACTTTGTGAAGGAGGTGCTACTATTATTCCCAATTTACAAATGTGGAAACTGATCCTTAGAGAGTATTGATTTCCCCAGGATCATACACCTGGTAAAGGAATAGTGCCAAATTTTATTAAACATAGTTAAGTGGAAAGTCATAAATGTCTCAATGTAACATATATATATGTATGTATATAGATAGATAGATAGATAGATAGATAGATAGATAGACCTATATAATGTAAGTCCTTAGGGCAAGGACTGCTTTTCGTTTTTATCTTACTGATCCCCAGTATCTTAAATATAAATGCTTAATATTTATGGACTGAGTAAGGTTTGTTCAATCGACCAGTTTGATTTTAATCACATTAACTACTTAATTTTAGATTTATTTTTTAGAATGAGAAATCTTTCCCCATATATCAGTGTTACTACAGATATATTGTCAAGGGAATAAATACATACTGTTCTTCAGATATATTGTCAAAGGAATAAATACATACTGTTCTTCACTTATCACAGAATTACCCTTTCAGCAAAACTACAATTTTGGCTTTAGTTATAAAGATAAATGTTAAATGACTTTTCTAAAAAAAGTATAATGAAGTAGAAGGTGGGTAGAAAGCATATAATTTGAACTTGAATAAAAGATTTTTACTTGTGCTTAAAATATCAAAATACTTCTTTTTTGGGGGGGCATAGAAATTTACTTAAAAGGTTATTCTTTAAAATAGGCTGAAAAGCAGATGAAGTAATTTTTATTATTTTAATTATTTCAACTTTACTCTGCATTGCAAACTCTGAGGTAAAAGAATTATTTATCAGATTTCACAATACATAGAAATAGCTGTAAGACAAAGATATGTTAGTACAACAATAAATTTTTTGTTTTTAGTTGCGTCTGATTCTTTGTGACTTTATCAGGTATTTTCTTGGCTTACTGAAGTGGTTTGTCATTTCCTTCTCTACCTTGTTTTACAGATCAGGCAAGCAGGGTTAAGTGACCTGCCCAGAGTCAGACAACAGTTGATAATAATCTTAATCTGGATTTTAACTAAGGAAGATTCCAAGCCCAGTGTTCTATCCACTACAGCACCTAGCTGCCTATATTTCTAAATATCAGGAAATAATTTGGACCAATTTAGATGTTAAACATAAATTTTGTTGATTTCTCTCTTGTAATATTACTTAAATTTCTAATTTTTTAAAAGGCTAAATTAAAAAAAAAAACATTTTTTGAGTTCAAAGAGATTACATTTTAACAGAGGAAACATTTACATATAAAAGTATATACAAAATATTCATGAGATAAATGTAAAGCAAAGGAATTTGAAAAGGGCACTTGCAGTTATTTTAGAAGGAAACAAAGGATTTCTAGCATCAGGTGAACAGTGTGCATTTCTGACATGGAGGGCAGCTAATACAAAGACACTGATCTATAAGAAATAGCAAGACAATCAATTTTCCTAAATCATAAAGTGTGGCAAAGGGAATCATATATGGCAGTATAATAGGGCTGAAAGAAAAGTTAGAACTAAGTAAAAGCCACAGGGGAGTTTATATTTTATCCTTGATGTAAAAGTGGAAACTGGAATTCCCTGAGTGATCAACTTTGTGAAAGATGGTTTGGAATAAAGCTTAAGACAGTGAGGCCAGTGAATGAATGAATATTATGTGCCTATTACATGTCAAGTATTGTACTAAGCACTAAGAACACACAAAAAATTAAGAGGCCAATGCAAGAGGTGATGAAGCCCCAAACAGGGGTGGTGACCATTGGAAAAGAGAATATTCAAGACATTGTAGAAGGATAAATGACAAGATTTGAAAATTAAGTGGATAAATAAGATACAGGAAAGTGAGGACTCATGAATAATGCTGAGGTTCAGAACTTGGGTGACTGAATGGTGAGGAAACTGGTAGAAATATGGAGATTCTGAAGAGGTATGGGTTTGGGAGAAAAAGAGATGAAGAGCTCTGTTCTAAAAAGGCTAAATTTGAAATGCCTACAGATCACCCACTTTGAAATGTTCTATTAAATGTCTTCTAGTTAAGATTGGAGCTCCAGAAAAAAAGAGGCAAATTAATAAATATGGTTTTACAACCATATTTGGCTTGTTAGAGTGCATAACCAAGAAAATTTATATCTGATCATGATGTCAATATGGCTGATACAAAAATAAATCAAGTCAACATTTTTTAAAGAAACATAGAATGGAAAAGTACCTCAAAACTTAGCTATTTCAAACCCTGCACATCAATAATTACATTTAGTAACCAAGTAGAAATAAATTAATCCTTTTCAGTGGAAAAAGAAAGTACTTTGATTTTATTTTTTTGAAAAATTTCCCCCCCACAATTCATGGATTATATCTCATATCTCCAAAATGCCTCGGTCATTGTTAAAGGAAGCAAGGAACATATAGTATGCAGGAATACTCAACAGTATCCTGAGTTACTCAAGGAAAAATAGAGTCAAATCTAGTAGACAGTAATGGAATTAGAACACAAATCCAAAGAACAAAAGGATAGCTTTTAAGAAATAGAAGATAATAATAATGTATCAGAATTACCAATTCATCAGTGTCAGTCTTTAAAAGGCAAACTTTTATTACTAAGTGCTTTCATATAAGTCAAAAAAGTCTAAGAAGTTTTTCTTAAATGAAGATCATAAATTTAGAACGTGTGTATCCAAAAGTAAATTAGTTCCTTCCCAATAATCCTTTTGGTGGAAAATAGAACTGGTTATAAGTATGATTTTTCATGATTATCCTATGTAAAAGGTAAAGAAAGAAAAAAAAGGTAACCCCCAGAATCCCTGCCATCTCTTTTCCATTCCTTGGGTGAACAGAAGCATCTACATTTCTTAGGATTCAAAAAACATGTCCAAGTCAAGAGAAATCCCTCCTGACCTCAGGTTCCCCTCTTTTCCCCTACTTACTAGACAAAGATAGAAAAAAATCACAGAAGATAACTACTTCGGTATATGCTATCTATACCATAGTTTCAGAGATTAACCAGATTCTACTCTAACTTCTAAATTACGCTTAGAGGCTCTATTCCAAACCAAAGGTATAAAGATTTCTGCATAGCCCTGGGACATTTGTGGGTTCTGGCTGGCCTAAGGGTTTCAAATATTTCTGAGGACTACCACAGAGTCCAATTTAGTCCAGTTTCTTTTAAGTTAATTCAGTTATTATAGTGAACCCAGAATTCTAAGTCAGTAAGAGAATTCATCTAGCTTCCTTTTGTTCTCTAAACCAGGGCTGAATAGAGATATATGTCAAAATGCAACAATTATTTATTGAATGTCCTGCAAACAAAGCAGTACACTTTCCCTATACATTTAAAATTAAAAGGGGGTCAAGGTGGTTATAAAGTATGATTCATGATTGACTTTTTTTTAAATTAAAACTTTTTATTTGCAAAACATATGTATGGGTAATTCTTCAACATTAACCCTTACAAAGCTTTATGTTGCAAATTTTCCCCCCTACTCCCCACCCTTCCCCTAGATGGCAGGATATCCACTAAATGTTAATTCATGATTGACTTTTTAAATTGAAATTGCACTTGGGTATGTAACTTAAAAAGCAACGGCAAGAACAGAAAGTAAAGTGCAACTTTGATCCCAATTTGTTTGCAGCAAAAATTTTTGTATAAAAGTCAGAGAATGCCACTTATTTCTAGTTTCTTTTCTCTATATGTATAAAAACACACTATGTAAATGTGAGAATAAATGAGACAAATTAAGCACATGTAAAAAAATTTTATGTGCTTGAAAAAAAGGTATTACTCAACACTTAATATTAGGATCTATCTATGGTTTTCTCTAGGGATTTCATCTCTACTATCTCTGAAATATATCCCGTTCTCTCCTGTAACACTGGCACCACTTTGGTACAGGTTCTCCTCATCTCATGCCTTGAATACTGCAATAATCTACTGGTATGTCTATCTGCCTCAAGTCTCTTCCCATTACAATCCATTCTACTATGGAAGTGATTTTCCTAAAATACAAGTCCAATCATGTTATCGCCTTTCTCCAACTTAATAAACTCATTATCACTTCCAAAATCAAATATGAAATTCTATGTGTGGCATTGAAAGCCTTTTGTAACCTGGCCCTTCATACTTTCCAGTCTTCTTAAACCTTTTGCCATGATCCATACTCCTCAATTCAGGGGAACTGGCCTCCTGGCTATTCCACAAAAGAAGACACTGTCTCTTGGCTCTAATCATTTTCTCTGTCTGACTCCAAAACCTGGATTGCTCTTCCTCCTCATCTCTGCGTACTGACTGCTTTTAAGTCCTAACTAAAATCACATCTTTTACAGAAATCCTTTTCCAAACCTTCTTAACTCTAGTCCTTTCCTCTTTTAATTGTTTATTTCTTATGCTGCACACAGCTTGTTTGTACATATTTGTTTGTAGTCTCACTTTAGAATGCAAGTTCTTTGAGGGCAGGAATTCTCTTTTGCTTCTTTTTTTGTGTCTCCAGCTCAATCTGAGTGCCTGACACACAGACACGTAGAAAATGTTTACTTATTGAAGACTGTACCTCCTGCACAAATATTCGTGTTCTCCTTTAAGTTTGTCAGAGGGGTTCACCCAGTGTTGCTTTCTTCTAACTTCAAATTACCAGGGAATCCCTCAGCCTGTGCAGTTGTCATCCCTCACTGCTGTTAAATGAACCCGCTATCTTCTTTTCTTATCGTACAAGTCCACAATGACATTTTCTCATGCTTTTTAAAATTCTTTGGTGGTTATATATTACAACCTATTCATATCCACAAAGTATTTTTCATTGTTCTTTGTGTGATATTCATTTTAAATTCTTTATGGAATATCATATTCTCTGACTCCTAGCAGAAAACATTGGTAGAATATTTATATTTTAAAAATCTGCCTTTGTTTGTGGGAGAATCATTTAAAAAGATTTTGCAATTTCCTGAAAGCTATTTAGTCCATCTTCTCTTTTTTTAAATTCTGGCCCCAACTTACTATTCATCTAAGCAACTTGTCCCAGATATATACACATATAATGTATGTGTTTTTGTATATGTGCATGTGTGTATGCTTAATCATCAGATCTATAGATTATCCATCCACTTGATTATTACTATCTGGGCAACAGGCATTCTTCATTCATTTGGTTTTTCTTGTATGGATAATCTGGTTAAACTCTTAAGTGGTCATAAATCTCTTTCAGGAAGAGACTCTTTAGCATTTTGGCCTTGGTCCATCTGACACAATTTTATTCAAAAATAGGAACATCTGAAAGACCTCACTGTGCACCAGGAATACTTCTTTAACTTAAAATAGTAAACATCTTTGGCAAAAACATATCTGTTTTTTGTTCAACTTGATGATCAGAGAGTCACTGAATAAGATTTTTTCTGTTTGCCTTTAAAGAAAATTTAAATGATTTTTGATGTATGGGTAACATCATATTCAAAGAGAATCCTTAATGTGGTACTTTGCTCTACTAAGTCAACATTTATTTTTGTAAGTAACATGAAAAGTTATATGAAAATTAAAATTGGTGTCAGTGCTATTGGAAAATAAAACTCAAACAAGTCTATATATCTTTTTGTAATAAAAACATTAATGAACGTCAATTTTCTCAGTTTCTACAAACAAGAATTCTAAAATAATGAATATATTTTAGGCCATTTCCCAATTTTAAAATTAAACTGCTTTTAAAATGAGCTCAGATGAACATTTATATTTTTACTCAAAGATCTCTAGATAAATCAAACTAGTCAATATATCAAGCACTCCATTATTTTTTTTTATCGCTGTAATTATTAACTATTTGCTAATAAAAACTATTCAACATTTCTAAGAGCTGCTTGGTTAAAATCACTATGTTCTATGTTGGGATTATTTTGTAAATAATACAACTTGAGAAAACATATTTAAAATTTTATGAAAGCATATTTAATAACCTATAATAAATATTACCTGTTTCTTAAAGGTGACTTTAGGTTTTTAAAGATTTTTGCCAGCGCGAATTTAAATTTTTATATAAATTGACAAAATTTATTTTTAGCTATATTTTCAATTAAATAATCACCTTATTTAGTTACAAACTTCAAAACATACTTATTTTATTTTAGCATAAAATATTCATACTAAATATAATACCATTAACTAAAAGCAAATATAATAATCTTTAAGATGTGAATTATTTTAGGTATTTTACAATGCAATAATATTTTTAATTTTAGGTATAATTTATGAAACTTAACATTTAATTTAATTGACTTTTAAGATCTCATTTTTTCAAGCTGTTCTATCTTGAATTTTAAAATAATGTTTAAGGATACCACTTAAAATAAAACAGAGGACTAAGATGTAAGATAATGAAAAATTCTGTTTTTAAAAATTCTGTTTTAAAATTACATATTAATATATTATATTATATATCATTGCATATTATGTAATATAAAAATAAAAATTGGGCCAATTTCCATCTGCTAAAATATCTTCTTGATTTAAAATAGAACATTTTCTGTCACAATCATTAGCATAAAATGAAAAAGTCTCCATTAAATTTTTTTAATAACTCCTACTTAAGTCATCTGTTTAGTTCCAGAATGAACAAAAATGTTGCTAGGAAGAGATGAGACATTAATTGAACATTTAAGACAAACTTCAGCAGTGCTGCATTTGATAAAATGCCACGTTTGAGATATATCTCCTAAGAAAATGTTATTGCATTAATGAATCCAATTCTCCTAAGAAAATTGTAATTATGTACTCCAAACACATAAATGAAAAAATAAGTGCTCCTTCTATCCAAGTCCTATCTATCTGCACATAATAAAAACTGGGCAGCAAATTGACATATAAATCAATGAGCAAATTTAGTGGCCTTCTATGAAAGGAAAAAAAAAGCATATGATAGATCATCCTTAAATTATCCCTACAAATATAATCACATGGGAAGTAAAAATAAAGCGAGTTTCAATCATCTGCAACAAAGTGAACTAGAAAAAGTATTTGTTATTCTCAAGATCAATCTCAGTCTGAGTGATGTACTATATAAATGCATCTTGGAAAATACATGTAATTTACATGCCATGAAATTTCTCTTTAATAGAATAGTTCCTAGCAGACTGCACTAATGTTGCCTCAGAATAACACCATCTATATTTTATCTTTTCCTCTATGGATTGCTTACCTGGGTAAGGTCTGGAATATCACCTTTATCAATACCAACTTGCTGTGAATAAAAAAATAAGTAAATTAGTGGGAAATCTTTACCCATTCTTTCATAATTTAAATTATATCCATAAACACTGATAAAAAAAAAAGTATAGCCCACTGTTGTATTATAGTAGAGGTCAATTTTATTTGGATCATATTTACTTTTTTTTGCAAATAATAAGATACAAAAATTATTCTGTTTCTGTATCTGGGTGTACAATCATAGTGATTCTTTTTTTTTTTTTTTTTTTTTTTTGCTTTTTTCTGAGGTAATTGAGATTAAGTGACTTGCCCAGGGTCACACAGCTAGGGAATGTTAAGTGTCTGAGACCAGATTTGAACTCAGATCCTCCTGACTTTAGGTCTGGTGCTCTATCCACTGCACCACTTAGTTGCACCAGTCATAGAAGGTCTGCTAAGAGTATTCATATTTCACAATCTCTCATGGCTGTGAGAGAAGTACTAGTCTTACCTGCATTTTATAAATAAGGAAACAGGTTCAAAAAGGGAGCTCTGGCTTGTGTTAGCCTTGTGTGACTCTGGGTAAATCATATTACTTCTTTGGGCCTTGGTTTCCTCATCTATAAAATGAGAAGGCTGGATCAGAAGGCTGCTAAGCACCTTTCCAGCTCTAGAGCTATTTTCTTCTGATACTAGGTCAAGTAACTTGCCTGAGTCACATGGCAAATAAGTCTTGGAGATAGGACTTGGAACCTAGGTATTTCTGATGTTAAATCCAACATTATATTATATCTAATACTATATGCCATTAGGACTTTTACAGCAATTATTTTAATTGAATTGTTTGACATAGGGAATTAATGTTGAGAAGATTTCTTCTTCTAATGAACCTTTTCAGCAATTAAAAGATCTTAAAGTACCCTGGCGCTCCTCCTGAGAGGTAAAGTAACATGTCTAGGAATTCACAATCATCACGTCTGGAGCAGGTTCTGAACCACAGGTTGCTACAAGACTGACTACTTATACCATGGTTGCCTCCTATTTTGATCATTGCTAACAAATTATATTTATGATTAGTTCATTCTCTAAATGTGGTTTTTATTTTGTTTTTAAACATTTGATAAATGACAGTGCTAGAGAATTAGAAAGCTTTACTCAAGTTTTTCTAAGTGGTTCTACCAATTGAAGCTGCCAGTGAAACAAAAAGGACACTGGACTTGGTGTCACTTTCACTGAAGAATGGCTCTGTATCTTAGGAGAACTAATTTAATTTCTCTGAATTTCTGATTTTCTCATCTGTAAAATGTAGGTAATACTTAAAGCATTTCACAAGTTTGTTCTATGGATAAAATTAGACAGGAAATGTGAAGCTATAATTCCAACCACTATGTTAACAATGAAAGCTATCACCACATTATGTAGTTCTGAAGGGTTACGTAGTTACATCAGCTGTCAATTGACCTGAAAATGTAATTATAATCATGTTACTTCCTTGAAAATACATTTCTTAATATTTTACTGGAATGCATTAGAATATTTCTTAATAGTGGCTGCAAGGGGATCCAAACAACCTTTTTTTTTTTTTTTTTTTTCTTTTTTTTTTTCAAACAACCTTTTGATAGGTCAGTAAGCAAAGGTAACTATAGAACAATTTTTATTTAAAAAGGAATATTCTTTAAAGGTTATTTTTAAATATTGGAATTGTTCCATAAGAGTTAAAGTAAGTTACTAGCTTGATTTGTAGAGTCATTGCTTGAACTAAATATCTATCTCCTCTTTAACTTTCCCACTTCTAAAAAGTCTAGAAGGTTCCTCCCTTGAAAGTTCTGTTACATATCCTAAACTTCAAATATATCTGGAATTGAAAAGTACTATGGAATTTTACTCCTACTCCTCCTTAAATCATGAAGCTTTTTTTTTTTTTAAAGTGGCCATATGACTAGCGTCTGAAGAGTTCCAATAATAGTAAACTTAATAGTTTTTTAAAAATTATTATTAAAACTTTTTATTTGCAAAACATATGTATGGGTAATTCTTCAACACTGACCCTTACAAAGCTTTCTGTTACAAATTTCCCCCCGCAGTCCCCACCCCTCCCCTAGATGGCAGGAAATCCACTACATGTTAATTATGTTAAAATACTTGACAAATTGAATATATGTATACATATTTCCACACTTATCATTGTTGTGCAAGAAAAATTGTATCTACAAGAAAAAAAAATTCTGAGAAAGGAAACCCAATGCAAGCAACATCAATCGAGAGCATGGAAATGTTATGTTGTAGTCCACATTTCATATCCCTTTCTCTGGGTGTATATGGCTTTCTTCACTGAACAATTGGAACTGGTTTGAAACATTTCATTGTTGAAGAGAGCCATGTCCATCAGAATTGATCATCATATACTCTTCTTGTTGCCATGTATAATGATTTCCTGATTCTGCTCATTTTGCTCAGCATCAATTCATGCAAGTCTCTCCAGGCCTCTCTGAAATCCTCCTGCTGGTTGTTTCTTACAGAGCAATAATATTCCATATTATTAATAATATTCATATACTATAATTTATTCAGCCACTCTCCAATTGATGGGCATCCATTCAGCTTCCAGTTTCTAGCCACTACGAAAAGGGCTGTCACAAACATTTTTGCACACGTGGGGCCCTTTCCTTTCTTTAAGATTTCTTTGGGATATAAGCCAATTTAATAGTTTTTGAGATCATCAGTTCCAGTTTTAAACTGTAAATGTTGGGACTTCATAATTTCCTTATAATTTCTTATAATTTCCATTCATTACCTTTGCTCAATAGTATAGGCTAAAATACGGCAGCACTATCATACCTCTTGTTATCTATCTCTATTAATATGCTCTTCACATTTTGGCTGTCACATTACATTGCTGAATCACATTAAGCTTTCAGTTTACTAAGATTCTCTATATATCTACCTACTTCAAGCATCAGACTTTGCAGTTATCAAATCTTGTTTTTTCAGCCCACTGTTAAACCTACTGAGATCATTATACACCCCAATTATCCCAAGTTTTAGTTATTTCTCTTAACTTTGTATCATCCTCGAGTTACTGATAAAATATTGTTATTAATAGTACATATATTTTATTTTCTTTCACTTATTAAAGAGCTTTATCAAAACACACAGCTTAAAAATACTCTCAAGGCTGAATATATATATATGTGTGTGTATATATATTTTATATATATATATTTCTAAAATACTGTCTTGTTATATGTATGCACACATGGTAATTTCCCCTCCCCCCCAAATGACTCAGAAGTATGTGAGTTCTATTTATGTAGTGATATATATGTGTATCTATATCTATATCTATATCTATATCTATCTATCTATCTATCTATCTATCTATCTATCTATCTATCTATCTATCTAT
>JAJPUD010002316.1:26148-66577 GCA_023553655.1 Myrmecobius fasciatus | reverse complement strand
TATCTATCTATCTATCTATCTATCTATCTATCTATCTATCTATCTATATATGTATATATATATACACACACAAATATATCTCCTAGTACACACACATATATGTGTGTCTCGAATATCAATACAAACTAACAAAGATTTTCAAAATGAAAATACAAATTATCTATAGAAATAAGAAAGAAAATCATCATGTAATCATGCAAGCAAAGTTAAACTAAAATCTCAAGGATAATGGATACACATTTTGAAAAAGAAAACCACCTGATTTTTAAATGTCTTTCACTCCACTGCTATACTTAAGTATATGGCAAAATGATGCCATATGCTTATTTCGCTTTGGAGTCAGAATTTAGCAGAGTGACAACCACCTCATATTAATACATGACAGGGTAATACATGTAAATAACATGGGAAAAAGTAAAAATTAGATCTGGTCATAGAGGAAATGAGCTTCTTCTCACATTAATGAGGTTCCCATTGTTGTAAGTATTAAAAATAGCTATCAGAGTAACTAATGCTATAGAGAAATTATAGCTTCTTCTTTGAGTGGGAAGTTGGTTGAGATGACTTGATTCCATATAATTCTAGGATTTTGTGATTCAATTACTGATTTTTTTTGCTTGTTTTTTTCAACTACATATTTTCCCCCCTGCCACTTTGACTCCACTCATAATAGAATTTAACATTACTTACCTCTGCAACTTTAAGAAATTCTGAGACCCGTGTCATTCTTGTTAGAAATCGTTTGTAAATTTCTAGGGCATCTTTGCATTGCCCCTTCTTCATTTCAAAAAATTTTTCTAGGAATAATACATAAAAGAATTAGCAATATGGAAAATAAAAAAATAATTCAACTTGACTTTATGACTGTGTTAACCAAAGTTAAGCATGATGTTAATGGTAGTGTGAAATAAATTTAGATAGTCTTTTCTCTCTAGGTTTAGCATGACATTATTTTTATTGGGCTATACCAAACTTTTATATTCATTTTTGCTACCTGCCCTCATTTAACCAATTTCAATAATTCCAAGGCAAGCAAAGGCCAACCTGAAAACTCTTTGGATAACAATTTTTAAATTTTTAAAAATCACAATTATATGAATTAAGGCAGAAAAAAACTTTTGAGAAAATAAATCATTTATGTTGAAAATGCTAAAAAGCATTTGGTTCCTAAAAATGAACCAGAGTTCCTTTCTTTAATAAAATAAAAAAAACATTTCTCTAAAATCAATCATTATTTGCAATGGAGAAATGTAGGAAGCTAGAGGAGAAAGATGCCCTCTCTCCTCATTAATGTTTGACAGAGCATGAGAAATGCTATTGATAACAATGACAAATGAAAAAGAAAATATACTAATAAGGATAGGAAATATAGCCGCTGGCATTTATATATGATATATAAATATCATACACTTTAAGGTGTACAAAGTACAAAAGTATATTTGGCATATCACATCACAACAAAAATGTAAGGTAGGTACTATTGTCATTTTTCAGATGAAGAAATTGAGACAAGAAGGTTAAGTTTTTCGCCCAAGGTCACATATTTACTAAGTGTATAAGACCAGATTTGAACTTGGATCTTACTAATTTCAACTGCAGAACTCTATCCACTATGCCATATTGTCTACAATATGAAGCTAAATCAGAAAACTCTAGAGAACAACCAAAAATTATTGAAGCAGTTAAAAAACTTTAACAAAATATACTGTAGGATACAAAGTAAATCTATAAACCCTAAAGATTTCTGTATATTTTGAACAAATTCTAGTGAGCAATTTATAAGGAAAACTCATTGAAAATAATAACATGTATTAAATTTTGGGGGTTAGTCCACCAAAACCTCTAGAACGAAAAAAAACCCCTAAGTACAACGTCCAACAATTGAAGAATTGTGGTACAGGAATTCAATAAAACATTGTTTTATAGAGAGAAATGAGGAATATGAAAACTTCAGAAAAGCAAGGTAAAACTATAATTGATGCAGTGAAGTAAACAGAACCTGGAAAACTCTATATAACACACACACACATATATATATATATTATATATGTAGACTACAATGAAGTAAACAACAAAAAAGAAAAAAAATAAAATTTAACATTATGTTTTTATGACAAAGCTAGGCTCTTGAAAAGAATTGAGAAAACACTTTTTCTTCCCCAGATAGGGAATTATAGGTGTAGAAAATTGTTATGTATACAAATTAAAACAAATCTGAGGCATCATCACCTTTTGCTACCAAAGTTGCATGGTGGGTTGATTGATTTTGGTGAGCCACGCTTCCCCATCACTCCTCACCTTCTCCCCCTGCTCTTTAAAGACTTGTTTCAAAGGATGGCTTACTGAGTGATTGATTCAGAATGGTGGTATAAAAAATTATCAATAAAGTTATATTTTTAAAATCTAGCTATGTTAAAATATAGCAGTAAATTTTTGGAAATAAAGATATCAACCATTGATTAAAATACTTGCTATTCAAGATGGTGTGTCAGAAGAAATCTATTAATTTTACCATACCAAGTTGCCAAGGCAATGCTTTAAAGAATAACAAAGTATTTTTAAATGCATAAAAATGTAGAAAGGCTGGATAAATTATGGAAAACAAAAGGAAAAAAAGAATAAAATGGGTTTTTAGCATTGTCAGATCACAAATTTTATTACAAAGCAATAATTAGCAAAACAATTTGGTACTTCTTAGAAAAAAAGAAAAGCAGAAGTTTTGATCAGATTAAATAAGGAAAACCTAGAAGTAAACCAGTATAAAATATGCAAAATACAGTAGCATATTATTTGATACAACCCAAAGCAAAAACTACTGGAGAAGGGAGTCTTAATACAACAACAAAGGTTAAAAACAAACAAAAAAAACCAAAAAAAACCCCGATGGCAGCTTTATAGTTAATGCTTTTAGATCAGTATCTTATTTAAGTGAACTAAACAAAAACATAACAGAAAAATTATTATAGGAGGATGCAAGTTTATCTTGCACAATTGGGGAACAGAGAAGAATTCACAATCCAACAGAATATGAAAAACAAAACATATATTTAGATTAAAATTTTAAAAGCCTCTACACAATCTATGTAAGCAGAATTGAAAGAAAGGACATTTTCTGGAAAAAAAAAAATGTATTAAAACATCTCCTAAATCCTGACATCCAGAATCCAGGGAGACTGACAAATTTGTAAGAATAAGAATTTTTCAATAATAGTGATGATAATAAAAATAGGTAGCCTTCATGAAGTACTTACTGGTATGTGCCAGGCACTGTGCTAAGCATTTTATAATTATTGTCTCATTTTATCCTCAGGACAATCTGACTTCAGGCACAACACTCAATCTACTGAACTATGTAGCTATGCCCAGGAGACAAAAAGACAATGATATAATTTTTTTTAAATTAGAAATTATCAAAAGCCTTCTGAAAATTCTGAAAAAATTCAAATTAAAGTATTACTGGGGTACCACCTCTTTGCCAAATTAGCAAAGATAAGAAAACAGGATAATTCAATAATTCAATGGTGGAGTGGCTATGTGACTATAAGTACAACAAAAACACTAATTCATTGCATTTTGGAGCTGTGCATTGGTTCAATCTTTCAAATTCACACACACACACACACACACACACACACACACACACACACACACCTCAAATGCCATTCTTAGTAAACCATTAATATTCTTAAGCAAAGATAGAACTACTGAGCTTATATCCTAAAGAAGTTTGTGACAGCAAAATAAGACCCAAATATACAAAAAGATTCACAGAACTATTTGTAATAAAAGGTTAGAAACAATATATATGCAATATTTGAAGCATTACTAAATAATTTTATGTAAATAAAATGGGATATTTATTGTGTCACAACAAAGTATTATTCTCAAATATTTTCTGCAACATTTAACACAATTGATTGTCTCTTCCTAGATATTCTTTCTACCCTTTATTTTTATGGCACTGGCTCTCTTGATTTTCCTACCTGATGGACCACTTTTCCTTAATCTTCTTTCCCGTATTTTCACCCATACCAAGCCTACTGTGAGTAACTTGGGTAACAAGTTCTGAAACTACTTCTCATATCCACATTATCTCACTTGGCAATCTCATTGGCTCCCAAAGGGTTTGGTTATCATCTTTATGCATATGGGTTCCAATTACATTAATCCAGTCCTAGATTCTCTCTTGAGTTCCAGTCCTATATTACACATTGCTTATGGGGCAATTTAAATAAGATGTCTCATAGATGTCTAAAATTCAACATGTCAGAAACAGAATCTTTCAAAATGCACTTCACTTCCAAACTTTCATTATTGTCAAGGGGCATTTTTTTAGTCACACAAATTTGCCACATCAGTTTATCCTCAATTCTTTACTCTCAAGTACTAAAATCAATGTTAAAGCAACTGGCAAGCTTAAAAAAAGGAAAGTGATATATGTATTAGCAGTTACAACCACTCTATCAGACAATTTTCATAGAATCATAGTAAGAAGTTCAATTCCATTTTACAGAAGGAAAAGGTCAGGTTTATGCATTATTATTTTTTTTTTATAAAAGTAGAAAAGTGAATATCTTTCATAATGAGAAAACATTCTATTAAGAGTTTCTTTAGTTACATAGTTACATTAGGTCACCATCTTAATGAATCTATCTACAATAACCACCAACTATTATATAAAAAAGAGAGCTGAGAGCCAACTATCCTTTAAGTATTATTTTAATGCATTTGTACATAATGCTTATCTGCTACTTTTTTTGTTTCATTCATACTAGGGGCAAGCCCTTCCTACATTAGCTACCTAGAACTTTGGGGTTTTAACTTCCCTAAGAATTACATGTAAACTAATTAATTATTTAGTTTCTTTGTTTTATAGTAATAGCCCTTTGGCAATTTAATTGATACTTTGTTCTTTCAATAAATGGTAAGCAGAGGAAATAAAATAATTTTGAACATAAACCCACAGAGATAATGGTGGTCAATTAAAAATACAAACTAAAATAAGTTTTAGAGATTCTGGGTTTCTTTTACTTCTCTAAAATTATATAAATAAAAATTTCCCCCTTTAAAAAAAGTTATGTTTTTGACATTATCATGGTTTCCCTAGTACCTCTCTCTCTCCCAGATAGTCACCACATGTAACAAACAATATTGTTTAAATTAAAAAGAGAAAAAAAATCAGCATAATTGATCATAAGCACAACATCTATAGACCTCCCACCTCCACGAAGTGGTTGGTTAGGGATGTCTTCTCCTATCTCTTCATTACATTCATGTTTGATCTTTATTATTTTGCTATATTTACTCTGGACTCTTGGCTTTTTTGGGGTGTTGTTCTTTCCATTTCCCTAATTATAGTGTTATTTATATATTATTTTCTTGGCTCTGCTTGCTTTACTCTCTGCCCATGCAGATCTTTCCATGCCTCTCTAGAGTGATCATTCATCATTACTTATAATGAAAGAATAGTTCATTCTTCTCATACCACAATTTATTATTTATTGCCCAATCAATGAACATCTACTTTATTTCCTTTTTTTTTTTTAACTATCACAAAAATGCTCCCTTAAATATTTTGGTGTATATGGGAACTTTCTTTTTATTGATGACTTCCTTCTATAAGCCCAGTAATGGAATCTCTCTTTCAGAGGATATGGGCATTTTAGTCACTTTATTTGAATAATTCCAATTGCTTTTCAAAATGGCAGCTTGACCAACAATACATTGTGTGGCTATAATCCCACAAGCCCTCCAACACTAACTGTTGCCATTTATTTTTGGTCATCTTTGCCAATCTTCAGAGTGTGAGGTGAAATTTCATAATTTGATTCATTTGTATTTCTTTCATTATTCATGATTTAGAGCATTATCTCATATGGGTTGTAGATATTTTGAATTCTTCTGAGAACCATTAATATCTGTTGAACATGTATCTACTGAGGAACAACTATTTGTTATGTATGTATAATGTATAACAAAAATGTATGTATGTGTATATATGTGTATGTATAATGTATAATGCATACATTTATTAATTGTTTACATGTTCTAGATACCAAACCCTTAATAGAGAAATTCTTCCCTCTGCATTTCCTTGCTCTCCTCTTAGGTGAATTAATTTTGTCTATGTATAAGTTTTCTAGTTTCAAGTAATCAAAGCTATTTATTTTAATTTTGTAATCATCTCTACCCTTTGTTTAAGAATATATCTCCTATCCAAAGCCATGAGAGGCATATGATATGTTTCTTTTCCATTTTAATAGTATAATCTTTAATATTAAGATCACATATATTCATTTGAACACACTGTGGAATATAGTATGAAGTGGTGGTCTAAACCTAATTTCAGCCAGACTTCTTTCCAGTTTTCCCAGCAGTTTTTTTCAAGAAAGGAGTCCTTTGTCAAGTCATTTTGTTTTTCATTGTTTCTTATTCTCCCTTTTCTAGTCTACTTATCTCTTGTCTATTTCATTTAGCTATTTAAAAAAAAAAAAAGGATCAGAAGTATTATTACTCCTTTATCTCTATCTCATCATTTATCTTGATACTCTAGATCTTTTGTTTTTGCAAATAAATTTTATTATCTTATCTTATCAAATTCCATAAAGCATTTCCTTGGTAATTTGTTTGGTATAAAATTAAGTTGACATTCATTATTTGATACAACATAAATGAACTTTGGTAATATTGTCATTTTTCTCATTTTAGCATGACCCAGTCATGAGCACTGAATACTGCTCTATTTAAATTTTTCTTTATTTTTTAAGAAGCTCTTTGAAATTAAAATGATGCAAGCATTGCACTTTGGTAAAATGATTGAGAGATTTTATGAATTTTGTAGCTCTTTGGAATAGAATTTTTCTTTTCTGTTTTTGTTTCTTGGGTTTTGTTATTGTTATAAAAATGTTATCTATTTCTGAGGGTTTATTTTGTAGCTTTATTTTGATACTTTGTTGAAGTTATTGTCCCAATTTTTGTTGATTTCCAAGGAAATTCCAAGTATATCATATCAGCAAATAGAGATGATTTTATCTTTTCTTTAACCATTGATATGCCTTTATTTTTCTTGTCTTTTTGCTGTTACAAGCAGTTCTAGAACTATAACAAATAATAGTGGGGACAGTGGGCAACCTTGCTTTACTCTTATATACACTGGAAAAGGTTCCAGTATAGTTTTAGATTGATTCCTATTATGATTTATTTTAAAAGGTCCCTTTATGCCTGAATTTATAACATAAACATGTATTGTATTGCACTTTATCACTGCCTTTTCCCCATATCTATTGAGATAACCATATGATTTTTGGACGTCTGTGTTTTTAATTTGATTACACTGATTGTTTTTCTAATATTGAACCATCATTTTACATCAGAAATGTCAAACATTAGGCTTGCAGGCCTGATGTGGCCCACAACATTCTTGGATGTAGCACAGCTAATATTAAAATATAGCTGAGGAATATTTAATAAAGTAAATAAACTATTAGAAAAAGAAACATGGTTTTCTAAGTCAATATGTAGTCCACAGTTATTCTTATATATGATTTAGTGGTCCCCTGTTTTTATTTGTTAGCACCAATACTTTATATCATTCTAGTACATAAATCCATTTTGATTGCAAAGAATTATTTCTTGGATACTGGAGTCTGTTTGACAAGATTTTTTTTTTTTAAAAAAGAATTAATATTCATTAAAGATATTGCCCTATAGTTTAGATTTTAAAAATATTTCATTTTTTCTTTATTTTTTTTCTCCAGATAGTTCCATACTTTTCTTGGTAAAATTTATGTTTTCATAATTGAAAAGAGTATCTTCTAAAATTTTATATATCCCCTTATGTCATAATTAAAAATAGATTTCCTCTTATGTTATTCTTAATCGTATTGTAAAGCGAAAAGACTTTACTTATCATATACTTGAAGATCATTAAGTTTATTTCCCTATATAATGTTAATTGCAATTCCCTTCCTCTATCTGGAGTTTTAAAAATTTCTCTTATTTTTTGTATCACTATAAACTATTCTTAACACTCACAGAATTGCAGCAGTATGATGAAAAGTCACAATAATAATATAATATAATATGCATATTATATATAATATAATAATAATAACAGACACTAAAGTTAAAGACTATTTGTGTTGTCTAGTGTATAGCCAGTATACAACACATTCAAACCTTGAGGTATCCTTGTTTTATATTCTCTTTATTTATTAGCTCTTTATTTTCTTTATCTATTAGTTCACTTAGTTCCAGGTTTACTTGTAACATTCAGAGTATGATGATCTATTGAATTTGAGATGCATGAATCTCTCATATATAGGATAATTCTGTGGCAACTGTTTTTTAAAAATAGTTTTAAAATTAATTTTTAAAAATTATTTTATATAATTTTTTAGATTTCAATGTTTTGAAATTATTCTGCATAATCATATTATTCACTATGATAGAGCCATGGCAATAAACTTTTAACAATTTACTTAAAAAAGGAATCATTTCACAAAAAGACAAGTTAATCCTTTCAATATTAATTATTATTATTATTAACTTCCACCTAAAGATTTATTCCTTCCCATTATCCAATAAAAGATTCATCAATTTCTACAGCATTTGAGAAATTTATTACTGTCATAATATGAACAAATTGCTCCAGACTTTGAGTGAATATGGTTAATGTTGTTTCATGCCTCTGAATAGTTGTTATATAATAAGATTGACATCATTAATAAATGGAAAAAGTTAAGGAGCTTTTCTAGACTAGTTATTTCAGGAGTTTTTAATGAATTAAAATATATGTTTTTCACTTTAAATGTCTTCATTATAGAGCAAAATTTGTCATTCAGGAAAAAAAAGAATCTGTTTTTAAAAATAGCCCACAGAACCAATTAGAAGACTTCAGAAGCCATCTAGTCCTCTTCTACATCTTCACCATGTAGCCTCTTTCTAAGTCCTCTAGTGAACAAAACTCCAATATTTTCCTAGAGAGTTATTTGCATTTGGGGATAGTTCAAATTATTGAGAATTATTTCTTTACATTAAACTTAAAACTACCTCTAAAACTTTTATCCGCTGTTCTTAATTCTGCTTTCTGAAGACAAGCAGAACAAGTCTAATCCTTTGACCTCATTCTCTAACCCCTTTGGCCCTTAAATCTTTTCTTCTCTAAAATAAACATTTATAGTTCTTTTAGTGGATGCTCATATGGTATGACGTACAATACCATAAACACTGACTACTCCCCTTTTTAATTGATCAGTGTTTCTCCTAAAGTGGTGCATCCAAAACTGAAGATAAGGAGCCTCATCATAACAAATGCCTTCATTATGACATACCCATTCTCATGGATATTTTGATAAACTGAATTATTAGATCAGCATACTTCTATTAAATCAAACCAACCTTTCCCCCTCTTTCTATAGTCTACTGTTCCCCATCCTAAGATACACTAAAAAAGACAATCATGAGGGACTTATAGGGGGAAAACCCAGGTCCAAGACACTACTTTTATGCCATAGATTCTCAAATCTTGCTCACAGTTTTGACAATGATACTGAAGGTAGACACTTTAAATGGTGGTATCATTAGAAGAACTAAAAAATAAAGAGGAAGGAAATGAAAAAAAAGTCAATTTTAGACAACTTGAATTTGAGGTGAGGACAGATTATCTTAAAAAGAAATGTCTAATAGGCAATTGGAAAAATAGGACTGGAATTCAGAAGACAGGGCAGGGATTGGACAGTAAATATAAGCGATATTAGAGAAACTGTTACAACAGTTATTTTTCAATTCTTATTACTGAATTCTTAAGTTATACATCAAATGTTTGTATATATATATATATACATATATATATATATAGTATCAAATTGCTAACGTTTCACTAAAAGTACTTCCCCACTATTAGAAAATCACTAATCTGACACACATAAAAAACAATCAAAGTTGCACTGAACTTTCCAATGTTTCCTTGATAAAGGTTGTAGTTGAAGGAAAAGATTTCAGCAATTTTACATACCTAATAAATTAATAACTCCATCATTATAGCAAGCAAAAAGTTTGATGAGATCTTTAAAAAGAAGCATAAATGCAGCATTTATGACACCATTTGTCAGCTCATTTGGATGAACCTATAAATAGATATAAAAAGTCAATTAAGTGAATATTCTGTTAAAATTTCTTAAAGCTTTAAAAGCCTCAGTTAAGTATTTAACAAGAATGTATAAATACAAAAGAATATTTTAAAATTGTCTGACCATTGTGTTTTTATTTAAAAAAACCTTTCAGTTTAAGGAAGTTGAATAATTTTTTTAAGTTGCAAGATTAATTATTCCATTAAAGGTTTCCATTTTATTGGTGACTCACATTGTGGATGCAAAGACAATAGCTAATTTTCTCCAGTTTGCATGCCAACACTATGTTCATTCTATGCGATCTAAATTTACTCTTCAGCATCTTTATCTCACTCATTTGCCACTTCCAATTGCACAATCTTGGATGTTAAGTTTGAGAAAGGATTGAGAGATAACCAAAGAAGAAAGTGTCCATTTCCCCACACCAAAACAAACAAAACTTGTCATCTCTGGAGTACATATCCATATAAATCTTCCTATAATTCCCTCACCACTATGAATTTTTAAAAGTCTTCCCCACTTCCACAGACCTGATATGCTCCTCTACTAGTCTAATATTTGGACCTCATATTCAGCCAAATCCTGTCACAGATAATTGTTCTAAGTTACAAGCCAATGGATTTGTTTTGGGTATAGGTGACTGAGCCATTGAAGAATCTGCTTTACCAACTTTGAGCACAGGGAAGAACATTTACTCTCCCTTTCTACTTCTGATTTCTCTTCCTCTTTACTCAAGTCCTTCTCCCAGTAGCTATTAACCTAGTGGAGCCTACCTTGCTCTTAACCACAATAAAGGCTTTTCCCTTGTGAGAATTATTTCTTGATCCTGTATTTTATATTTCATTTTGTTCTGGAACCATATTTTGTATTCTATATAATAAAGCTGTCTTTTTTTGAGTGAAAAGACTCATGGGTTCAAAATGTTGATCCCTCTCTCAGAGTTAAATGTAAAAGTTAAACTTTTTCCATAACCACTGTCAGAAAAGAGCTCTGAGCTAAGGGAATTGTTTTCTCAACACTATCTGCAAACCATCCCTTGCTAAGGAATCCTTGTCTTCCCCCATAATTTCAGCTCCTGAGAAACAATATTGATTGATGAGTCATCCTGAGGCACAAAACTAATTGACCATGTCTTTAGTCCCAACCTTGCCAATTAAAAGTGGTTTTTATCTAAATCTCAAATAACTCTGAGTCTGCAGCTTTTGATCCATAATCACTGATGTCAACATATAGCTGAAACCCACAAATTCACAAAACCATTCTTTAGAGACAGAGAGAGGTAGTCTTCATCTTATGTGTAGGCTATGGCTCTATGTAACCAGTGAAGACCCCTCAACTCCATGATTTTGCCAATTCCATAAACAATAATATGATTTCTATTTTATTCTGTATTCTATGCTTATAAAAAATGAATTGGATCTCCAATTCTGGGTTTTTGGCCAGAGGCAGTGCCACTAACTCATCCTTTTTTATTTTTTTTAAATAAACTGGTATCTTTTTCAGAGAATTGTGTCACTTTATCATTTTGTTAAATTTCACATGTGGACACCCTTCCCTGTACTTCCAAAGATTTCTTCCCTTAAGCTTTATGCCACAAAAAAATTGAAGTTGTTATTCTTGGTTTTTTTTGTTTGTTTGTTTGTTTGTTTTGAGGGAATAGTCTAAGGCTCTAGTCTTATAAGTTATGTCATTACTGGATCTTCTCTGTTCTAGTTGGTTTGAAGTTATTTCATTAGCTATTTATAGCAGATTATTTTTGAAGTTTGTCTATCATGTTGTTCTGGTGTATGGGTCCACTCCTCTCTTTGGATCACGTAGCTCCCAGATCATATAATATAAGACACCAGAAAGCCTTTCTCCCAAGTCTGATTTCTCCATGTTTCCTCTTTTTTTCTGCTTAAAGTCATTATAATGTTTCAGTCCTCAGCTTCTAGGGATGAGAAAACATGCATTTGGGATCCAATAATGGATGCAAGTCCGTGGCCTTTCCTCATTCTGTAACTCCTCTTATCTTCCTTTTATTGAAAAATGAATTACTGAGTAATAGTTTAAGATTTCTTCTCCTTTGAGGGGTAAAAAGAGATTAGTTTCTAGAATCTGAGTTTTACAGTATACAGTATAAAATATTTTTCCCCTCCATCTTCTTTAACTCTTACCTTTTGCTTGTTTGCTACCAAAAAAATTCCCACATACCACATTTCTTTTCCTTTGAGCATTCTACTAATATTTTAGGGGATGAAGAATGATAATGGTGATAAAGACTACAAAGAAAGTAACATGAACAAGAAAATCAGAAACAAAGAAATCTTTAATTAGGCCTTTAAATATTTAGATTCTGGAAAGATTACTTTTGAAAATAATGATCTCAACTTTTATTTTAAGGTTTAAATTCTAAGGTCACTGAAATGATTCTAAATGCCTTTGCTCACTATAGGGAAATTTCAGAGGAAAAAAAGCATCAGTTTAAATTTCTCAGATAATCTAAGAAGCATGACCCATTTAAATCATTCTCCCAAAGTCTTTCTAAAACTCTAAGGTGGCAAAAAAGCAACTTAAAGTGTTTAATCCTGTTTTCTGAATTTTAACTTTTTTTAAGCTACTGAAAATACTTTTATAAATACATGGCTACAAATCCTAAATCTTAAAAAATATTAAAAGTTACTTCAGTTAAGATATAACATTCAATTGATAGAATAATATTTTGTGTGTCACATGTATGTATATCTAGAGTGAAGTCCTAATGAGACTTTTTTAGGTTCTTGAAGGATATATCATCAGAAAATAAATTCTGGTAGATCCTATGAGAAACTGAAAAAGCTCTATGAGAATAGTAATGAATTGAATGCCTAGTGTCCAAAGATTAATTTACTTAAATTCATAAAAGGCCATCAATAAGTTGGCTTCAGAATAATATATTCTTTGGTCTCTTGAAGACCACTGATCAAGTTCTAGATGCCTTACAATCTCCATCAAGATAGGTAGTAACCATACTGACAAAATTATATATCCATGAAGTTTCATACTCTTTATAGTATGTTAAGGCTCTTTGTACAATAAGTGCATTAAGAATATTTAAGTTTTTTTCTGTAGCATCTGGAAAATAGTTTTATTACTTTAAATTATTTCCAGGTGGATTTTCTTTCCTTTTTATTTTTCTTCTTATTTATAATTCATTTAATTCCAAATCCTTGGTCAAAAATGCAAAAGTTAATCAGAATATTGTTCTTATAGGAAAAATATCATCTACTTTATAACATTATTTTATACTATAGCCTCAGGATGTATTTTGAAGAAAAATGGAGGTACTATTTATAGTATTAATAGGAACAGCATACCATCCAGTTTCATATTTATTTTTATTCTTTTGTATATGACAAGTAAAATCACTATGGTAATAAATTTTTTTTGTTTGCTGAGGCAATTGGGGTTAACTGACTTGCTTAGGGTCACATAGCTAGGAAATGTTAAGTGTCTGAGACCAGATTTAAACTCAGGTCCTCTAACCACTGTGCCACCTAGTTGCCCCAATAATTTATTCTTTAATTTGATTTTAACACCAATTTATAAAGTATACTTCCCTCCCCTTTTTTGGTCCATATATCTTCCAGACTTGCATTTTTTCTTTTTATTTATTTTCTTCCTCTCTATCTTCCAATTTTAAGCTTGATTATTTTCCCCTTAGTGAACTGCTGTTTATTAACAGCAGTGTACTAAAGGTCTGGTAAAAGTAGCTGATGCTGTCTGAAAATATCCATATCCTGAATAAAAAGTAAAATTATTTAACATTATTCAAGCTGCTTAAAATATTATAAAATTTTTCAAGGACATAACCAGGGAGAAATTATGTCTTCTCTAACATGCTATGAAGGGAAGAGAAAAAAATTTAATTCAAATGCCATGTTTCTAGAATGCAAAGAAAAACATTTCTTAAAAAATTTGGAAGCATTAAAATATTTAAAAGATTTTGCAGTACTATATATATATATATATATATATATGAATCAAATCTAATGCTATTACCAACTTAAAAATAGAAGAACAAATGATTTTTTTATAAAGTAGATTTTTGTTAAGAGTACTTTATTTTTGTTCTGGATATATGATTTAATTAGTGTAGAGTAGTCCCTTTAACAATAAAAATCATCAACAGCTATACGACCTAAGTGGTATAGTGGTCCAAAACACCACTGTATTTACTACTCCAAGATGCCTCTTTTTGATAAATGAAAGTGAAAAAAATCTAAGTTTATGGATACATACATCAAATTCAAGCAATGCATCAATCTGTCCCTGCAATATTGGCATACTCTTTAGTAGCTTTTCGGGAACCATTGTTCTCATCACACCATCAGCTCTATAAAACAAAAATGAAGAAATTATGTTAGACTTTACAAGAATGTAATTAACTCAAAACTACATGCATAATGACAAAATACTGTATACTATTAGCTCATTTCTCCTTGCCTATATACACAGGACAAAACAGGCAAGTAGTAATTAGAGAACTCTGATGTCTGAACTTGCAATTCAGTACTCTTTCCATGAGATGTAAGTTGGATCTGAGTATAGTAAGAGAATAGAACTAATGCTGACCTTAATCAATACCTTTTGTTATTGTTCAATCATCTTTAGTTATATCTGAGTTTTTATGAGTTCATTTAGGCTTATCTTGACAGATATTGGAGAGGTTTGCCATTTCCTTCTTGAGTTCATTTTACAGATGAGGTGAAAGCAAAAGGGTGAAATATCTTGCCCGTGGTCATATAGCTAGTAAATGTCTGAGGCCAGATTTGAACTCAAGAAGTTGAGTCTTTTAGACCCAGCACTCCATCCAATGCCACAGAGTTGCCCTAACCAGTACCCTATTGCCACAAAAATAAGGCCACAAGATTTCCATTAACAGGAAGACAACATAAAAAAATTGTACTTAACTTGATAGAGTTTATTTCATTTTCCTTTTATAAAGGATAGTGTAGAAGAGATGAACAGAAAAAAGAAATTCTGATATACTTAAATTTGAGAAAATAAACTTCATTATCACATCACTGTTTAGAAAACAAGTTATATTACTTGAGTACAATTACATCATGTCAATGTTAGAACCTCTGCCCTTTTCTTCTTTAATTAAAGAATGGGAATGTCCCCTAAACTGAGAAATTGTGATGTCTGTGGAGTACATGGGGATTAGAACTTGAAAGCACTCAACATTTGGAGATAGTAACCATAAACCTTAAACCACATAAACTTAAGCAAGTTTGCCTTCTTTAACTGCAGTGCTTTCTCTTCATATCTCCCACCCCTACCCTGCCACCCCTTGCCTTTAACACCTTCTGTTTTGTGTGTGTGGCAACTGGGATTAAATGACTTGCCCAGCTAGGAAGTGTTAAGTGTCTGAGGTCAAATTTGAACTCAAGTCCTTCTGACTTAAGGGCTGGTCCTCTACTCATTGCAGCTGTCCCTGCCTTTGACATCTTTTAGAGAGCTAAAGAAAGGATTGAACAGGATTTGTGTTGAATTTTGAGTAAAAAGAGATAAAGATATTTGAGTAAATATCTATGAAAGCATTCTGAAAAGTACAAAGCAGGAATCTACCATTATATCTCAAAAATTTACCTGGTAGATCTTTAAGTTAGTTGTTAATAATTTGACCCAACATTCCAGAGTGTGTCAGTATCCCAAAAAATGTTTTGTCCTCCCCACACAGATCTACACATAGTCAGTAAAGTCAGCTCCATAACATATCTTGCTTTATTATATCCTGAGCTTCAGGGAAATGAAATAAAAAGGTAAGGCATCTCTAGTATAAAGAAGCATATGATAGATATAAGATGTTACTATTGTGTTATAAGTTATAAAACTGATTTACTCTAACTAAAAAAGAAAAGAAATGAAAAAGGATGAATCAACTAGAAGAAAAACCCTGCAATACTTTCCATGGCAGTTTGTATTATGGTAAGAAAAATCTCAGAATTCATTGAGTCATATTGTTTTTCTCAACTATAGTAAAACTCATTAACTTATATGAGGGAGACTGCTTCAAATGGGTTGCAATCTTTTTTTTTTATATATATTATAGTTCCTTAATTTAACCAAATCAGATATTTTTAGATTTTGCAATAATCACTACTGTGTTGTAGTTTGGTGCCAATTTGAGGCCTTCTCTCTACCTGACAGGCAAAGTATAATATAATGACAACAATGAGACTACATACCAAAATTTATGGGATACAGTCAAAGCAGTACTTAGGGGGGAAATTATATCACTATATATGATGTACATCAACAAAAAAGGGGAAGAACAGATCAATCAATTAAAAAAAAACCTAGGAAGGGAATAAATTAAAAATCTCTAATTAAACACAAAAATGGAAATCTCAAAATCAAAGGAAAAAAATAATAAGATAAAAAATAAAAAATGGATTAATAAAATCAGGAACTGGTTTTATGAAAAAAAAAAAACCCACAGATAAACTACTAAATAAATTTGATTTTTTTTAAATAAAGAAAACCAGATTTCTACTATCAGAAATGAAAAAAGTAAATGTACCACCAATGAGGAAGAAAGTAAAGCAATTATTTTGCCCAATTATATGCCAATAAAATGTCAATCTAAGTAAAATGGATGAATATTTATAAAAGTATAAATTGCCTACATTAACAAAAAAATCCCATACTTATGTAATTTTATATTAAACAAAAAAACTGAATAAGCCATCAATAAACTTCCTTAAAAAAATCCTAGATCAGATGAATTTATAAGTCAATTCTACTAAGAGCAATTTTACTATACTATATAGACTGTTTGAAAAAAATTAGGTAGAGAAGGAATCTTTGTGAATTTTTCCTATGAACAAATTTTGAAACCTAACTCAGAGAGAAACAAAACAAAACAAAACAAAACAAAAAACTATAGACCAATTTCCCTAGTGAATATGGATGCAAAATTTTAAAATAAAATACTAGCAAGGATATTATACAATAGACTACAAAGATCCCATACTATGACCAGGTGGGATTTATACTAAGATGCAAGGTTCATTCAATGTTAGTAAAACTATCAGTATAACTATCAATAATAATAACAAAACCCAAATCATACAATTATTTCTACAGGTGAAGAAAAAACTTTTAACATAATACAAAACCCATTCTTAATAAAAATACCAGAAAGCATAAGAATCAGTGGATCTTTTCTTAAAATGAAAAGTAATCTTTATCCAACTCCAAGAACAAGCATTATTTGTTATAGGAATAAGCTAGAAGCCTTTATCACTACTACTATTCAGTACTGTCCTATAAATTCTAGCTATAGCATAAGACAAAAAACCAACTGAAGGAGTAAGAATAGACAATGAGGGGAAAAAAATCTATCACTTTTTGCAGATGATATGATAGTATACTTAGAGAATCCTAGAGAATCAACTAAAAAAAACCTAATTGAAACAATTCATAATTTTGGGAAAATTGAAGAACATAAAATAAACACATATAAGTCATCAGCATTTTTATATATTACTAACAAAATTCATCAGGAAGAGAGAGAAAGAAAAATTCCATTTAAAACCACTGAGAACAATATAAAATACTTGGGAATCTACCTACCAAGACAAACCCAAAGGCTTTCTGAAAACAATCACAAAACACTTTACCAACAAATAAAGTTGGATCAAAAACACTAGGGAAATAATTGATTTTTTAGAGTTTGTCTGGGCCGATATATTATTATGGAAAAGACCCTGAGTTTAGGGCCAGGAAAAATAACAAAATTCATCTCAATGAAGAAATGGTGAAGAATATCAAGGAAATCAATGGGGAGAAAAATCAAGGAAGGAGGCCTACCAATGCTAGAATTCAAAATATGACAAAGCAGTAATCATCAAAACAATCTAGTATTAGCTAAGAAATAGAGTGATAGATCAGTAGAATGGATTAAGTACATAAACACAGTAATAAATGAACATAATAATCTAATGTTTGACAAACTCAAAAATCTATGCTTTGGGGATAAGAACTTATATTTGATAAAAATTCTTAAGAAAACCAAAAGAAGTTAGGAGAAACTAAGAATAAATCAACACCTCATATCATGTACCAAAATGAGTACACGATTTGGACATAAAGAAAGATGCCATAAGCAAATTAGGGAATCTGGAAATAGGTTTACCTGTCAGATCTCTGAGTCATGGGAGAATTTGTGACCAAACAAAAAAGAGAGGATCACAGGAAGTAAAAAAGATAATTTTTTTTACATGAAATAAAAAAAAAGATTTTGATGAACAAAACAAATGTGGCCAAAATTAAAAGGGAATCAGGAAACTGAGGGGGAAAAAAATCTACCATAAGTTTTTCCGATGAAGGCTTCATTTCTCAAACTGTAGGGAACTGAGTCAAATTTATAAAAGTAAGAACCATTCCCCAGTTGATAAATGGATAAAGGATAAGAACAGACAGTTTTCAGAGGAAAAAAATCAAAGTTATCAAGAGTCATATGAATAAACACTCCAAATCACTATTGCTTAGAAAAATACAAATTAAAAAAAAAACAACTGTGATACCACCTCACACCTATCAGATTGGCTTTTATGACTGAAAAGGAAAATAATAAATGCTGGAGGGGATGTTTAAAAATTGACACACTAATGTATTGTTGATAGAATTGTGAACTGGTTCAACCATTTTGGAGAACAACTTGGAACTATGCCCACTACTCTTTGCCTCAGAAATACCACTACTAGTTTTGTATCCAAAAGAAATCAAAGAAAAAGGAACCATATTTGTAAAAATATTAATAGCAGGGTTTTTTTTTGTTGTTGTTGGCAAAGAATTGGAAATTCTGGGGGTGCCCATCAATTGGGGAATGGCTAAAAATATTGTGGTATATGATGGTGATAGAATACTACTGTACTATAATAAATGATGAATGGGGAAATCGGGAAAGATTTATTATGAACTGATGCAAAATAAAAGGAGTAGGACCAGAACACAGTGCACAGTAATAGCAATATGTGACTGTGAAAGAATATAATCATCCAAGACAATTCCAAAGAACTCAATGATGAAAAATACTATCTACTTCTAGACAGAGAATACTCTTTAATACAAAGTAAAGTATATTTTCTGAAGAACACAGAGAAAAAGCCCAGAACAGAGAGACAGTGTGTCTTTTTCATAGAATAATGAAAAGACCAGTGTCACTGGATCAAGAGTGTTAAGGAATAAGGTTTGAGAAGACTAAAAAAAGTAGCAGATAAGGTTGTGAAAGGCTATGAATACTAATGAGAGGATTTTTTTTTTTTTAATTTGAACCTGGAGGTGAAAACCTAGAGGTCAACAGTTTGACAAAGAGCTTAGGATTTTAGTATACTGTAAATTCAATATGAGAAAGCTACTGCCATCCTGGGTTGCATTTAGAGAGGCATAGTTTTCATAAATATGGAAATATAGTTCCATTTGAGTATATTTTCAGTTAAAAAAGTTATATAGTTTAAAGTTATTTTAATAAGTTAAAAAGTATATAGGGAAGAGCAAATATAATGATGAAGGGCCTTGAATCTTATGATTATGAGGATTGGTTGAAAGTTATACCATATAATTTTATATCTCTAGATGCTTACTTGCGTAAAACAGAGAAGGAGAAGATTAATGAACTGGGCTTACAATTAAAAAAGCTAGAAAAAGACCAAATTACAAACCCTCAATTAAATACCAAATTGGAAATTCTGAAAATTAAAGGGGAGATCAATAAAATTGAAAATAAGAAAACTATTGAATTAATAAATAAAAGTAAGAGTTGGTTTTATGAAAAAACCAACAAAATAGATAAGCCTTTAGTTAATTTGATTAGAAAAAGAAAAGAGGAAAATCAAATTATTAGTCTCAAAAATGATAAGGGAGAACTTTCCTCCAATGAAGAGGAAATTAGAGTAATAATTAGGAGTTTCTTTGCCCAACTTTATGCCAATAAATTTGAGAATGTAAATGAAATGGAGGAGTATCTACAAAAATATAGATTGCCCAGATTAACAGAAGAGGAAATAAATTATTTAAATAGCCCTATTTCAGAAAAAGAAATAGAACAAGCTATTAATCAACTCCCTAAGAAAAAATCTCCAGGACCAGATGGATTTACATGTGAATTTTACCAAACATTCAAGGAACAATTAATCCCAATACTATATAAACTATTCGAAAAAATAGGGAAAGAAGGTGTACTACCAAATTCCTTCTATGACACAGATATGGTGCTGATAGCTAAACCAGGTAGGGAGAAAACTGAGAAAGAAAACTATAGACCCATTTCCCTAATGAATATTGATGCAAAAATTTTAAATAAGATTTTAGCAACAAGATTACAGAAAGTCATCCCCAGGATAATACATCATGACCAAGTAGGATTTATACCAGGAATGCAGGGCTGGTTCAATATTAGGAAAACTATTAGCATAATCAATTATATTAATAACCAAATTAATAAAAATCATATGATTATCTCCATAGATGCAGAAAAAGCCTTTGATAAAATCCAACACCCATTCCTATTAAAAACACTGGAGAGTATAGGAATAAATGGGCTTTTCCTTAAAATGAAAGTTATACCTTAGTGGGGCAGTTAGGTGGCGAAGTGGATAGAGCACCAGCCCTGAAGTCAGGAGGACCTGAGTTCAAATCTCGTCTCAGATACTTAACATTCCCTAGCTGTGAGACCCTGGGCAAGTCACTTAACCTCAATTGCCTCAGCAAAAAAGCAAAAAAAAAAAAAAAAAAAAAAAAAAAGTTATACCATAATTTTACCCCAAGCTGCCTCAGCAGAGTACCTTACATCCTACTTTATTTATAAAGATAATTTTTTATGAGCTCCCTCTTCTCCCCTACCCTAACACTACAAATTTGTCTTGCTCAATCTTGATTTTTTTTCATTTGCTCCAATTTCTGATGAAAAAGTAAACAATTTCTTCCTTGACAAGGTAACTTTACTTGTACTCTTGATACCATCATTTTTTTCCTGACCTTGCTCCCTATTCTAAATCATTCTCTTTCACTGTCTCCTTATTCACTATCTTCTCCATTGTCTACATGGATGTTGTTTTCCTTTATCCTTAAATAACAAAACAGAAACTCACAAAAACCTTTTCACTTGATCCCACCATCTCAAGTCACCTTCTCATTATATTTCTTTTTCATACTCAACTCTTTGAAAGGGCTGACTATACTCATGACCTCCATTGTCTTAATTTCCATTCACTTTGTGATCTATTACAATCTTGCTTCCCAATCTTCCACTCAAATGAATCTGCTTTCTTTTTATTACTAATGACGTCTTAATTGCTAAATGCAATGATCTTTCCTTAATCCTCATTAAATTTGATATCTCTACAGCTTCTGATACACTACTGATCATTCTGTCTCCTTAAACACTCTCTCTTCCCTTGGCTTCCATAATATTTGTTTTTCTTGGTTCTCTTTCTACTGAACTGAATGAACAATTTTATCCATGGATAAGCTGAAAAACACACACTTTTTTATTCCCAGTTGAGATTTCAGATATTAATGATCTCCTTTCTTTATGAAATTCCCTTCCTCAAATTTGAGATCACTGTCCCAGGTTAGACTCAAATTGACAGGCAGGGTCCCAAATGGGCAAATGATTACTTTTCCCTTCACAGTTTTAGGGATAACACCAAGGGCTTAAGAACAGTTTTCTAATACTATTGTTCATAAACCCCAATCTAACTTATTCCTCACTAATTATTAAGCTTAAATTTGTAGAAAGGACTATTTTTATAGTAGTATAAAAAGAATAGTTAGTACTATATATGTGTGTGTATGTATGTGTCTATCCAAATCTATACATGCTATATATAATTTATTTGAACTAGGTTAAAAGAGGCCATCCTTTGCCTCATTTCTTGCCTAACCTTAATCATTGAATGAACATTTGCCTTAATCAAACTGAAACCTGTAAAAGACCTTAGCTTAAAAAGGTCAAGTTCTTCCATTGCATCCAGGGCTATCTCAGTTGTCCTGATCTATATTTGGCCACTGGACCCAGATGACTCCAGAAGAAAAAGTGAGGCTGGTGATCTTGCACAGCCCTCCTTCACTTAAATTCAATTCACTGTATGTCATGGCAGCACCTCTCTGATGTCGTGGTCTTCTTAGAGAACAAAGGACAAACAATATATGACACACTATCTCTCATTTCTATGATTTTGTGTTAACTGTCCCTCATGCCTGGAATGCTTATTCTCTTCATCTCTCCTTCAAGTACTTCTTTAAAGGAGATATGAATTAGTACAAACATTCTGGAAAACAATTTGAAATTAGGCAAATAAAATGACTAAAATCCTTTGATCCAGAGCTTCCACTATAAGGCTTATACCCCAAAAAGGCCGTTGATAAATGCAAATTGCTTTACAAATATTATTTCATATTATCCTTACAACAACCCTGGGAGATAAATGCTATTATTATCTCAATTTTACAGATGAGAAAAAAAAGAGGTGAGCAGAGTTTAAGTGACTTTCAAGGGTCAGACAGCTAATAAGTGTCTGAGGTTAGATCTGAACTCAGGTCTTCCTGACTTTAGGTTCAGTGCTCTTTACTATCTAGTTGCCTAGAAGAAAAGTCCCCATATGCACCATATTATTTACAACACTTTTTGTGACAGCAAAGAATTATAAATAAAACATAGACTCAGGGATTGGGGAAACAAATTATTACACATAATTATAATAGAATATTTCTGTGTATTAAGAAATAATGAATATAGAGAACCTTGGAAAAACTTACATTATCTGAGAGAAGTAAGCAGAAACAAGAAAACAATATAAAACAATATACTGTAACAACGTAAATGGGAAGAACTACAAAACCCTAACAAAAATTAAAAGTGAATGTTGAAAAATTACAAAGAACAAGTATAAATTTGCCCATCCTCTGATAAAGTATCCCACCATGTGTAATGAATAAAAAGATTTGAGAACTAATTAGACACACCTGTATCACTTCTATATAGAGGTGAGAGTTTTATGGTTATATTGCATTGCATATATCTCCATACTTTTTCAAAGTACTGATCAGTTTTACTGATTTTCTCTTATTTTCCCTTAAAATATTTGGTATATGACTCAGAGAGATGAAACAGAGATACTAGGAGAAAGTCTGGTGATATAAAAAAGTCAATAAAATTATTTTAAAAATAATACTGAGGAAGAGATGGGAAGATAGGAAATTATGTTTAAGGAAGAGAATTTAAGAATTCAAAGTCATGGAGTTCAAACAGTTTGGGATATTTATGAAGTCTAAACTATGATCATCCCCTCTGAAAAGTCATAGTAAAATCGAGATGTAGGTTTCAGAAGTTATAAAGATTAATGACCTGGAAGATTCAGGTGTTTGAAGGGACTTTGGCATAAATATTGCCATTCCCAAGGGTGAAGGCAAGAGATGGGATAAAAAGGGAGAATGTGAGCCAGATTCTCAAAAGACAAAAGAAAAAATCATCTGAAGATATGAATGTAATAAGGATCTGGACAGTGCAATATGGAAAGCTGAGATGAGCCTCAAAATGAAGAGAAATTATTGCATGATGGCAGCATAGGAAGGTTCTGGAAGTGGTAGCAGAGAGCAAGAAACACTCCTTCCAGACCAGTGTTGATAGGGCATGAAAATGGTCTTCTGTAGAAAGCTAAATTTCTGTGAGCATAATAAAATGAAAAGAGTGAGAAAAGAATGAGAGATAAAAGGCCATTTGGTACTGATACAGCAGATAATTTAGAAGGCAAAGTGGAAAGAAAAGGAAGAAGAGGAAACAGGTGAGTAGGTCTATGCTGAATAGTGGTGAGTGAAGTATGGAAGAAAAAGGTTTTCCCTTCGTAAATTGTGACATTGGGATTGAGGGGAATGAGACAGTGGGTTTTTGGTAATCATAAGGGAAGGTAAGAGCAGCTCATCATGAAAATGAAGATGATGAGAAGAAAAGATGGTGAGAGCAGTCACTCTTCTGTCACAGCTTTGAGAGGGGCTGGTACTAGGGTAAAAAAAAAAAAAAAAGACAATAGTAATGTATCTTGGAAGATCATGTTTTAAAGGTCTCTAGTCCTAAGCGGCCTGTGGCTGCTTCTTTCAGTCCTATACTTCCAACCTGGTCTTAGTGGAGGCCCATGTATGTGGCTGAGAAGAGGACACTGATGTTGGCAATGATGAACCATGGCACTTACTCTTCCTTATGAAAATGATAATATCATCAGGCAATGACTTGTGCCTGGGAAATTGGGAGGGGGCTCTATGTCAAAGAGAATTAGGGAAATTGGGAGGAGGCTCTATGTCAAAGAGAGCTATGATTACAAACTAGGGACCATGCCACTCACGGTTTAGGGATGAGGGAAAATAGAATGAGATGCAAAAAATGGTACATGGCATTATCTCATCTTTCCTCAGTTGGGAGAGTGAAAACTTCGCTGACATGCTTTCTTTTAGGGGAATATAACAATGGCCAATCTCCTCAGGCTAAGGTTTTCAAAGCTGATTTGTAACTCAACACACAAACTCACACAGTTAATAAATGTCAGAGCTGCAATTCAAACCCAGATCTTTCAGACTGCTTTTATTCCCACACCCCATAAAATCCCCAACTTGATATAAAATAATCTGCCACAGAAAACTTACTGATTTTTTCCTCTCAGTAATGCCCAAGGATTCAGGAGCAGCCTGAATTCAAGGGAAGCCACAGTCTAATCTTGAGTGGATTCAAAGGATTAAAGCCAGAAAGAACATTGAAAGTCTTTTTATCTAACCCTATGGGAAGGGAGCAATTTTAGCCAGGCCAGGAATACAGGGAAAAACAGTTTAAAGTCCTCAGGGTATCAGAAAATAATATTCTGTTCAATATTTATAATCTAAAAGTCACCCCATTTGCAAAATAATGTAAAATTTGCAAAAAATATTGTAAAAGTATTACTGTATTTAGCACCATTTTAGACTGATGGGTAGAGAGAAAACATTTAAATATAATAATTTGAATTATTACTTCCTGGTACAACTTCTAATAGCAAATCTGACTTTGGGAAATGAAAATATAAAGATGTTTTAAAAGATGATATTATTTATTATCTCAGTTTTAATGCTCATAGTACCACTTACAAAAAGGACTTTTCCCCCAGAGGAATTTCAAATGGCCAAGCTTAGATGGTGTTTCTTTTCAAGCTTCTTAGCAGCTCCACAATAAATTCCTTAGCTTATGGGTGAGTAGAAACCAATAATATTTCACTTCTTTACTACGCTAAAATAGAAATATGAAATGCAAGTCATACCCCTTCTTCACTCTGGCAAAGTCAAAGGCCATTTGTCTGTAGGAGAAAGCCTTTTCATTCAAGTATCTACTATAACGTCTTATAAAGGTAGACATATCATAACCTGTAAAAAAAACACAAAAATTTATTTTATAGGCAACCTTTAACTGTAATTTTGTTTACTACAATAAAAACTACAGCACTTAACTATATTCAAATAGCTTTATGTAAAGTCTTTTGAAGAATTAAATTGCAATCATGGATTTTTTAAAAAGTATTTTCCCTCAAAAGAAAAAATGAACTTTCTAGAATTCTAAATCATAATCCTATTTAATGAAGCAAAAGGATATTAATGGAGAAGTCAGAAATAAGCCAATTTTGGATCTAAATCAGTGCTAAGAGCTATAAAAATCCAGTCATAACTCTATACTTTATAAATCTTATAAATCTCAAGCAATATCTTACATAAATATCCTTACCATGAGATCCACTCTTGTCCAGAAAATTACTGAGATTGAATAATGTATTTCTAGAGGCCAAATACTGAATAAATCTCTGAAAAACAAAATCATAGTTAAATGCTCTGTTAGTCTGAAGTTTTAGTGAAACTAAACTGGCATTCCTCTAAGCATACTCTTCACAAGCATTGTCATAGACTTGGAAAGACTATTCCTTACACTTGGAATATCCTTCCTATTCTCACCCCTTACCCCCAAGTCCCACCCATTTATTATCTCTTGTCCAAATCTTATCCCTCCCCTTCAAGAACCGGCTCAAAAGATACTTTTCCTAGAAATTTTTCTTCATCTATCCTATCTGGCCAAAAATAATTTTTATTTTGCTAGGGCTTCCAAAGCACTTTGTTTTAACCTCTCATAGTACTTAGCTTTCAATTATTTTAATAGTTATTTATGAACATGCCTAACTTTCCTTACTAAATGTTAAATCATTGAAGGCAAGATATTTGTCACATCCATTTATGTATGCACAAAGCAACAACACATTCACATCCTCCCCACCAAATGTACTTAGCATTATCCTTTATATACAACATTTTTTGAACTGAATTCAATTATAATTGAATCAAATTTCAGTTTATTATCTGACACTTGAAATAGTGTTCCTTAGTGATATTTAAATACATTTAAAACAAAGGAAAATATTTAGCTTAAAATTTTTCTTTGGAAAAATGGCTATATGAAGATCCAAAAATTATATTCAACACTATCCAGTTTTTCTCTTTACCTTCTAACATCCAAATCTAACAACCTTGAGTTATCATCTACTTCCCCCCCCCCTCACAAAAGTATCTAAATATTATATAAATAATGACATGGGTATAATATTAAGGAAAACCTCTTCTGGTAGGAGAGGAGATATAATCATCTTTATCCTATTAATGATCACTTAGGGTGCATTTCACTCTATTTTAAATAATCCCTTCAAGAAGAGATAAAAATGAGTATATGGGAAAAAAAACAGAAGAGGGAATAAAAATTGGCTCTTTAGCAGCTGCTAATTACTAAACAAACTTAGTTGTAATATTCCAGTTAATCTTCCACATATTAAAAAATAATAACACCAAACTGAGAAAATTATAGCTTACCTCATTACCGTGGACCATCAGATGGTGTGTTGTCACTAAGGCTTTGAATACAACCACCCAACTACTATTTGTTGCTCTTTCAAAGAGTGTGTCAGCCATCTGAGGGATATTAACATTTGTCTCATTGGTAGCTTGAATCAAATCTATAAAAATCAAGAGAGAGAGTATTGATTATGTTTATCTTTATAGTTATCTTTTTTTAACTCTTATAAATTAAAAGCATACATCCTGGAAAATAGGTTTCATATTCCCTTTGATATTAACTAATAATAAAGTAGGCTCATGAAGCTTTTTTTTTTTTAAACAAGAAATTTTCAAGAACTTTATGTAGCAAATATACATGTATGCACAAATAAAGCTTATATTCTATACATAATATATTTATGTGTTCCTCTTGCTGTTAATTATTTTCTTTTACTTTTTCTTATTCACATTTTTGTTTTATGATTTAGATTATAAATTCCAAGATATGTTTATTTTCAATATTCAAATGATTCCATTAACATGTTAGCATTTTCTCATTAACTGTACCTTCTTTGATGGCAATGTACACATGGACTTATCAAAAAAGATAATGTACATTCTTCATAAAGAGTTGAAAATAAACTTCATTCTGTTCTAGTAGCATCAGCTGCTGAAATGAAAATTATTAATATCCACGAGAGGATTCCCTGTTAAAGTGAGCAACAGTGATAGAAGGGTAGGGTAGAACACAAACTCCCTTAAGACCTCACGTACTGGACCCAAGAGTTGACAGAAGAATATGGAGGGCTTAAATTATTGCAATCTGATTTGCTAATCCTAAAAAGGCTCTATATATCTTTATTTTAGTGAAAAGTTTATCAAACATTAAACTTCTTTAGGATTTTGCCATTGAGTGCATGTTGTCTATTATAATATATTACTAGCAAGTTTTCAAATACATGACAGTTAATATGGTTAATTTAGGTAGTAGTTTTTAGCATATGATTTTTACATAATCTATACAATGAAATTTTCAACATAAAGCTGATATGAATTTATGACTAGTTATGTACATCATGGTGAGACTTCACTGGAATCAATATCTTTAGTACTGATATCAGCCTGATCTACTGCTGTTAACTCTTATGGGGGAAAAAAAAAAGATTTGAGAAATCCCTAGGAGGCATCCAATTTCTAGAGAACTAATCTCTAAACTATCCTGATGTTCCAGATGAAACCCTATGAAACAGGCTGATATTATACTGGAAGAGTAATCCATATGCAATTTTATTGATTTAGGAAGGTCCAAGACACAGAAATTATAATAAACTTTCATGCCTACCACCAACCATTTCAGAATCTCTTGTTGATCAAAACTTTCCTATGTTTGAAAGGACACTCAGCCTAAAAGATAACCATGTTTAGAAGTCTTCATTTTCTGCCATTTCTGATAAGCTACACAATTCTGAGTTGATATCCTTTGGCTTAAGTAAAGCACATCCCATAATACTATCCAACATTTCTAAAAAAATCAGGACCAAAATTCTCATTCAAATAGTAGGCCTTCTTTCATCAGGGCAAAACGTTATTATCTTAATTTAAAATAATTTTTAGTCCTTCTACTCCATAAACAGTTGAATACTAAACTTGTCCTTTTGGCTATTCACTTAACTTTCATTTATGACATGCTGTTATTCACAGTCACATTTTAAAAAACAACACTTCTTTAAAATGAGGAATGAAAGGAAAACATATAGATCATCTAGTTAGCATCCTCATTTGGCCAAATCAAACAAAACCCCACCAAACCTCAGACCTAGAGAAAAGTTAAGTGACTTGTCCAAGGTGACACAGTTAAATTAGTAGCCGTCTTCTGCCTAGAACCCAGATCTCTTTCTTTTTATGTCATCTAACTCAACTGAATGGTAATCTCTATAACCAACCAAATAGCTATTCAGCCTCTGATTAAATATCTCCCTCCAGAGACTGGGAATCCCTTACATTAGAAATTTGCTCATTCCACTCTTGGACAGCTCAAATTACTAAATATTTTCTTCTTATGCCAAGTTGAAATGTTCCCAACTTCTACACATTTTTCATTGTTTTGCCTTTTGGAAATAAGAAGAACAAGTTTAACTCCTTTCTCACTGCCCTTCAAATATCAGAAGAAAGTATCATGTCTGCCTTCAAACTTTCTCTTTCTCAGAATTATTATTATTAGCTGCTTCATATGCTGATCTAGTTAGGATGGCCTTTTTATCATCTCGGTTAGCCTTCTCTGGATTTGCTCCAATTTATCATTGTATTTCCTAAAATCTGGCCCTTAAAATCAAACACAGTAGTATAGACATTGTCTGATCAAAGCAAAGATATTGTTAATATTAGAACTATTTTATGGGACACTGTATAGTGCATTCAGATTCATGTCAATTTAGAGTATAGATAAAAAGTTATGTGATTCTAGATCTAGGCCAATAATTAGCAATTGTTAACCTAAAATTAGTCAAGTGACAAAAGATACTGTGTGGAGTTTAATATAATAAAAATATGCTAATCCATAAAGATCTTAATAGTTACATACAAAAGAATCACACACAGCTCTGAATACTACTGTTTTGTGAGTGCTTTTTCAAATTATAATTTTAACAAGTTATTAAAATATATAAAGCATATTTCATTTTATGAAAAAAGGCAACATGCTTTTAAAAATAGGAGTTTCAACTAAGCCTACATAAAAATAACTGCCCACAAGCTACTAAAAGATTATATACAAGCAGTAAGAGCAGCTTTATTCTGAATTTCAATTTCTTTGTACTTAGTGTCATCACATTTACCAAAGTCAGGTTGAGACAAAAAAAATTTCACCACAGCTTACACTTTCTTTTGTTCAAATTTCCAAATTGACTATATGCTAAATTCCTATAATTACAAATAAACATGCTGTAATAGTTGAGAGAAATCTGGGTTTAAATTACAACTCTGACACTTATTAGCCTGTGTGACTCAAGGCAAGTCCCAACTTCTCAGAGTCTCAATTTCATCATTTTTAAAATGGAGATAATACCAACAGTATTACCCTCAAAGCTGTTGTGGAGATAAATGAGAATTATTCAAAGTACTTTATGCATCTTAATGTACTATATGAATTTCAGCTACTATTTATACTTATTCTTACAAACAAATATTTGGTAAATATCCACCCCCCCCCCAAACTCTTCTTCAGTATAGAGAAATGAGTCCTGAAAAGAGGCTTAATTTCTAATGCAAGCTTCAGGTTTCTAGAAATGCAGAGGTGTTTTCTAGTCATTCATTTAACCTAATAGTCAAAAGGTATTCAAGAGGGAAATTAATATAATATGTAACCTCAAGTGGAAACTCTTATGCAATATCAATTAATAAATAAGCATTTATTAAGCACCTATTATGTGCCAGTCATTACTAGAGGTGCTAGAAATATAAATGTGAAGTATGAAACTATCCCTACTCTGAAGGAATTTATGTTCTAACAATCTCTGGCTATAGATATAGATACATGTTATTATTGTTCAGTCTTTTCAGTCATGTTCAATTCTTCATAACATTCGTTTTTGTTTTTTGGTAAAGATACTGGCATAGTTTGCCATTCCTTATCCATCTCATTTTATAGATGAGGAAACTGAAGCAAACAAGTTTAAATGACTTACCCAGTCACAAAGTTAGTAAGTGTCTGAGGGCAGATTTGAACTCAGGGAGATGAGTCTTCCTGACTCCAGGCCTGGCATTCTATCCATTGAGTCACCTTTGCCCAGATAAATAGCTATAGATGTACAGAAAGTAGTCAAATAGAAAGTAACAGGGTAGAGGTGGAAGAACACCAGCAATTGATGGGAGCAGGTAAGGCTTCATATGTAAGGAGGTTTATGACTTGAGAAGTTCTTTAAGATGCAGGAGAGGAGGGAATTCATTCCAGGCACAGGGTATAACCAAGGCAAAGGCACTGAAATCTGAAATACTGAATAGAGAAAGCCAATTTGACTGGATTACAGAATGTGGGAGGGAGAGAGTAATACAGTAAGGTTGGAAAGATAGATTGGGGCCAGGACTTTAAAAACTAAATAGAGTTTATATTTTATCTTAGATATAATATCCAGCTACTGGAGTTTACTGAGTAGAACGGTGGAAGATGGATTGAGAGGGGAAAGACTTGAAGAAGGAAGACACATTATAAAGGTATTGTAAATAACCTGACATATCCCATTCAGTCTGCCTGACAACTTTCACAAAGATCTTTACAAAGCAATCCAATTCTCAGGCTACCCAAACTCCATATAAAATAGTTTTGGGAGCACATTAGGCATTCTCTCCATCTACCCAAAAGCCAACAATCAGTTTGTACCTGAACAACCCATCCCTTAACCATTGCCCTTTTTATCTTATTGAAGAATTTGTCCTATCAAGAATCCATTGCCTTCAAATTCTTGAAACTGCTATTGAATGAATGAAACGAGAAAAATCACAAAACTGTGTTGACTGGGTCTACTACAAACATATTACATAATTTTAACTGGATTTTTATTGCAGCAAGCTAATGCTTTTACAACTGCCTAATTGACTCATTATCTCACTCACTACAAGAGTTTTTTCCTTCCAAACCTTTCATCCCTTCACAATAGCTCATGGTCCCATCCTATTCCTTCAACTGAGAACATCTCCTTATAAATCACTGAAAAAATTGAGACTATCCTCCTAGAGATTTCTCTTTTCCCCTCCTTATCTCATGGCACTAAGCCTTCTTACACTTTTTTCTTTACTCCTGTATCACGTATCCTTCACTTTATCCAGGCAAATGTCTATACATGCACAAATAATCCTATTCTATCCAATCTGCTCTAGCAAATTGCCTTCTCTATTATCTCTATTATTACTAATGAACAATCTCTTCCTGTCTATTGGGTACATCCTTACTACCAACAAACATATTCATATCTCCTCCAAGCTCAAAAACTTCTCAGTGTTTCTTGCTAGTTATTGTCCTATATCTCTACTTACTGGCTAACTCCTTGGAAAGACTGTATATATTCAATATCTCCACTTCCTTTCCTCTCACTTTCTTCTTAATTCTATATACTCTGGCTTCTGTTATTATCATTCAAATGAAACTTCTACCTCCAAAATTACTAATGATCTCTTAATTGTCAAATGTTGGCTTTTTCTCAATCTTCATCTTCCTTTCTGTAGCCTGTGACACTACTGATATCCCACTTCTCTTTAGATTTATAGGACACATTTTTTTTTTCTGGTTTTCTTCCCCATTGCCTATTCTTTTTCAGTTTCCTTTGCTGGCTTTTCAGCTATATCATGCTCATTAATGGTGGGTGTCCCGCAAAGCTCTAAACTGGGCCTGTTTCACTTTTCCTTCTAAACTATTTTATGTGATGATCTCATCAATGCCCACAGATACAACTATCTTAGAAATCTAAGTAAATGATTCTCAGATCTATTTACTCAGTCCCAGCCTTTCTCCTGACTGTACTCCTCTATCTCAACTGCTTATTGGACATTTCAAACTGATGTCTCACAAAAATTCAATATGTCTTAAACTGAACATAATATTTTTCTCCACAAACTCTTTCCTCTTCCTAACTTTCCTATTACTATTGATCTTCCAAGGAACCCAGATTTACAACCTAAATATCATCCTTGAGTCATCGACTGGCTTTTATCGTCCACACCCAATAATTTGCTAAGTCCTGTTATTTCTATCTTTGTAACATCTTTCATATTTTAATCTCTCATCTCTTCTTTTTTCCTTCTGTCACTCCTACCACCTTGCTGTAGGCTCTCATCATCTCATGCCTGAACTACTGTAACAGGCTTTTTGACAGGCATACTGCTGTCAAAATGACTTTCCTAAAGCCCAAGTCTGACTATATCACATCCCATTCAATCAACTCCAGTACCTTCTTATTTCTTCCAGGATCAAATATAAAATCCCATAGATCCTTCCTATTTTTCCAGGCTTATATCTTACTTCTCCTGGCTTCACATACTCTTCATTCCAATATCACTGGCCTAATTGCTATCCCTTGAATGAGACACTCTATCTCCCAACTGTGGATATTTTCAATGTCTATTACTCATGCCTGGAATGCTCTCCCTCCTCTTCTTTCTAAGGTGCCCTGGCTTCCTTTAGATCTTAGCTAAATTTCCTTTTTAGGTGTCCCAGCTTCTTCTACAAAAGCCTTTCTGGATGTCCCTTGATGCTAGTACCTTCCCTTTGGTGATAATTTTCAATTTATCCTGTATATATGTTGTTTGCATATAGATCTTTGCATGTTGTCTCATTAGGCTGTAAGCTTCTTAAGAGTAGGTACCATCTTTTGCCTATCTTTCTATACCCAGCACAGTACTGACATTTAATAAAATCTATTGATTGACAGTTCTGTTAGAGAGGTTTTTTTATCTTAATCCAAAAACTAGCTTTGCTTCTTATTCTGTACTCTAATTGGACAAATCAAATTTAGTTTTTTTTTTTTGTATGACACAACTTTTTTATTTTCCAAACATTTTCAGTTTCTTCAAGTATTTTACAGATACTATGGTGTCAAGTTCCATCTTAAATGTATGTAATTCATTTAGAGATGCTTTCTGAATCCATGAAAACACTGATGAGAGAACTGTAATAGATTTCTGAAGGGTCTGCTAGAAAATTAGTGCATCTAGAATAGGAAAGGAAAAAGTATAACCTTGGGGAAGGGGAAATCTTTGTATCAAATATCTCTAAAGGATGGGTATTCAAACTATCTAGACATTTAATAGAACTACAAAGACTAAAAGTCATTACTCAAAAGATAAATGGATATGAATAAACAATTCTCAAAAGAACTGCAAACTATTAACAATTATATGAACACCTACTTCAAATTACAAATAAGTTTAATGCCAATTAAAAGAACCCTGAAGTTTCACTTCACACCCAGCAAACTGACAAAGATAAAGAAAGACAGGAATAGTCCATTTTGGAGGGATTGTAGAAGATACAGGTACAAGAATGTATTGTTGGTAGAATTTATGCTAAGTAGGTAACTAAAATAGCTCTACTCTTGGGGTAGCTAAGTGGTGCAATGGATAGAGAACCAGTCCTGAAGTCAGGACCTCAAATCTGACTTCAGACATTTAACACTTCCTAGCTATACAAACAAACAAACAAAATTAACTATACTCTTTTGGATCAGAAATTACTTGCTATGAATAGATTGCAAGGAGGTCATTGACACCCTCCCCCCAAGGATCCATAAATTTAAAAATATTTATAGCAGGATATTTTGTAGTACCAAATAAGTAGAAACAATTGCCCAGCAATTGGAGAAATCACAAAACCAACTGTGGTAAGTGAATATATGTAAAATGCATAGGAAAGATGATGATGAATACAAAGAAGTATGGAAAGACTTATATGAACTGATGAAAAGTTACAGTATATACAATGATTTCGGTAATATAAATGGAAAAAAATAATCCAAACTGAATGCTGTAAAATTATAAAGAACAAGCTTGGTACCAAGGAAGAGATCTGAAAAGATAATCTCCCTCTATTTATTTACAGAGAGATAAGCTATCCATGAGTAAGAAGCATTACAGATAGTTTCTTTTTATTTTATTTTATTTTTTAATATTGGTCAATTTTGTGAATTTCTTTTCTTACCTTCCTATTTTTCTTGTCTAAAAAAAAATCTTTGTTAAGGGATGGGTCTCTAGGAAAGGGAAGGGCATTGGAAGAAAGGTGATATAACAACATGGTATCAATGCAAATCTATTTTAAAAAATCTATTTCCATTGTTTAACATCCAATAACCAACATCCTACTTTACTTTAACTTATATTTTCTTCCTTAGTATTATAACACATTTATCAAAATTTACCAGAGAAGCTTGAAATTAATAGTGAATGAAGTGAATTGTGAAAGCTGTCTCACAAGGAGACAGTGTTCTAAAGACCTGAGTGAGAGTTGGCTGTGCCCCAGGGCCAGGTTTCTTTCTCCAGAAATCACGTGGTTTACAAGGAGTGGGACCTTTTCTTTGTGAGACTTTGTTGGGGCCACTGTGGCATTGAAACTCCCACATAAGATAATTTAGTAATCCCAAAGATGAGGTTGGATTGAAAGTCTTTCCCTATTATTGTTCTGTAAGAAACGACCAGCAGGATGATTTCAGAAAGGCCTGGAGAGCCTTGCATGAACTGATGCTGAGTGAAGAACCAGGAGATCATTGTACATGGCAACAATAAGACTATATGATCAATTCTGATGGACATGGCTCTCTGCAACAATGAAATGTTTCAAACCAGTTCCAATTGTTCAGTGAAAAAAGCCATATACACCCAGAGAGAGGGATATAAAATGTGGACCATAATATAACATTTCATGCTCTTTATTGATGTTTGCTTGCATTGTGTTTCCTTGTGAGATTTTTTTTTGTAGATATGATTTTTCTTGCACAACAATGATGTGTGGAAATATGTATACATATATTCGATTTGTCAAGTATTTTAACATAATTAACATGTAGTGGATTTCCTGCCATCTAGGGGAGGGATGGGGACTGGGGGGGGGGGGGATTTGTAACAGAAAGCTTTGTAAGGGTCAATGTTGAAGAATTACCCATACATATGTTTTGCAAATAAAAAGCTTTAATAAAAAAGAAAAAAAAAGAAAAAGAAAGTTTTTCCCCATTTATGATTTAGAATGTGAGGTCATTTGTCCTGTCTAATCAGGGCAAAGATCCAGCCTATAGGGAATGTTAGCCCAGGCCCCTATATAATTCTTGTCTCTTAACTGGATCTTGCCTCTCCTTGCCTAGCTGCTTGTGGGGGAGGGAGATGTCCTTTCTTGTGGATCATAATAAAATTCCTTTCTGCTTTTGCCTTGAGAAATCCCCTTAATTTATTTGAGCTGGTGGTCTAGTCCCACAATAGGAATTCAATAAATCGAATCATTAAAAAAAAAAAACATTTATGCTACTGCCATTAATAAAGTTAATAATTTTAGTTCACAAAATAATACAACAAGTTTCCATTATATGAGAAGGGATAAATATATCAAAATGGAACAGAGAAGTTCAAAGAAAATAATGGAATAAATGCTAATGAGACTACCAATTATGTCTTTAATCAATAAATCCAATGGCCTCATCTCATTCCTCATTCTTGAATTTGCTATTTTACTAGACACTGCAGAACAGCCCTTTCTCCTAGACACTCTCTTTTCCCTGATTTTTGTGACCCTGCTCTCTCCCAACTCTCCACCTACCTGACTACTCACTCCTTTAAAGTCTCCTTGACAGGATTATCATATTTATCTTGCCTCTTTTGTATTGGTGTGCCCCAAGGCACTGTCATATGCCCTTTTGTCTTTTGGTGATTTCCTAAGATCCCATGAATTGAATTATTTTTATGGAGATGAAGTCCAAATATACAGATTCTAAATTGCATATCTCTGTTAAATTCCAATTCCACTGTTATGAAATGTATACTGTATATCTCTATTTGGATGTCTTTTGGGCGTCAACATGTCCAAAACAGAACTCATCAGCTTTTAAAAACAAATTCTCTTTCTTTTTAATGTCCATATTTCTTTTGTTGAATGTTGAATGTTGAAAGAACCAACATCCTTTCAATCATTTAGGTCTTGAATTAATTTAAGTTCTTATTAAGTGTCTATTATATGCTATGCATTATTAGGAATACAAAATTAAAAAAATTAAACAACCCTTTCTCTAAAGAAGCTTACTCTATCGACTCTTCATTATATTTCACTCTTCCATTGCCAATTATTTGTTAAGATTTGTTAATTATACCTTCACAAAATATCTCACATCCATTCTCTTTTCTCCACTCATGTGTTCAGTACCCAAATTCAGATTTTTATCACTATTCATCTGGACTACTGTAGTAGCTTTTTAATTATCTCTCTATCTAATCCCTCTTATCTCCAATCCATTCTCTAAAATCAAGAAACTTCAATGTGCCCTACTACTTCTAAGAAGCATTTCATTTGTTATTGTTAGTATTACTGAATAGTTCTATAGTACAAAATAATACATAATCAATTTTATATGTGATTTCTTTGACTACTTATGACTTAGATGATGATGCACTGTCTCTTAAGACATTTCACTTACAGGATCAAAAAAAAAAAAAAAATCCAGAATAGGAATCCCTAAAGAGGATAAATAGAAAAACTCAAGGCAATTTTTAATGTGCTAACCAGAAAGTAAATCTCATATAGCTTTCTATAGTTTTATCTGTTTATATGAATCTGGTGGTAGTCTTTTTTTGGTTACACTGACAATTTATCTCCACATTATTGTTTAAAATATACAAAGGAATAAAACCTGTCATATTTGATTAAAATAACATCAATGTCTTTAGTCTTTCTAACTCAATGGAAGACATGGCCTATGTCTTATGGAATTTAGAATCTAATGGATGAATCAAAACAGATTATAATACATGAAAAACAATGTTTTATTAGATCCAAAGAAAGGTAAAATAAAATCTTTTCTAAAAAAGAATCCCACAGCATATGATTTTTGTAACTCTAAAAGTATCTATAAATATATTAAGGAAAAATTTTCAAAAAAATTCTCAAAACAAAATTAAATTTTAATTCACAAATTTTTAGATTACTCAACAGAACACTTCAGAAAGGTTTACCTTATACTATTTACTTTGTGTGCTTTTTAAACACTAGGTGGTGCTCTAAGTTAGGCTCATAGTCTGATACAGCCTTTTGAAAAGGTTTAGGTTTGTAGCAATTCTGCTCTTGGGAGCATAGATATAAAATATATGAAAGATTTGTGATTATGTTCTCAAAAGAACAAATCTTTTAACAGTGGGCTAGGCTAGGAAGGTGGGATTAGGATCACAGTACTCTTATACAATAAAATAACACAAGAAAATGGACAAAGTCAATCAACAAGTGTTTATGAGAAATATGATTAAATCAGTCAGATTAAGTCTTTAACAGAATACAATAATGGATTTAGAAATGGATATTAGCTGCACTTACCGTGAAGTAAAACAGTAAGAGATAGTAACCTCTCAGTTTCCACACATCCCTATAACTAGTTTTTATCCTCAGCACTCCAGCCACCTAAGCTAATGTTTGCTTCACATATACAGATAGAGTGATGATTAAATAGAGTGATCTAGAGATATAGATATACATATATGTAGAATACGTGTATATATGAATGTGTATGTATATGTGTGTATTAAAACTTATTGCTTGCACCTTTAACTTTCTTTTCTTTAGTCTCCCCATGGTTATGGAAGAGGAAGAATTACCACTGCCAGCAACACTATTTTTAGGACACTTACTGACCCTCACAGCTGGGAAAAGGGCCACCATCACATCCCTTTTGGCACATCCTCTCTCCTTCATTTTCCATTTCTCATACAACTACATCATATATATGTACTTCTTTCCTTAAAAGAACGTAAGCTCTCTGAAGGCAAGACTTTCATTTTTTCCCTTTATGCCATTTTCCATTTATCCCCTATTAACTTGTAAAATGATTAATATTTAGAAAATGTTCAATAAATGCTTACTGAATAATATTCATAAAAGTAAATAAGGTATAAATAATTTCAACAATATTAGGAATAATTGTTTTTCTCTACTTGCTTTTCATTTTAATTCTATCCACCAAGATTCTCACCCATTTCATTATCACCTATAGATGGAGAATGTGAATCATGAAGTTATATTAAAAGGTCCATTTAACCTTTTATTTTACAGGAAAGAGCTCAATCATTCTTCCAAATATCCCTATTTCTGTCAAGGGCAAGTTGCAATCTTGGACTCTCCACTCTTCCTCTTCACATATTCACTGTTCTACATCCAAATCTCTCATATAATCTCTTCTCCACCCACATCCCATTCCTAGTTCATATTTTATGACATGTCATATGTACTAACTACAATAATCTATTGGTTTCCTGGTCTCAAGTCTTTTTTTTGCCTCTTCAATCTATCCTTCCCATAGATGCCAAAGTGATTTTCTTCAAGCATAGTTTCTGACCAGGCTGCTTCCCTGTTCAAGCTCCCTATTGCCTCTGGGTAATCACCTTTGTTTGGCATTTAAAGCCTTTCACCAACTAATTTTCACATACTTTTCCAGCTTTATCTCACTCGATTTCTAGCCAAACTGACCTGCTTGACTATTCCTCACCAAAACATTCCACCTCCTGTCTTTGTGCTTTTGCATAAACTGCTTCCTATATCCAGAACAGATTATCTTCAACTTTGCCTCTTAAAATTCCCAGTGTTTTTTGTTTGTTTGTTTTCTTTTATAGTTCTGCTTGAGCCCCACTTTATGCAAGGGTCTTTCCTGATCCTTTAAACTCTTCCACTCAAAATTATATTGTTATCTCATTGTATATATTTTGTATTCTTTATCTATGTACATGTCTCTTATGACAGAATATGAACTCCTGGAGTGACTTTTGTTTTGGACTTTGTTCTCCAAATATCTAGCACAGGATCTAGTATGTATAAAAAGGTGCCTGCTAAATAAATGTTGCTTGATTAATAAACTGAAGCCCAGAAAGGTTACCTGTCTTGCCCAAGGTTAAAAAAAAGGAGAAGTAGCAAGGCCTGAATTTGAACCCAAATATTAAGTTTTAATCCAAAATGAACTTCATTTAACCATTCTTTCTGTTTCATCCCTCAAAATAGCATAAGGATTATTATAGAATAGGCAAATTGTTTTCTTTCAGTTCTTATCCTTGAAGGCTTAGCTTAATGAACACTAAAAGTCATTAGCCTGGATAATCTCATGAATAAAAATGAAACAAGATATGAAACCATGAAAAACAACAATATTCTAGCATAGATCATCATTAATTATGTTAAGTAATTTAACTTGAAGATAATTCTATAACCTGTTAATATAGGAATTAAAACCAAGCTGAGTTTAGATATATGTATAAGTGTGTATATATATGTAATATCCCATATATGTATATATGCATGTGTATGCATCTATGTATACTCATACTAACACATACTAACAGTTAACAATTATATTACACTTACTATATGGCAGGCACTGTGCTATTTTACAATTTTTAATTTGTTCTTCACAAGAACCCTGAGAGGTAGGTGCTATTTCCCTTCTATTTTACAGATATGGAAACTGAGGCAAAAAAAGGTCAAGTAACTTACCTAGGGCCACAGAGATAGTAAGTATCTGAGCGCTAATTTGAATTTGAATTGACTTATACATATAACCAACCACTGTTTATTTTGTTTTAGTTCGACAGACTTCTTTTAAATATGAAGAAATAAAATTTTAGATAACTTTAAAAAGAGAATTAAATTGCCAAAATGAATGCCAGATTAAATGCCAAAATGAACATAAACCAACTGTAAATAAATTAAGAAAATAATTTTACTA
>JAJPUD010002316.1:0-26138 GCA_023553655.1 Myrmecobius fasciatus | reverse complement strand
AGGAGGGATTAAAAAAAGGAAAGAACTATTAAAATATCACCAATGAATATTTATGAATACATTTTAGTAAACAGGTTTCATTAGCATTAATTCACCAAATAATTCACTAAAGTCAATACTGAATGGCTATGAAAAGACAAGCACATTTGTTGGTAGAGATCTTAACTATTTTGAAAAAAAAGTTTATCATTATATGATTTACTAGAATGTTTAAACTTTTTGATCCAATGATTTTACTAGTGGGCATATATCTCCCAAAAGTCAATAGCAGATCAGAAATATATATATATATATATATATGTATATATATATATATATATATACATATATATATATATATATATATATGTGTGTGTGTGTGTGTGTGTGTATACTCACATAATTATATATACACACATATATAGATATGTAGATATAGACATACATACAAATATACATATATACACACATATGTACATATGTATACATATAAAATATGTATGGATATATGTGAATGTATATCTGTGCATTTTAAAGTAGTATAAGTCTCCCCAGCCTACCCTAATTAAAAGCAGGGGAGGGGGGTGTCTTGTAACAAATAAGTAGAGCTAAACAAAATAAATTCACAAGGTAGCCACGTTTATTAAGGTATGTTTCTACGTCTTCTATTCATCATCTTTCAAAAAAGTCCTCCAGAGACATAGTTGATCGTTGTTTTGATTAAATTTCTTAAAACTATCCATTTTTTAATGATGTTGTTGTCCTTATATAAACTCTTCTGTGGGTCTTCTTACTTCGCTCTGCATCAGTTTATACTACCTAAGATACCTTGAAAGTTTTTTTTTCACTATTTCTTAGGGCATATTAATATTACCTTATATTTATGTAAGAATTTGTTCTACCATTCACCAACTTCCTAAGAGGTACTCTAAGTCAGTGGTATCAAACTCAAATATAAACAGGGACCACTAATTCCTATATAAGGATCCTGCAGGGGCAGCATGCTGACTTAGTTTTAAAATGTAATACTATCTATGTTTCATTGAATTTTTATTTTGTTAAAATTTTTCAATTATATTTTAACCTAGTTTAACCCACTTAGGAGTGTTGGGCTGATCTAAGCAATCCCTTTATGTTCATTCTTTTCTTCTCCTCAATTTTTGCAGAATCAGGAAAATTGTATTATTTATGATGATTTCCTCCCAGTCCTCATGCTCCCTAGTATCCCCATTTGTTTCCCAATTATGATGTATTTCCATACATTATGTTTTCTGCATATTCAATCCCAATGATCCATTTCAAGATAAGAGTAGGAGTCATCTGTTATTCTCCTCACCCCTTTTTTCTGTTTTGTATTTTCTTCTTAAGTACTCTAGTCATGAGAAACACCAAGTTCCAACTCTTTCTCCTTTCTACACTGGTGTATTCCTTCTTTCCCCTTCTTTCTCCCCTTTTCAAATGCTCAAAATAGAGCCAATCCACTTCTTTGCTTTTCTTACTTAACTCCTTTAATACTCTCTGAAGATTGATTCTGAAGGGACTTTAGTTTCTTAGCATCAGCATTCTATATCAAAATAAAACTCAAATAAATTTATCTTTCTAAGTTTCTGCAGACTCATGTTTATATTTCAAAATTCCTATGTTTGGGCTTCTCATAAAGCCTACTTGAAAAAATTTCTATTTTATTAAAACCTTTATTTTTCCCACTGGATTATACTCACTTTTCTAAGATAAATTGATTGTAAACCCCTTTCTTTTGTCTTTTAGAATCTTGTATTCTGAGATGTATTCTAGTTTTTAGTGGAAACTGCCTAGTTTTGTGTGATCTGATTACAGTACCTTATTATTTGAACTACATTCTTGGTGAGATTTTTTTCTTTGATGTGGGAACTTTCATTTTGGATGTGACATTCCTGGAACTTTTCCATTCCAATAGTAACTGGCAGATTCTTTTGATCTTTACAGTGTTGGTATGTGTGTTCCAGAAATTAAAAAGCACCTTCAATTCACCAATACATTTAAATATCCATTTGTTATACATAAATACACATATTACATATTATGCATATTACACAATATGGCAGGTATAATACCTCAGACAAAAAAAAAAACTTTTTCTCCCTTCAGGGTAAAGACAATATAAAGACAGGGGAAATAGAAATGTGATTCAACATGCTCTATGGAACTGGGGGTGGTTTGAAGAGTTATGGCAGCATAACTTTTGGGAGAGGAATAAGAACTCTGAGGGGACATGTTAGCACTGACTAGAATAAATTAAAGTTGATTTCCTTATATCTATGCCTACTCTGAGTATCAATTCCATCAATCCAACTTTCTTATTTAAATTAAATTTCTTAAACTACAGCTAAGTTCATGTTCTGTCCTTAGCAGAAAAGAACTTGTGACACCCCACTAACTCTTCATTCACATGAAAACTAGCCATAATGTTTTCATATATTATCAATATTTACTAGTTTTACTCCTTTGTTTCAAAGAATAAAAAAGACTATTGTTGAATAATGCTAACAATCTTTTAGAAGAAAGAATCCTAGTTAAATGTAGAATTATTTATTAAGTACCTACTATGGACAAGGCAAATTCTCCTATTCAAAAACAAACAAAAACCTACTTTCCCTACTCAGTTCTTAATGGATGACTATTCATAGACATGGGGTTCCCAGATATAAAAGCAGAAACCTATTTTAGAAAGCTTCTATCCAAAACTTTTAAAGCAAATTACAACATTTTTAAAAAGCCTAAATAACAATGAATACATTCCTAAGCACTCTCACAATATAGTAGTAAGATCATAAAGACTTAAAAAAAAGAAGCTTGCACTTCTTTCTCTTTTATACCCAATTAGGTCTCTAGAAATGAGAACTGCAGAGTTCACTAGATCACATTAACTTTTTTCCATTCATTCTTATATCACCGAATCTGCCTGAAACTTTAACCACATTAGTAACCATAGTACTGGTCATTCTATTTACTGTGTAATATGAAAGTGATTGATTATTAAATTTCAAACTATTTTTTATTAATATTTCTTATCTACCATTTCTGAGTCCTTAATATTCTTCCTACCAAAAGTCTCAAAGAAAAAGAAAAGACTTGGGCATTGCTACACAACACTGAAAAATAATTCAGCAATCTAAATATTTTAAAAGTGTCAGTGTCTAAATACTGAACAATGTTTATAGGATATTTAGCTACATGTATGAGGCAAAGGAAACCCCATACTGTTCTCTCCAAATAAATCTATCATTACTCAGTGAATGTACTAGTTCTTTTAGACTGTCTTAAATTAACTAAATAAACTAGTACTGACCAATAATGCCTACTTTAGGAGTAGATGGAGACCCATCACCTACCTCTCAGCTCAATTGGGTTTTAGGATTATAATGATAGATGATGAAATATGAATGTTATAACAAGATATTACTACCAAGTGATTCTTTTAGGAAGCTAGCACACTTTTATCTAATGGAATTAAAAGGACCTTGGTTATTGGAAGAGCAAACAAACTGGTCATGCCTCTGAAGGTGTTACATAGCTAAGATCTGTATACTCTATGCAGCTGGACCATTGAGATCAGTCTGAGACAGCAAAGAGGCAAAGCCTTTATCACTGAATAAATGACTATGGCCTTAGTTAAACTGAGACTTGTTAAAGAAAATATTTCCCATTGCATCCAGGAGCATCTCTAGTCGTCCTGATCTATATCTGCTACCAGAACCAGATGGCTCTGGAGGGGAAAGTGAGGCAGTTGACCATGCCCAGCTCTCCCCACTTAAATCCAAATCACTTGTATGTCATGGCATTACTTCCCTGATGTCATGGTTCTCTTCGAGATGAAGGATAAGCAAAAGAGAAAACAGTCTGGAAACAAATCAGCTCTTCATCTCTTGAGGGTGTTTTCTATGATTGCCGACTCAACCATCACCATTCTATTTTTTATTGCGGTTGGTCTCCAGGACTTAGTTATTTAGAGCCCCCAGAGGCACAATCAATTTATTTGCCTTTGTTCTTCCTAATACCAGAGTCCCTTTAATTTCATCAGAGAAAGGTGATTAGGTTTCTAAAAAGATCAAATCTCTTATTAAAATATTATTTCATTTACATTTCCTCATCTAGCATTGTATCAAGTGACCACCTAAGAGTATGGGGAAGGAGGGAGGTTTCGAATCAAATCCTCCTTCCCCATTAGACAATTTTCCCATCTATGCAGTCTTTATTTTATTTTATTTTTTAATGCAGTCTTTATGATACTCATTTATATACAAAACAAGGTTATCACTGATAACAATATAGTAAGAAACAGACTTTTACAAGTGATACTCAACAATGGACTACACATTAACCATTTCTCAACTGATTGAAAGACCTAGAGAATATAAGATCTTACTAGATTATGAAAAATCATCTGATTCAACAGAATAAAAGACTAACTTGAAGAAACCTTTCCAAGGAGTATTATTTCCATCAAAAGAACAAAATTTTTGAAGATACGTCACACTAGAAAGCCCAGAATTTAAGAATGTTCCTTGAAGGACTAGTTTATGCAACTGATACAGTGTAATTTTTTATCCACAAGACAAAGAAAATAAGAAATAAAATGAAAATTTTTATATCCAAGTAAAATTTTAGCAAAAATTTTGCATCAATTCATGTGCAAATTTAAAGATAAAACAAATAAATCAATTTAGTGACCCTATCTCTGATCACAAATATAAAGCAAGGTATAAAACAAGGAGATGTATGTCACTTAAAGATTTTAGTCAATACGACAAAGGAAATTTATCTCCAAGTCCAATTTGTTGAAAGCCCTCCTGTAGATAGAAAGGTCCTTTATATAAATTCTTATTTGCAGATCGCGTTAAGCCAGTTGCATGAAGATACCAGAATATCCCACTGATAGTTTTTCAGGAAAGCAAACATTTTAGGTGGATCTCCTATAGTAAACCTTTGAGACAGGAACCATATAGACTTTCAGGTATGTATGGGGTATGAACTGAATTGTTCAAGAGATGACAGATTCATTGGATTATTTTGAGTATGTCCATTATCTCATATTCTACTATAAAGAGTGAATCATCAAAACTATTTGATACTCATTAAAAAAAACAAAAAGTAGATCATTGAAAGAGGTTAATTGAGCTTATTAGCCAATGTACAATAAACTATAAGACAAATAATTGGGTTGGTGGGTGGAAGAAGTCTATTTAACTGTGGGGAAAACTAGAAAGAATTTTGGTATGAATTAGGCTTAACCTAACATTTTATAGTACCTACTATAGTAGGCTTCAAAAAGATCCTTTGACTCAAATATAAAAGGTCATATCATTTTAAAAAATAAGATGTTAAGTGCTCTTGTTCTGCTCAATTCTCTCTGAATTAGTTCAAATAAGCTGTGAATTCTTTCAATTGTTCAGGAAAATAATTAGGAATTATCCAAAAAAAGTTACTATCTATTCATATTTTTTGACCCAGCAAGACCACAACTGGGCATGTACCAGAAAGAGGTTGGGGACAAAGAAAAGTTCTCTATATAGATCAAAATTCTCAGCAATTTTTTTTTGTATTAACTACAAAAAAATAAAAATAAAACCCATTTGTTGACCAATGGCTGGACAAATTGTGGTATATGAATGGAATAGCATTACACTTCAAGTAGTGATTATTAGAAGTTCAAATGTGGGAAGATTAACTTATATGAATTGATAAAATGAAGTGAGCAGAAGAGCTAAAAGAACAACAGATATAATTACAATAATGGGAAAAAAAACCATTAAGAGGAAGCAGAACTAAATGTATTATAGGGAACAATCTCAGTCTTGAGTAGCAGAAAAAGAAATGGACCTCCCTCATATCTTTAAGTATTTAGGGGAAGGTGACTTAGTAGTTAGTTTTTCTTTGTTATAACTAAGGGCTCTTCAAAATAAGGCTAATTTTGAAAAGGAAAAGTAGCTTACATAAATGATTACTTAGTATTATTTTTATAAAACTAAATAAAAATTTTAGTTTTTCCCCTTTTTTTGCTATTTGTTCTCAAGTACCAATTGAATTAAAGAATTTTAAGGCTTAGAAATGTTGTTTGATTGCATTTTATTGTTGTTTGCTTCATTTGATTTTTTCTCATTTTTTTTCCATTTTGATTTGATTTTTCTTGTGCCACAAGATAAATTGGATTTAACATATATTTTTACCATGTTTAACATATATTGGATTACTTGCCATCTAGGGAGGGGATAGGGGGAAAGGAGGGAAAATTGGATCACAAGATTTTGCAAGGGTTAAGTTAAAAAATTATCCATGTATATGTTTTGAAAATAAAAACTTTTTAAAGAGAAGGGGGTTAGAAAAATGGTAAGTTGGAGAGACTTGGCCTTGAAAGTGTTCAAATACTGCTTCTAGGCATATATGATCTGTGAGATTGTCCAGGCCAAATCTTTTAAATTCTGTGTTCCAGCCAAATTTCTTAAGATTCTGAGTTGTATAGTAGGTGCAGTTTTACATTTCAAGAGGAAGTTACTTCCCTGAGGTTCAGCAGTCAGCTGAAATCCCAAATCCAGTTAAAAAAAAAAGTCAAAAAGGGATTTTAGGTTGTCCAGGATAATCCTTATCATACCATAAACACCCAAAGACATAATAGAAACAGCTTGACACTATGTATTATTCAAAAAATCAATAAAAATTTAAAGAGCACCTACTATGTACCAGGCACTGTGCTGATATAAAATCTCCAGCCTCAAGAAACTTATTTTCTATAAGGAAAACAACATACACAAAGAAGGAAATATCAATGAAATATATACAAACTAAATACAAATTAATTTCTGAGAGAAATAGCATTTGGGAGAGGGGAGTTCAAAAAAAGATCTCAAAAAAGAGGTGGTGATTAAGCTAAACACTGAAGAAAGTTGGAGATTCAAAGAGGTGAAGGAGAGGAGGAGACATGGACTTCCAAGGATAAGCAGAACTCTGAAATGATCCAGCTATTCTGGAAGAGCAATTTAGAATCATTCAAATAAAGTGGCTGAAATATGCCTGCCCTTTGACCTAGAACTCCTCCCATTGCTAAGCATATATCCTTAAGGAAGACTCTCTATATACCCAAATATTAAAGCATCACTTTTTTATGATAGTAAAGAATTGGAAATAAAGTAAATGCCTATTAATTGAAGAATGGCTAAACATTGTGATACATGAGATAGATATATGTGGTAACTCAACTGTAATATTATTGTACCATAAGAAACAATGAATTTGAAGAATGCAAGCTTCAGAAGATATTTACAAATTAATGCAAAGTAAAGGAACAGAAAAATAATATTCACAATCACTATAACAATGTAAATAAAAAACAAAACAAAACCAGACACTGATTATAATGATAATTAATTACATAAAATTTTAAAAATTACATAAATATAACATTAAAATATAATTAATTATATTGGGACTCATTTGTCCCTAAAAATAGAATGAGAAAATGTATCTCATTCTCTTAATTTGAGAAGCAAGGGCCTATTAATATGGAGAAGCTGTATAAACTGTTATATTCAGTTAATGTGAACTCAATTTTAAGGAAATGCTTTTTAAATTTTGTCCTTTTTTATTCTTTGTTATAAGGAATGGCTCTCTGGGTAAGGAAAAGAGGCAGATATATTTAGAAATACTATGAGAATTCATTTTGCTGGACCACGCTTATTATTATTTGAGGAGGACCTCTGCCTCCTCACCCAAGTTAACTGGAAAAAGTATGTATGGGGAAAAATGATAACAATAAGGACTCCTTCTCCGCCCCCCCCCAAAAAAAGGGCCACTGTAACACTTGAAAAAGCACAGAAGGGAACTTAGTTCAGAAGTAAGCACAGACAATCTGGATAGTTTTGAAGATAATGTGTGAACTTTATTATATACTTTTTAAAAAAGCAAGCAGTATGAAATGGAGATTCACAGTTTCATAAAGATCCTCTTTTTTTGTGTTCTGCTATGTCTTATGGAAGTGTACTTTTTATTGTTTAAATTCAGAATTTAAAAAAAATTAAAAATAAAAAGTGAAGGTGATATGAAACCCAAAATAACAAAAATCTGAAACAAAATTTGAAAATTAGTAGTTATGTAATTATAAAACCAAGCAAATATTTTTGACGTTTGCAAATAAATAAAGATGGTACACAATACAATTAAGGTTACAGGATAACAAAACAGTTAAAAGTCTCTACATAAGCAATCAGACTTTCTGGTTATTTAAGCAACAAATACATTGAAAAGATTTTTGTTTAATTGATTGTATAAATACAAATACATCAACAATACAGTAATTATTGAAAATATTTTTTTACTGTATTATTGAAGTACTGCAAATCAGAAACCAGAAGGAATGTAGTGGTTCTGAGTTAATTTCACTTAAAAAAATACTCAATACACATTACCCATATGTGGGAACTTTTCACTGTTGCAATAGCTATTTATATCTTCTAACATTGTTTTGTTTTACATCTTTACTATTCATGTGTGGGAGGAAGGACAATAGAGAAGAGAATAGGGGCTTTTTTCTTGTCATAAATTCAAAAGATCACAGATCTAAAACTGGAAGGAACCTCAGAGGTTATGCAGCTCACCCCCTCTTCATTTTACAAATGAGGAAACTTTAGATCCAGAGAGCTTAAATCATGGGCCCAGTCACACAGATAGTAAGTAGCAGAACTTGTGTTCAAACTCATGTTTTGTTGACGCCAATCTCAGCAGTCTTTCTCCTATCCTATGCTACATATTCTTTTTGCCCTATTCATACCAAAACATTTGATGTTAAATATATTTTTCATTAAACTTTTAGTCTAGTATTATTTTGAAACAAGCATGACAAAGTCAGTAATTGTTATTCTAAATTAGTATTTGTGTAATCTACAACAAAATAACTTATTTCAGCCCAAATAAGGCAGTGATTGCCACTATGTAAAATAAAAAAGTCCAAATATCTGATTGTAAGAACTATAAAGTATAACATAAAATCTAACTAGTGTGTTGAATAAATTTTGCTTTAATATATATATATATAACCTGGTAGCATTTCAAAGAAGGAGGTTTGGGGGGCAAAGGTTATAAAACAATCATAACTTGTTTATTTTATGATTTTCTTTATCCATAAGGAGTTATATATTATTAATTTATGTTAGACTCTCAACCATAATTGCTGATATTATTAACTATAAAGGGCTTACTGAGACTGCCTCACACAATCTCAAACCTTACAATATTATAACCTATGAATGTAGTTACTACTATTCACATATTATGGCCAACATTTTTGGAATCTTTTGGAATCAACACTGCATAGGTGTGGTATTCACATTATTTATTAGCCAATATTTAGAATTTAGCTTCCTTGTATTTAATATTTCAACAATTCAGGATTATTCCTAATAACCAACAAGTTAGTCAATTAACTAGTATTAATTAAGTGTCAATATGGCTCTAAGATCAGAAGATTCAAAGCAAAGCAAATCAGTCCCTGTCCTCAAGGAGCTTACATTCTAGTGTGAGAGTGTGTGTGTGGGGAAGGGAGGAGTGAATGCACAATATATAAATGATCAGAAAGGAGGTAATCAGAATGAGGAAGGTTTTAGCATCTTGGGGAAGTGGGAGAGGTCACCTAAAGATGAGATTAGAACTAAGTCTTGAAGGAAACTAGAGAGACCAAGCAGCAGAGGTAATGGAGCAGAACATTCAAGATATGGGGTACATTTAGCCAGTGCAAAAGCACAAAGGGAGAGGGAATGTGATACTCTAGCAACTTCTAGTAAGCTAGCATGCTAGACCCTAGGGGGATACAGCATAATATAATGTATAAACAGTCTCAGAAAGGGTCAGGTTATAAAAACTTCAAATTCCCTATAGAAAATTTGGATATAATAAGGAACCACTGGAGCCCACTGAGCAGAGGGGTGAAATGGTCAGATCTGAACATTAGAACCATCTTGGCAGCTAAATTAACTGGAGTAGGGAAAGATTATAGGAAGACTAATTAGAAAGTTATTGTAATAGTCCAAGCAAGAGAGTGTGAGGTATTGGAATACATTTTTGGATGTGTGCATTAAGGAAAAAGAACAAATGTGAGATGTGAAATAGGAAGACTGGATGGATTAGATTCACAAGGGAAAGGTTAAATGAGAGTGAAAAGTTGAGGGTAACACTGCAATCAAAAGCATGAGTGATTGAGAAGGTGATGGTGCCTTAAAGTAATAGGGAAATTCAATGAAGGGGAGCTTTTGAGGAGAGTGAGCTGTGTTTTAGACATGCTAAATACCTATAGGACATCTAGTTCAAGTCCAAAAAGCAGCTGGAGATACACCACTGTAGCTGTGGAGAGAGTTTGGAGCTGAATATACAGATTTAGGAATTATTTACATATAGAAGGAAATGGAACCCGTGAAAGGTCATTAAGTGAAAGAATATAGAAAAGCTGCCAGCAATTTTTTTTTTCTGTAGGCAAGATAGTAAACATCTTAGTTTTTGGGTCAAGGAGTAAAACTGAAATTATAATTTAGGTATTTAGATAATAAGAGAGAAAGAAAATTTCTATCAATTTTTATGGCCAAAATTAAAACTATAATTATAATTGAATATATATTTTTTGGTAATGCAGGTCCATGAGAATGAGAATCAATGAAAATGGAATTCTCTCTCTTTTTTTGTATATAACAATTCTTGGGGTTCAAAATCAGTGATGGCTATCATCAAAATTAACTGCAAATGTTCATCTATTATTGTTGATTTGTAATGAGATTTTATGTATTTCATCTTCAAAAATGTTCTTTCACAGAGATAGGTACTGCTAAATATTGATCTCAATCCACAAACACCTGATTTCCATTGAGCATATTCATCACTTGGAAGGCATTTAATAGAATTCTATTAGATTCGTCTCTTAATAGATACTTTTTAGCATGTTATTACATTACAGCTTAATCACATCCATTTGAAGTTTAAGTGGAAGCTTCTCAATATCAAAGTTAACTGATTTTGAAAGATGGAAATTTCTTTTAAACTTGCACTGAGATCTGAAAAACACCACTGGAACTGTAGTTTAAATTCGGAAAATATATCTGCTGTAAATCTATGTTAGAATGGAGATCTAGTTTCTTATTTTAATTTTTTACAGCATAAGAAGTGTATAAAACAACTTGATATGGCATAACTGAAACAAAATTAATTACCATTGAATTAATCTTACTATGATATAAGTTTTGCATATTAATTTTATTTTGTCTTATAATTTTAGGCTGCATTCATTAAGAAAAATTATAGTCTGTTCAAAGCTAATTTCCAAAGCCACTGAGTGTTCAATAATAATATTGGCCTTGAGCTTAAAAAGTTATAATGAAACTTTTTTTCTCTTCTCTTCCTACTTTAACATTATAGATATTAAACATAATGCTAATAAAAATATCACAATATGGTATTCACATGGCACTCAAAATGCAGTTGAGTCCTAATTGTATCATTGTGATTTATAGTATATCTTGGGCTATACAAATGTGGCCAGTGGGCCTTTGGTTCACAGACCATAATTTTTCAACCCCTGTAATAAAGTAAAGAGATAAAATGGCTCAAGACAAAGTCATAGAAGATACACTAAATTAGTGTGAACGATATGGATAAAGATCTAGCAAAGAAGACTCAGAAACAACTGTAGAGAGTAATGTCATAAAAAACATAGAGGGGAGAGTCTATCCAAAAGGAGATAAGCAACACTATAAAATGCTACAAAAAAGGTCAAGAAGTTTGAGAAATGAGAAAAAGTCATTTAATATGACACTGACAACTCTGAAGAGGCTGTTTCGATTGATTGATGAAATTGGAAGCTAGATTACAAAAGATTTCACATCAAGTTAAAAGGAGTGGAAGTCAAGAGGCAGCTTTCTTGAGGACTTTTTCTACAAAAGGGAGGAGAAATAGAGGATAAGCCTTAGTGGGGATGATGCACCAAGTTTTTCAAGGATAAGGGAGCCATGGGTGTACAGAGCAGCACAGAGGGAGCCTGTAGTTTGGGAGAAACTGAAAATAAGGGAAAATGAGGATTAAAGGGGAAACAATTGGCTAGAGACTACAGAAGATAGGATGGAGAGTATGTAGAAAGGTTCCCTTAGCAGAGAAAAGGGCATTTCTTAAATGAGTCATGAGTGAAGTAGATACTGGGAGAAGATGTCTTCATGATGTAAGATGGGAAGGAAATAAAAGAGAGCTCTCAGAAACTGGCTTGAAAATTTTCAGTTAAATATGAGGCAAGGTCTTCAAATGAGAGGATAGTCAGAATAGTCAGAGTGAGATTTTTTTTTTTTACATATTAATGGTCTTTATCTGAATTGGAATATAATGAATAAATTAGGAAGGAAGAGAATGTTTGCCTTGATGGAAGGAAGAGAATGTTTGCCTTGATGCAGTAGGGGTCCAAAAGAGGCAAAAAATTTGTAGTTGACTGAATCAGCATGATTTCATGATTTCCTCCAGCTCCATTCAGCTGCATATGAATAAGTGAAAAGGAAGCAGATAATGTAAAATTTGGCTAAGTGTGATAGGACAAAAAGGGAAAGATAGTGTAGTGTCAAGTTTGTTTACCAAGGGGTGAAGATAGGGAAGGGAAGCAGGCCATCCTAGTCCATGCAGAGATAGTACTCTGTGAGCATCAGAGTAGTAAAAGGAATGGAGGTCACAGAGAAGATGAAGAATTTCAAATTATAGTAAAGTATAGTATTGATTGTTAAAGCCCTTCACAAAATTCAACTAAATTACCATTTGGTAAAAGCAATTCAAATCAAGAGAATTATCACCACACAGGCCCTGCATTGTTCATGTTATTTTCTCTAGATTTTAGTATTAATTGCAAATTGTCTTCTTCAATTCTCCCCTGGTCTTCTTCACTTTGTTCCTTTCCTCAGAGCCCAGACTCTATCCAGGCAGGAGAAAATTCATTCCCATGGTACCTGTCCTCTCTTCCTTTGCTTTTGCTCCTTCTCTGCCTTGGGTGACTCAGATCCTATTCAAGCTGCTTGATTGAGTTCTACCACCTAAATGAAATGGGTGAAAACAACTCTATTTCTTATGGTAAGTTAAGGAGGATCCCCAAGCCTTATTATTTATCTTGCAAGTGCCTCACAAGGTCCTCCAGGTCTTACCATATGTACTATCTCTAGATCCTCAAAACTCCCAGGGACCTTCATTTGAGCTTACTGATGCAATCTAAGGACCCCTGAACTGTATGTCTTACTACTGCCCTCTTAGGATGTCAGGACCTTTTCATCTGTCCTGCAATCAGTATTTCTTTTATGTGTTATCTCCCCCAACTGGAGTATAAGTACTCCCTGAAAGAAGGGACTGTCTCATTCTATTTGTATGCTCAAGATTTAGTACAGTGTTTGGATATAATAATTGTTTAATAAATGTTTCTTAATTAATTCATTTAAAAACTGAGATCACCAAATGTTTACCAATAAATAAATGTGTTAGTAGTCTAGGTCCTTTTTTTTTAAGCTAAGAGTATCAGAAGAAGACAAAGTATTTACCACAAAATACCCAGAATCATCAATAATGTCAATTTTCCATTTTTACTGTATTATATCAGAGAAAATTACAAGATATTAGAAGGCTACAGCTAAGCAAAAGAATCATGAACTCTCCTCAGAAAGGAAAATAAGAGCTGGAAAAGTTAGTTTTATCATGCACCCAACAGTTACAAGAAACATTTCATGGAACACTAATTAGGTCATGTAATATTAAGGGTATTCATGACAAAAAGTATTCATACTAGAAACAAATGCATAAATTCATGGAAAGGATAGAGAAGACAGAGAAATTCTTAGAAAAAGTAGATAAAACCCTACAATTCTATCTATAATTAAATACTTGGTAGGCACAAGATAGGTCGATGAAACATGTTGGATAATATATTTAAGACTAAAAAATGAAAGAGGACAAAAGCTAGTCATGAAACACAAATCCCATGTTATATATCAGGAATATATCATGAAGAGAGCTAAGAGATGCAAAATATATGCCATCAAAAATTTGAAATCACTGCATTTGAACAGACATGAAGAATAGTTATTTCTCACATCAATATCAACCAAAGTATAATTCAGGAAAAAGTATTCTCACCAGAGATATTTGCCATTGTCATAGGTAAAGTCTAACATAGAGTCTAAATGGAAGCATGATTCCCTATAGAGGAAGAGGTCTTTTCTGACTTAAAGATGATATGATGCTGATTGTGCCAAGTCCCAGAACAATGGTCTAATTAAATGCATAAGAAAAAAAAAACAATTGGATCATATTGTCCAGATAAAAATATATAAAACTGGGAAAAGGGCTAACAGAACTAGTCCATAAATACACATATCATGGATAGGCACTGCAGATGGGCAATATGACATTAATAAGGCCCAGAATTAAAGATCGATCAGCTACATGGTGCACTGGACACATGCATATACAATGAGCCTGGAAAGAAGATTTGAGTTAAAATTCAGTCTCAGATACTTAGTAGCTCTGTGACACTGAGCAAGTCACTTAACTTCTATCTGCTTCAATTTCCTTAACTGTAAAATGGGATAGCAATAGTAACTACTTTTTAGGGTTGTTGTGAGAATCAGGTGAGATATTTATAAAACACTTAGCTCAGTGCCTGACACATAGTAGATGCTTAATAAATGCTTATTTCTTTCCTTCCAGAAAACATAAGCTTTTTTAATGACCTGAAGCTTCTTCCCTTCCCCCTCCCACCAGAAAGCCCATTGTACTAATATCATTATTCTACTAATGATTCTGTATGGCTACAAATCATGCAATATCATGATCTCCAAAAAATCAAAATATACGGGTCATCTAAGAGTCAATAAAGAGATGCATGAAGAACACATTGTAGCTACAGCTTACTGATACACAGTATCAGCTACAGCATATTATGACTGATACACAGTAAGTGGCATAAAAAGATATAATGATGTATTATGGGAAAAGAAGCTAGCCTGATCAAGTATTGAAAGCACTGAATAAGAGACAGCTTACATATTGTATTAATATTCAAATAATGTCAAAAGACCTAGAGCAAGAACTCTAAGCATGGTAAGCAGACATACTTCATAAAATTACTGGAGGATATAGACAAAATAAAAAGTATGGATATGTTGCAATCTGAAACACTAGGAAAAGTACCAGCAAGGAATAAAATTATTCATCTTCTATAGTATTATAGTAATTATTACAGATAACAAATTCAGTATTGAAGTTTAGACCTGGAAGAGACTTTAAGGATCACCTTGTCCAATTCTTTCATTTTACAGATGAGAAAACCCAAATTCACAATGGTATTAAGTGGTAGAGTTAGGATTAAAACCCAAGCACTCTTAATTTCAAAAGTAGGTCATTTTCTGTAAGTTCAATGGTCAGCAACACTATTTCTCTTTTTCTCAACAGAAGCATATGTGAATTTAGAAGTTTCTGTATTTTCAGTAAATATAACATCTCAATCTATACTAACAGGAAAGTTAGGATATGAGTCATAAAAATAATTTGTATTTGGTTTTGAGATTATGGTGACTATGAATATATATTGACTATGAATTTATTTGAAGTATTTTGAAGTATTATGGATTTTTAGAACAGATAAATAGAACTATGCAGTAAATAAAGGCCTAAAAGTCCAGTCTCTCTATCCTCTGTTGGTAAGAATTTATTACCCTCTCAGATTAATACTAAGTACTGCTATATACTTTCTATATCCTTACTAATTCATCTATTTTTTGAAGAAGGAAAATAACTTATTCTTCCAAATAGGAGTGCAAAACAAAAAGCTTTTTAAGTAAAAAAAAAAGTCAAGAAAGATTCTTAACAAATGTGAGTTTTATGTGTAAGGGACAATTAGAAATAGAAGACAAGAAGCAATTATTAAAGGTTTACAACATGCTAAGCACTGTGCTAATGGTTAGGAAAACAAACAAAAGCCCAAATAGTCTCTACCTTCAAGAAGCTAAAATTTAAATGGGGGAAGACAAAACATACACACGAAAAGAGTTATAGGGGTCAGAGAGAATCTGGAAGATTGTAAACATGGTCAGCAAGGGAATGAAAGTTGATTAAGGACCCTACCTAAAAAGAATAGGAGAAGCTCTCTCTCTCTCTCTCTCTTTCTCTCTCTCTCTCTCTCTCTCTCTCTCTCTCTCTCTTGCTCTTTCTCTGCCTCTATTTGTCTGTCTCTGTCTCTGTCTCTTTTTAAATTTTATTTTTATTACACATTTCTTTATGAATCATGTTGAGAAAGAAAAATTAGAACAAAAAAAAACAAAAAAAGAAGTGAATAAAGTGTGTGTTGATTTACATTCAACCTCTATAATTCTTTTTCTGGATGTAGATGGCATTTTCTGTCCAAAATTTATTGGGATTACTTTAGATCACTAAACCACTGAGAAGAACCAAGTCTTTTATAGATGATCATCACACATTCTTGCTGTTACTGTGTACAATGTATTCCTGGTTCTGCTTGTTTCATTTGGCATCAGTTCATGTAAAACTTTCTAAAGATTTCTAAAATCAGCTTGTTCATCATTTTTCATAGAACAATAATATTTCATTATCTTCATATATCACAACTTATTCATCCACTATTTAACTGATGGGCATCTAACCATTTTCCAATTCTTTGACACCACAAAAAGAGCTGTTATAAACATTTTTACACATGTGAGTCCTTTTCCCTCCTTTATGATTTCCTTGGAATATAGACCCAGAAGTGGCTCTGCTGGATCGAAGTGTATGCACAGTTTGATAGCCTTTTGGGCATAGTTAGAAGAAGCTTTCTAATGGGGGCTACATGGTGGAGAAATGGTCCAGGAAATAATATTTTAAAATGACAAATATGTGCTTATAGTTATTTCCATTATGGTTAATTAAAAGCTAAATGTAAAGAGAAGTATTTCATAAGCAAAGAATCAGAATAAGAATTGACCCACATTTTGTTAGAATTGCTTGAGTAGCAATTTTTTTTTTTTTTTTTTTTGCTAAGCCAATGGGGTTAAGTGACTTGCCTAGGGTCACACAGCTAGGAAGTATTAAGTGTCTGAGGCCAAATTTGAACTCAGGTTCTCCTGACTTCAGGGCTGGTGCTCTATCCACTACACCACTTAGCTGCCCCTGTAGTAAAATATTTTTTTAAAAAAATCAACATAAAAATATCTATGTAAAATCCAAATTAGTATTCAACATCCTCAACAATTTGATCTTAATCTACTTTGCCTCACATAATCTTCTTTTTCTCTACACCAAGTGGACCACTTGACATTTTACCAAATATACCAAACTTTTCTATTTCTATCATTTTGTTGAAGCCATAATATGTCTGAGTTGAATTCTTCATTATCAAGCTCCAAAGCTATTTTTGTTATGAAATGCTCCCTGATCCTCTAAAAGATCTGATTTTTTTTTCACTGAACTCCCATAGTACTTCAGTTTATACCTCTTATTGAATAATCAGTTTCTATTTTATATCATAGTTCTCTGAGTAGATCTCAACTCCTTGATAGATTAAAAGTTAGAACAATATTTTCATCTTTACTTCCCCCTACCAATGTCTAGCATTCAACAAGTCCTTGTTAAATAAATTCCTTTCATGCATCAATTCAAATTCTATGAAGGCTTGTTTTCCTAATCACCAAAGTCCTTAATGATTTATTTCTCTTCTTAACTGGTATGGCACTTTTTGTATCCTTCATTTAACAATGATTCCCTGCTGTTTGTAACTATGTTTTGTTTAGGTGAGGGGTTGATCAAAGAAGTTCTTTGATAAGCTTCCAAGGTGGTGAGCTTTTGGCAATTTTGGTTGCATTTCCCTATAGAAGATAAGGACACATTCCCATGGTCTTCTCCAGGTTTTCACTGATGGGGATTTTCTCCAAGATGAATTCATTGATTTGCTTTTTGAAGTGGTCTAAAGAGGTGAATTTTCATTAAGGACCAAGATCCTTTTTTTCCTACCCATCTTGGCATATATCAGAAGCCATGTGTCTACCCATGTATAGCCTAAGCTAGGGGTACTTTCTTTAGAGGAAATGGGAATTTCCTTGCCAATGTTATTCTTCTGGAAAAAAAACAAAAACAAAAACAAAACACATTTAAGAGTTCTGTAATCCTGCCTTCTGCCACAATCAGGGGGATATCCTGAGCAGTGTGGCTCAGCAGGAGCTCTTCTTGGCAAGAAGAGGATGATCAAGGTGGACTCTTAGTTCTGAGAATAGCAATGATAAGAGATTAAAGCCACAATATAGATTACAAGAGACCTGTATTTCTCACTCTTATTACAAGTTATTCTGACAGTAGGAAGGAGTTTTACCTATTTTCCTTAAGTGTGTTTCCTTTGCCAAAGAGTCCATCTCCTCATAATAGCAGGTGGCTAAATATCTATAAAGTTCTCTGTGAGATCAAAGAAAGAATCAGCTGGAGATTGGAATGTTATCTGTCTAGCAACTACAAATGAATTTCCTTTCTAGATAGGATCCAAACGACACAGTGACACTAAACGTGGCAGATTTTAGGACCCTACCACAAGAAGGTTTCACTAGCTTGCCTCACTGGCAACTCAGTTCAGTTCCTAAATGAGGTAAGTTCAAATACAGAAGTAGGACTGAATTTGGAAGACTTCTGGTCAAAAAATTAGAACTAACAAAGGGGTGTAGAATTGTATTTTATTGGTTGTTTATGAACTACTATAAGTAGTATACAAGTAGTATATACACAATTATATATGCATACATGTACACATATACATATATGTATTGTATACCTACACACATATGCACATATATAGAGTGTGTGTGTGTGTGTGTGTGTGTGTGTGTGTGCGTGTAGGGTCTGTAAGGAATCTGTAGAAAGCTAAACACAAGTCAGTATTCAACCCAAGCTCTCCAAAGATTGGGGTTCTTTTATTTTTTTTTAAGATCTAAATATTTTCAAATGAAATTTCAGGCTCCCTAAGGTCAAGGATTATTCTTTATACATGTTTGTATCCTTGACAGTGTCCTATAAAAGGGCATTCTAAAAAGTTGATCATTTGATATCAAGATGCTTTAAAAATTCAAATACACTTTTCATTGTTCTCACTTAAAAGCAAATAATATCAAGGTATCAGAAGATCTTTTTCCTGTAGCAACTATATTTCTGTCCCCTTATTTACAACTATAAAATAGCTTTAAAATAATTAATTAAATTATTCATATATATGAATAAGAATGTGGAAGAAGAGACAAGAAATTATCTCTTCACTATCCAAGGGGGATAACATTAATTTATTCAGTTACTTTATTCTAAATGGGAAGAACTTAACATACTAACATAGGTCAAAGATATATCATTTAATAAATAATACACATTTCTCACATATGATCCCTTCTGTAAACTCACAGAGCCATCCTCGTTCAGGTTCTCTATCCTGGAATATCCTAAGTACCTTCAAATGGGTCACCCTGTCTCTAGTCTTCCCCATCTCTAACTTATCTTCCATGCAGTAGCCAATATATTTCCTAAAATAAAAGTTTTATCATGTCACCTTTCTACTCAATAAATTCCTGTGGGTCCTTATTACCTCCATGGTCAAATATTGTCTTAATTGCATTTAAAGCTTTCCACAAGCTAGCCCAATCCCATTTATGCTAGGAGGCATAGTGGATAGACAGCTAGGTCTGGAGTTAGGAAGATCTGAGTTCAAATTTGATCTAAGACACCAACCAAATGACCCTGGACAAGTCATTTAGCTTCTGGCTGTCTCAATTTTCTCAACTATGGGGATAATAGCTCCTACCTCATAGGTCATTGAAAGATCAAATGAGATATTTTTAAGATACTTAACACTGTGTCTGGCACAGAAAAGGTGCTTAATTTACTGGCTTCTTAATTAATCCTATTCATACATTTTCAGTTCAGCTAAAAGCTATTTCCCAAACCTGGAATATATTCCTTCATCTTAGTCTTCTTGGAATCTCTGGCTCACTTAAAAATTTACTTCAAGTGTTACCTTCTACACAAGTCATCCAGCAGCCTTATTCACGCCCAAGGCTATCTTGACTGTGATTTGTGTTATTTCCTAAGGTAATATATAAGTTTCTTGAAGTTAAGATCTGTTTCACTTTTGTCTTTATAGCTAAAATACTTAATGGTATTTGACACATAGTAGGCATTTAATAGATGTTAAGTCTTGGATTCTCTGATCTGGGGCATTCACACTAAAAAAGCTAGTCTGAAGACACATGCATGTCAAAGAATTATTTTGGCATAATACCAAAAAAATGGTTTAGAATGAAGGGGTCTGAGTTTGAATATCAAACTATCCACCTAATAATTCTTTTGATTATGGAGTCAGAAGAATGGAGCTGAAATCTTAGATATAACACTATGTGTGAAGTACCTCTACAAAATGGAAATTAGCAACAGTTCCATCACTTCCCTCATAAAGTTATTATCCTGTTAGCTCTGGAGGAGCTTGAATGTCATGGCATCATCTCCCTAATGTCATATTCTTTTCAAGAACAATGGACAAAAACAACAACAAATAAAGCATTTCAACTGTAAGAAGACATAAGATCCTTGAAGATGGGGATGATTTAATTTTTGTTTTTATAACCTTAGTAAGTGCTTAAGTGTTTATCTTCTTGTTAAAATATAACTGCAATTCAATGTTAACAATGACATAGAACTTGTTTTTGGTTTGGCTGTTTGGGCTAAAACTCAACAGATTGTGACCTTAGTCTGAAAAGAACAAAATATGGCCTGGAATAAGAAAAACAATGCCCAGTTTATAGCTAGGTAAATAATGTTCAGTCTATTGCAATAATGAAATCACTGGGAAGCCTATACTTCTTATGTTACTTGATTCCTTACTATAGATAAAAGCTTACAATTTCTGTACAACTCCTAGCAAATCATGTAAATGTGTATTTTGTGATTAATATGATAGAAAGTCATAATTCAGTTTTTTTCTATGGGTATATGTATCTTTTTGTTCTAACAAATTAATGGTTTATTCACTTATGAAAGCAGGTCATAATATAGATCATAAACATTGTAAACGTTTGAGGTTCTCATAGCATAATATTCATGAATGTGACCTTTTAAAAATCACACACACACATGCAAAGATGTATATATGTGTGTATGTCTGTGTGTATATGCATATATCTCCTTGGTGCCTCATTCCTAAAAATTTGGAGAAAAGATAAAATATTGACAACAAAAAGTGGAAATTGGAAACTAATTCCTGCTTTTAACCAATAAACAGCAGTAGCAACCATTATCTCCCTCTTCTCCCAAATGCTAAAGAAATGAAGTTAAGCAAGGCATGCTTTCTTCCAGAGTCTAAGCTCCTATGTGCAGTGATTTTTATACCATACCCTATGGGTCTGGAAAGCATGCAAATACTCTAAAAGTCAGGCATCTATCAACAGATGTCAATTATATAAGGCAAAGACATTTTGTCTTCATATTGTGCTCTAATGGAATGAATTGATTGGTCAGATCTTTATTATTAACATTAATAGCATTAACATAACTAGCTTAAATTTCTCTCTCATCGATATTAATATGAGGAAGAGATTTTCCTTGATGGTACTTGGTTAGTTTAAAAAAACAGTATCAAGCCCTTTTTGGGGTATATTTCAGTAGGGATTCTTTGGGCATAGGTTGAACTAGATGGAAGCTGAGGTCCTTGACAATTTCCATATTCTGTGATTTTGATACATAAATTATAACTCAAGATTAGGGGATTCTTAAATCTTTTTGTGTCATAAATCCTTTTGGTAGTCTGGTAAGGTCCACAAACCCCATCTCAGAATGTTAATATATATATATGTATATATATATATGTAAATATATATATAACTAAATTTTGATTCTAAGTTAAAGATATTTAATAATTTTTCTCTATATAAGTTCATGAAACCTCTGAAATCTATTCATGCATCATGCAGGAATTAAGAACCTGTATTATAGAGACTGAAGCAGCTGTGCTTTGAAAAATTTTAGCTTTTTAAAATTTAAATTTTTTACTTGAAATATTGTTATTCTTAATTTAATAAGGTTTCTTTTTCAAAAAAAGAAAATTCAGCAAGTTTCTACAGTCTTTACTAAAGGGTAAGTTCCAAATGAATAGGATTCAAATTAGTAATATATTACTATAAAAACATTCCAAAGCTTCTAAATGGAATCTACATTCACACAAGAGTTGACTTATCAAAACAAGAACAAAAAACCAAATAGCTGGAGAATGTCTATTGTGTAATCTATATCATGCATTTGAACAGATGACAGATGGCCCATCAGCACATATATTTTGAATACACAATGTGGAAGACCAATGGATTGGCCCCAAACTGAATGGCAAGTTAGACTACATTTTGGAAATTATGCAATGCTTTTAGTGAATTAAAGCTTCTCCTTGAAAAAAATTTTTCATCTTTTAAACATCGATATTGTTCTAGTGAGGCTATATAACTATGAGTCAGCTGTGAAATATTAGAATCTTGAAAAATTAAAATTGAATATTGGGTAAAGGACAATGGAGAGGCACAGGGTGGCAAGAGCAGGCTATAGTTATTGATAATTATGATCTATGCTGAAGAAGCAACAATTAATCAATGAACAAACCTACATTCCATTGGAAAGAAAAGATACATGCAGAACAAATATAAAAGAAGTACATGATAGTTTATGGGAAACATAGATTTAGAGCTAAAAGGGATTTTAGAAACCAGAAGGTCCAACTCCCTCATTTTATAGATGAAGAAACTAAGCCTAATAAAGATAAGTGTCTTGCCCAGGGTCATAAGTGTAGAAAGATTTGAACCTACGTCTTTCTTAGCAAAGAATAGTTAAGGAATGCCTACATGTTCCAATGGTATTCAGACAATGCCAAAATCTAGAGAAAGGCCTCAGCTTTGACTGGGCCTGTTGTAGAGAATTTGTGGAAAATATGGACAAGATTCATTAACCCTCTACAGTTACCTTTCATCTATTCTGTATTTTCTACATACTTATTTACTACTTCATGTTGTCTTCCATAGTAGAATGTAAGTGCTGTGAGAACACTGACTGTCATCCTTTTTTTTTTTTTAAGTATCCTTAACACTCAACATGATTCCTGTATTTCTTAATAAACGCTTGTGATTGTGATTTATTTATTCACATATCAATGAGACTACAAATCTACAAAATATATAAGTATCAGGATATGAGTATAAAATGAGACTGATTTCCATAAATTATATATGAAAATCAGTACCCAGTCTTATAACTTTAATAGTGATAACTGATTGTCTTAAATGTTATCCCTTAGATGACAGTTTTTTCTCCCAAGATTTATATACACATGTAAAAAATTTTAGAACATTGACTAAAGTTGAAGAGCAATTAAACAATAAGCTTCTTATAGTTAAATGCAATCTCTTATACATTTCCTTTACCATCATAAGCATGCTATTAAAAGTGTAACAGTAATTGGATATAGTCATAGTCCATAATTTCAAATTTTTATTTATAGTAAGAATGGATGCATTTCATATTTAATGTTACATTAGTACCTGGTAAACTTTCCACTACTTCTACTACTTCCATTTAGTTTTTAAAAATAAATTTTGAATTATTTTCATAAATATGATTCAAAAAAATCCCTGACTAAATTAGCTAGTATATGTATAAATAGACTGACTCCTGAAAAACTATATGCAAACAGAATTTCTGTAAATCATGTAATATTTTACTGTCATAGAGAGCTACCTTAAGGAAAACTATAATGAATCCTTTTGTAAAGTGAATTATTTTCTAATCTAAATATTTTTTTAAAAATTCATGTAATTTATTCCCTTTTTATAACTACTTATCAGATAAAATTAAAGCTGTAATTACCATATAGCCTTGAATACAGTTCCTCTGGTAGGCTGCTAATGGCTATTAGCATAGTACCACATCACAGTAAATCCTCCAAAGGCTTTATAAAAATTAAAGTGACATTAACTCTTTCAATAAAGTAAACATAGTCCAGCCTTCCAACTCCAAATGTTTTCACAGAAGAAATATATAATTTCTATATAAGAGAAAAATATAATGTAATTCTTCATTAAAACTAAATAGCAAAAATGGTTAAGAATGAGATACTACAAATGATTAAGAATGATAAATAAAAAATTATCTGTTTAGTTTATATAATCTAAACAGAATCATAATTATTACTTGGTGGATTAGAATAAAAAATATGGAAACAATTATTATTTTTGGAGCACTTGTCATTTTAAGTCATTTTTTATGCCTAGAAAATTTTTCTCTTCATAGTTTCCTTTAACTTCTTTTTACATAGAGATAAGATTTAAACTTTGTTTTTTCTAAATAAATGTTCAATTTAAGATTACTAAACCCAAAAACAGCACACAAGAGCTTTTACTGAAAAAAGATGGAAGGAAAATATTGTTTCCTTTTTCACAAAATGTATTTCTATGTTCAGTGCCCCACACAAAATAGGTTCTTAACAAAATGCTTTCATATTATCCATACCTGTATAATGTAGCAGGAAAAATCCTGAACCTATACTTTTAAAACCTGAGTTTTCTGACCCAGTTTCAAAAAGTTACTAACCCTGTTTCAATGAGGGTTTTTTTGTGACCTTGGGCCTCAAATCCCTCACTGGTAAAAAGAACAATGGGTTGAGACCAACAACATCTCAAACACTATAGAAAAATGAGTTACTTCACTATTATACTTTACAATGAATGTTAGAGCTCTGTGTGGATGTGAGAAAGAAAATGTGATAATGATTCTAAATACTGACTTTTAGCACTTATTTGAATTAGAGCATCACTGCTCTATCCACTGTGCCACAGAAATCCATATCCATAATAGTTGCATAGCACATGCCTAAAATTCATTCAGTTGCTACTATTGAACAATAAAGCTTTGGTCAACTAATGACAGATGTGCTTAAATCTATATAAGAGGTATGCTCTTGGAAAATTATATATTTTCAGAGCAGAATTTTTTTTTCTTTGTATAGGCAGTGCCAAGTATAGTAATTGGTATATAGTAAGTGCTTAAAATATTTATTGATTGACAAATTAATTCAAATATACTATAGGAGGCTATTGATCAAAAGAATCCTGCAGTGATTTATTTTATATAGTGAAAATTCTTTCAAAATTAAGTAACCTGGGGCAGCTAGGTAGCTCAGTGGATAGAGCACCAGCCCAGAAGTCAGGAAGACCTGAGTTCAAATGTGATCTCAGACACTTAACATTCCCTAGCTGTGTGACCCTGGGCAAGTCACTTAACCTCAATTGTCTCAGCAAAATTAAGTAACCTATCAACTAACCCCAATTTAGCTGTTTTATTAATTCAGAGTACTACATAATCTTTGAATTCTAGATTATCTCCTCTTAACCTCATCCATCTGTAATTTTTTAAATTTATTAATAAATTGGGAAGCTTATCTTTCTCCTCTTGGCAGTTAGAATACTATGGACAGAATGTTACATATATATTTCTGACCCAATCAGAACAAAAATTCTTCTAATGAGCATTTATGAGTCTCCTTAGTCTGACTGTCTACTTTCCAACTTCATTGCATACTGTGTCCCACTTTATATTGTCCATTCAATCAGTCAGTCAACAAGCACTTATTAAAAGTAACTACAGTGCACAGACAGGCAATCTACTGATACAAAGACAAAAATAAGCAAGACCCTACCCCAAAGGTACTTAAACTTACATTCTAATATGTTTATGTATATGCATATATATACATACTATACATATGTGCACAGTAAATTGGTGGAAGAAGATTAATAGAAGGGTCAAGAAAGGCTTTCTGTAGCTGTCACTTGGATGGAATTTTGAAGGAAACTGGAAATTCTAAGAGGCAGAGGTGAAGTGAGAATGCACCTCAGACTGTAAGGAGAACCAATGCAAAGGCACAGGAAAGGGAAGTGAATGTGACTGTTAAAAATCAGCAAGAAGTTAGTTTGGTTAGGGAAATAACATGAAAAGATAGGAAAAATAAATTAATGCTGGGTTGCAAAGGATTGTAAAAGCTAAAAGCTAAAGAAAAACTACTTAATGTAATAGACAACAGGGTA